>OY728133.1:1715670073-1716270073 GCA_963277665.1 Viscum album
CACTACCAATAAGTTTTGGTTAGGTTTTTGGGCCTTTTAATGGGTATTATTATTTCAATAAAAACTTTATTACTTTTTTTCCACTTAGTAAATAATTTTTGTATCATCAATGTATCACCATTAATGACAATTATTTAATCCCTAAAAATTATGAATAAATTATCATGATGTAGAAAATTTTATTATCTTTCTGGATACTATTCGTTTTTGAAGTTTTATGATGTTTATCACTAAATTAAAATTATTATACTTATAAGATTTAAGAGAGTGACATGTTGTCACTTTCTTTGGTTTTAATAATAATTAAATTATTTTCACGGTCAAAAGTCTATAAAATGCATTTAATCCAAACCTGAGTTGATATGGGTTTACTTTTAGCCATCCAATAGAATTTTGGCATGTGTTAGAGTAATTTTATAATATTATATTTACCCTTAATTACCCGATTTACCTTTAACTATGGTAAATAAAATTTAACGTAGTTACTATTCATAATTCCCAAAAATAAAAAGTAGCCTATTAACTTAATTTGGACCCACTGATTCAAAATATGGAATTCATTGTTTCAAATTCAATACACATAAGTTTCAGAAATTAAATTAAAATTAATCTCTTTGTCGAATGAAAACGGGTTTTTGTTTAAAACATTTCAAAAGATTGAATTGATTTAACCTACGAATTCAATGTAAAATCAATGATAATGGCATACATTATATTAAATGGTAAAAATATGTTCAATTTATACTTTAAAACCATTCAATATTATAATTTAACCATATAAATTATTACGATGAAAAAAGTTGTTTTTCATTAAAATATTGCGTGTTTTTACTATTCATCAAAATATGAAAGTTACCAGAATAATATGAAAAATTTATCCAAAGTAAATTTTTATTTCTTGATTACAAATAAGAATTTTATTTTGTCAAATTGAACTTATAAACAATTCAAAAACTAGATTTAATGTGGGTGCGCCCTCAAAAGGCGGCAAAACTTCATTTTTTGAAAAATACTTATTTTACCCGAAAATTTATTTTGTTCTTATACCATGTTCTAGAAAATGTGTAAGATTAATAATAATGTTATAAAATTCAAAATTTAGTTAATACTATTCATAACGGCTAGTTCATAATAATTTAATAATATATCATTGTTTAGTAAAACTCGGTATTGCGTACAACACACGCTATCGAGGAAGGTCGTGATTGCGTGTAATGCAAGCCAAGTCAGGGTTGCGTGTTGTGAAAGAATCCTTCGTTGTTCCGTATAACAGAATCCAACCATATTTCATTTATACATTGAATATATATATATATATATACTCAATGTTGCGTAGAATAACTATTATCAAAATTGTATGTAACACGATCCAAGAATAGTGTTGTGTATACTACAAGATAATACGGTGTTGCGTATAGAGCAAGGTAATGTTGGTGTAGCATACAAAACAAGACATTAATGAAATTAAAAGAATATTTTTCATAAAATCTCGGGGTGTTACACATACCATGTTATAGAGACCATGTATCTGGCCAGGTAACTAACGACACGGGTTGGTGAAATCCTTCTAGTACACGTTGTGTCAGGAATAAACACATCGTGTTGTATGGATCGAGTATCTAGTCGTGCGACCAATGTCCCATATGGATGAAGCATAAGTGGTACAAGCCGTGTGTATGATGAGAACACCTTGTAGTGTCACCCAGGAGAGAAACGTGTGGTTTAGTCATGTAGAGGAACATGGGAAGGGGGGAAATAACTCAATAACATGTCATGTCATAGGAAGAACATGTCGTGTGTAGGAGTGTTACATGAATAGGTTTGGCTGAGGAATACACCATGTTAAAAGCCTAAGGGAACATTCCATGTAGTGCTTATACATGCCATGTATCTCTATTTTTAAAAAACATGATTTTTTTCATTTCCTCTTACTTTCTTACACTTCTACGTTTCAGTCCTTGAGAATTTTAAACTAAGGTGTGTGCTTGATCTTGCATAGTCATGCCCACGAGATGTCCTATGGTTGAACCCCAGATATAGGACAACGATCAGACATCAGACATGGTAGATCAGAGAAAACAAGCAGATCATCCCATCATGTCTATCATGGCACCAACCATTATTCTGGATTCAAGTGTAGAAGCATAGTTACGAGAATGGTTCATGAGGTTTATGCATATTTTCTGGGGAGAACAACATCCAACCCTATCTATGGAAGAGTTGATGTGGGTTTTTAAGTAGCAGCACCCTCCCATTTTCTAAGGGGATAGAGGACCTCATGCTGTAGAGTCCTTGTTAGAATCCATGATGTATTTCCTTGATCATCTTGAGATGCCTCCAGAGAGGAGGTTGAAGCTCACTAGATACATGATTCAGTATTCCTCTAAGAGATGGCGGGATGTAATATCCTAGGTAGGACGCCAGAGAGTTATCTCTTCGGATGAGTTCCATCATACCTTATATGAATACTTCTACCAAGAGACTTTGAGGGTCTACTGAGACTGAGAGTTCATTAGTTTGGGGAAGGGTACACTCTCAGAAATGGATTATTTTTATCGCTTCACAGAGCTGGAGTAGTTCAGACCCATTCTAGGGATGATTATTTATTTTAGGCAAGAACGTTTGATGATGGTATTAGGCTTGACATCTGATCTTAGGTGAATATCATTATGTTGAATTAAATATCTTCTATAGTGAATTAGGCACTGATCACCAAGTGAAACATGATGGATTCATGAGCTGTGAGATAGGGTGGTTTGGTATCCTGAGTTGGTACTTCACCAGCTGATAGTAGGGAGGGCTACAAGGAGTCTACTTGTGAATATCCAAGTATGCAAGATAATCCTTTCAGGTAACCATGTGGTATGATACCAGTGTGTGAAGAGCGGGCATACGAGGCGAAATTTGTTGAGATACCAAGTTGAGTACCGATCATGGGGAAAGATGGGTCATCTTTAGTATTTTGTCAGTTTTTCTCACCAACAGCTAGTGATAGGGGTTTTTCTATGACTACACATTCAGGAGCATGACCACCCGTTTCTTATCAGTTAGGGAATTGGAGTTTCTTAGGACGTTCTGTACAAGGAGGTGGCCATAGACATGGGAATTAAGCAACATGTTTTCAGCGATCGTAGGTTGGATCATCTTAGGGTAGTCAGGAAGGGTCATAGGGCCGCAGTACAGGTCAGAATTTTGCAGAGGAGAAGACCAAACCAAAGCAGGATCTCGGACCCTCTATTGTTAGAGGTAAGATTCTAGTTTCCTCGGTTTTAGCTTCTTTTCTTCTTGATACAAGTGCTTCCCACTGTTTCATATGTGTGCCCTCTATGGAGGGACTTGGGATATGAATCTTTAATTTTAAGGATGTTATGACAATGGACACTCTGTTGGGGATTATAATGGATAGTGTACATCTATTCAAGGAGTTCCCTATTGAGGTTGTTGGTTGTAACTTCTTATGGGACCTTTATGTCATAGAGGTGATGCATTTTGATGTCATTCTCAGAATGGAATGGTTAGTTCCCTTGCAAGTATTTTTCTATTTCTATAGTTGTAGGGTGTGTTTCAGTCACCATAGTGCGGGTCCTTTATTCACAAGGTCAAGTGGGATGTTTAGGAGAGTAGAGTTGAAACCCATCATCATGAGTTGAGAAGAGTTACAAACCGGATTGATAGTTTGTATCTGGATGACCTGGGGACATCATGGCTGGACTTTCCTCTAGTGGTGGTTCATTTCATTGGTGTTTTTTCAGATGAATTTTCAGGATTTCCTCTTGAGTGAGATGTAGAATTTTCTATTGAGCTTGTGGAAGGAGCAGCACCGATGTCCATTCCTCTATATAGGATGGCTACACCAGAGTTACAGGATCTTAATAAGTCATTAGGGGAGTTATAGTCAAAGGGCTTGATCTGGACCAGTACTTCTCCTTGGGTTCCACATGTCCTTTTTGAAAAGAATGAAGACGTTAACCTTATACTTTGTGTGAATTATTAGATGCTGAACCAGTTGACTGTCAAGAACCGATATCCGTTGATGAGGATTGATGATCTCTTGGATCAGCTTTGAGGAGCTCGAGTATTTTCCAAGATTGACTTGATATATGATTATCATCAGTTTTGCATTATACCATCATACATAACTATTATAGACTTTTAGAGCACGTATGGTCTATACGAGTATGTGGTCATGCGGTTTGGTCTCTCGAACACGCTTGAAGTTTTTTTTCTCACTAATGAACCGAGTGTTCCATATATACTTGGACTACTTTTTAGTGACTTTCATGCGAGATATCGTGGTGTTCCATCACACTCGACACAACCATTCCTCTCATATTGATATAATTTTGAGTAAACTGAGAGAAAATCAGTAATATTCTATGCTCTCAAAATGCCACATTTGGATTGGTCAGATTCACTTATTGGGTCATGTTATCTCAGATATAAAAGTATCAGTAGACCTAGAGAAAGTGAGAGAAGTAGTTTACTGGGAGCAGCTGAAGAACTTCGTTGAGGTATAGAGTTTTCGAGGTTTGTATGTTTAAAATAGATGTTTTATACATGACTTTTCAGTCTTAGAAGTGCCACTGATGGGCCTATATAAGAAGGGTGTGAAGTACCTATGGAGCGATTCTTGTGATTCATCCTTTTAGAAGCTGAAAGAGTGGTTGACTTCAGCACCAATTTTAATTTTTCCAATACCAGACAATATTTAAACTATTTACTATGATGCATCATGTATCAGGATGGGATCAGTGCTTATAAAAGTTGAAGGAGTCATTGTGTATGGGTCTCGACAGTTGAGGTCACATGAGAGTAATTACACGACGCACGATCATGAGTTAGCTGTAATTGTGAATGCTTTACATTATTGAAGACATTACCTACTAGGAGATCAATTTTTAGTGTACATCGGCCCCAAATGTCTCAAGTATATCTTTACCCATCATGACCTGAACTTGAGACTGTGAAGGTGGGCTTTGTACCTTTAGTATTCTGACATTGAGCTTTCATACATGTCTAGGAAATCCATTGTAGTGGCTAATGCTTTGAATATGGGGAATCAGATATAGAAATTTCAGGAGGCTAGTAGTGAGTGGCAGCTTATGGTACTGTTCTCTGAGACACATTTGGTGGTGCATGAAAGGAAGGATCAAATGTTTCTTTATTCTATAGATGTTACCTCTACTATTTAAGGTCAGGTGATAATGAGGCAGAAATTAGAATCTGAAGTCTTGGTCTTATGGGAGAGTGTGTCAGGAGAGGACCCAACTCCTAGATAAACCATATGTGGGGATGAGGTCTTCTGTTTTTGTAGACTTGTATGGGTGTCAAGAGAACTATGTGAAGAGATGATGCTGGTTTTTCATTCCTCAGTATGGGTAGTTCATCCTGGTGTCATGATAAAACACATTTTTATTGAATATTTTATTGATAATAAAATTATTAAATTTTCTCATATTTTTTTAAATATGTTTATTTATAAAATATTTAGTATTAGATCATTCATTTGAAAATTTTACGGAAATTCCATTTTTACCCTCTATAGTGCACTATAGTATTTCAAAGATAAATTTTTTAATATTTATTATTTGAATATAAAATTTTGTAACTATGTTCCTCGCATAATGGGATAAAATCATTGTTCAGTGAAATAGAGCTAAATCTTGCATTTGGTTGGACTAAATAGACCATGATGTTAAAGGTGGACAGGGCCCACCAGATTGGACATTCGTTCTGTATTTGGGTCATAATTTCTTCATCTGAGCTTGGAATGGGCCCAACCATTGAGAGGAGATCTCCAACACAATTTTTCACATATAATTATACTATAAGAACATCTTGTTCATGCGTTTTGGATTTCAAATGGGTAGTTCAAGTTGGCTTAAAATATTTGGTCATGATTCCGCATTCACACTTGAAACCTCTTTAAACCTAGCCTCTCCTCCACTCTATAAACATTTGTTTTCTCATTTAGATGGGTTGGGACATGAATCAGGATATTAGGAGAATATTATTAGTGGTTATACACCATTTTAATTCATTATTGGATGAGGGATGCTACCAAGCTAGGATCTCCTCCAAAATTCTCTTCTTTTCCTCTTCTTTGTTGTTATGTTATTGTCCTTTCAATAAACTCTTAGTTTCTCTTCCAATTCTTCTGTTATTTTCAATTTTCATCTTATTTTAATCTTCCAATTTGTTCTAGAATTAATTATTAGAAACAATATCGGGATATACCCTTTCTAAACCTTTGCACTTGCATAACGTTTCTACGATAACTACACCGCCCATGGAAGAGTTCGTTTTTAGTAATCAGTCGACCTCTATCATTAATTATTCATTTATTTTGAATAAATGATATACTATAATTAAAATAAGATGATCTATTAAATGGGTTTTTAATTTTGTTGAAACTAAGAAAGAAATTTAACAATTAACAGAAAAACACGTGAGGATGAGATTTTGTGTAAATTGTGAGAGTGCAAACATAATCGATAATACAAAACCATACTGTATCAATTTGTAGTGATCAAATATAATCCCTAAACTCAATTAATTATAATTTCCATAGAGGAAATGTGCCTTAATTTACCACTTACCATATTTAACCATATAACATCAATCAAATTTGGGTGTTGGGATTGGATGTTCCAAAGTTAGCCTAGGGTTAAATTAACTTCATATTTTTGGTAATGTTTATACTCAAAGGGTTCATAAATTTAACAAATTAAGGGATCATAATTAAGTGAATTTTAATTTAATTTATAAAAATAAAAAATTTAGGGAATTGGTAGAGTTATATCGATAATGAATTTGAAATTATTTTCTAAAAAAATATCTTCTTATTGCGACTTTTTAATCGAATTTCATTTCAAAATTAAAAAAATGCAATCTTCTTCCAGGAAAAATATTCTTGTTTTATAAATGATAAAAAAACTCATCCTTTCAATTAGTGTTATAATTATATTTTAGTTTATTTTTATAATACCTTTAAGAAGTTGTTTTAATTTACTTTCTCCTTTGAGAGACAACCTTGGACTTCCACTCTACTACACCCAAGTTCCCTAAAAACCATTAATCATTTGAGGGAATGCACGATAGAGCGTTTCAAATTGGCGTCGTTTTTGGGGAGGAAAATAATTATTTCATCAAATTAGTTATATTTATTTTATTTTCATTTTATTCTCTTCTTATCTTCTTTCTTCCTACTTTACCCAATCTGATTTTTTCATCTTCTTCACTTTTATTATTCTTCTTATTTTTGGACCATCAATTCAAACTTATCATGTTTATTATGGTCCACCTTCCTTATTTTTATTTTTATATCATTTATGATACAAACTAATCTGGAATATCTCTTAGATATTGATCTGAAGTTTGAACATAGACATCATGCTTGAATTAGGCATTCTCAGTCTGTGGGAAGTTTCAACATTCAACTTGTTAGAGAATTCCTCCACTATCAGAACATTTAAATTTGAAGAAATATAAATTAAAACATAAAACAAGAACCAATGGATGAAAATAAAGTAAATTAACATAATATAACCAATCAATAATTTTCAGCACCTGATATTTATATCAACCAAAATGCATTGCATACCCAAATCTCGAATCAGACATTAAACTGATGTATGGGTTAATTAATCTTCTTCCAAAGATTCATGGATTATCTCATGAGGATCCAAATAAAAATTCAAAAGAATTTAATGTGGTTTTCTAAAACATAAAACCAAGTAATTTTTCTGAATATCAAATCAAACTAAGAGAATTCTCATTCTCACTTGATGGAGCTGCAAAAGATTTGATGTATTATTTCGAACCTGGAAATGTAACATGTTAGAATGATTTGTAACGTCTTGTCCTACAAGTTTTTTTCCAGTATCAAGGACCACTTATTTTAGTAAGGAGGTCTTGGGGATCAATCAACCCCAAGGGTAGTAAATGTATGATTATAGGGAGTGATTCATGAATTTCTACGCAAGCTACAAACATTGCCAAATCGGTGAGAAACTCCTCATCTAATACTTCTATAAAGGAATCAAACTTATGAAGAGAAGTGTGGGGGATTCTATGGCTGGATTAGCATTGGTGGATAAGATACTAGTAGAAACACGTGCATTAATTGACATGATGGACAAAAACTCCCAAAAATTTGGTAATAGAGGTACACCACATTTCAGGGGAGAACAATAGGTAAGTCCTTCTTCTCTTGAGAGTAATTTAATTGATACCAAGTTGGAATAATTGTCCACTATGGTAAGGAAGATTACATTTCCTCAAAAGACATCCCAACCCACTCCTTCAAGTCCTTGTGCATTTTCACTGAGACAAGCCTCCCTACTGACTATTTTCCCCAACTGCAATATACAGAAGATTGTGCAGCAGTGTTTCTTGGGAGACCATATCAACAAAAACAACCACCATATCCCCAAAAAAAGATTTATTACTTTGATACAACATACAAACAAGGGTGGAATGATCCATAATACATGAGTTATGGATTTTTACAACAACAAAGGCCCCCCTTTCAACAAAACATCCAACAACATCCACCTTACCAACAAGGTTTCCAACAACCCCAAAGGAGATTTGAAGCTCAAACATCAACAACTCAACAACAACAGAATCCCCAAACCAAGGTACATTCTAACAATGATGATATTTTTAAACAAATTGTTCTTAATAAATAGAATGAGCTGAAGTGTCATGGTTCGGAGCTGAGGGAGTTAAATAATCAAAAGATCTATATTTCCACTTCCCTTCGTGAATTAGTAAGTATGAATTCTGGAAATCTACCTTCTCAACCTACTCCAAATCTAAAGGGGAAGGTCAGTGCCATCACATTGAGAAGTGGGAAGAAAAAAAATGATATATATGCACCTTTCAATCCAATAGGATTCACCTCAACTCAAGAAAATACCCATTCAAAACCATCTAAAGAGAAACCCAAGGGGAAAGATAAAGTAAAGAAAAATATTAATGATGTTCATCCTAAAACCCTTCCCTTTCCAAATGGTTATTTAAAAACCAAAAATATGGCTGAAGAGGTGATTCAAAAAAGATGTTTTGGATACATTCAAGCATGTGGAGATCAAAATCCCTCTACATGAATCTATCAAGAAAATCCCAAGGTATGAGAAATTATTAAAGGAAATTTATTCCAATAGAAGAGCGCCCTAGGGAAATGAGAGGATAAATCTTGGAAGGAATGTGTTGGAACTCATTACACAAAATCTATAAATGAAATCAAAGTGGAAGGATCCAGGGACATTAACTATACCAAGCACCATAGGGGAGTTACAGTTTTCCAATGCACTTTGTGATTTAGGAGCTTCCATAAATGTGATGCATCACTCTGTATGCACTTCATTGAAGGTTGGTGAGTTGAAGCCGACAAGAGTGGTGGTGCAGTTGACAAATAGATCTAGAGAATATCCAATGAGAGTCCTTGATGATGTACTTGTTTGGGTAAGAGACGTGATCTTTCTAGTGGATCTCTATGTTCTTAACAAGGAGGATGATCATGTATGTTCTCATGCTCCCATTATATAAGGTAGAAACTTACTCAAAACTACAAAAAATATCATAAATGTTCATGAGGGTACACTTTCCATGTATTTTGGGGATAAAGTTGTGATATTTAATGTTATGGAATCCATGAAGTACCCCTCAGAGGACCATTCTGTATTTTTTATCTCCCATTTTGAACCACAAAAATAAAAACCCCATGGAATTTTATTGTCCTATTCTTAGGGAGATTATGAGTATTGGTTCAAGTTTGATGTCTAATTGTAATTCCACACCTATTTATAATGAAAAACCCCTCTTATATTATTTTTGTAAATGAATTCATATTCTAATTTTTATTATGCGAACTCTGATTATGACATGTCCATTATGTATGCTGACGGATTTGATGCTTTATTCTCTAGTTTTGATGATTTGTATTCTGATATTGATGTTCATTGTGAAAATTTTCAGTTCCTTCAACTTCTCCATCCATACATCACCCCCGTCATTAGAACTGAATCCATTACCACCTTATCTCAAATAATCATACGTGTTAAGTGGCGATAGATTACCTATTATAATTGATAATAATATTCATTTTGAACATAAAGAAAAACTTTTGAATCTTTCGAGGGAGAACATCATGGAAATTAGGTGGATCTTGAATGAAATATCAAGTATTATCCCCTCCATTTTTATGCATAGGATTCTTTTGGATTATGGGCCTAAATCGGTCAGGGCGCCACAAAGGAGACTCAGTCCATCACTTTTGGAGGTTGTTAAAAAATCGGTTGAAAATTTGCTCGAGGCAGGTATGATTAATCCCATTTTAGATTCCCAGTGGGTGAGTCCAAATCAGGTTTTTCTTTAGAGAAGTGGTGTTACTGTTGTTAAAAATGACAAAGACAAGTTAGTTTCAATGAGGGTGAAAAATAGTTTGCGTGTGTGTATTGATTATAGGAATCTAAATCAATCTACTCACAAGGACTATTTCTCCCTCCCATTTATTGACCAAATTCTTGATAGACTAGTTGGGAAGACACATTATTGTTTCTTGGATGGATTTTTTGGATATTTTTAGGTTCCTATTGCTCTGGAGAATCAGGAGAAGACTATATTCACTTGTCCATTCAGTACGTTTTCCTACCAAAGGGTGCCATTTGGACTTTGCAATTACCTAGGTAACTTCCACAGATGCATGGTGAGTATTTTTACTAATTTTATGTGACCTGCATGGTGGTATTTATGGATCGTTTTATAGTGAATGGGTCTTCATTTTATGATGGTATCTCTAGATGGAGAAATATTTTGAATCATTTTATTGAGAAGAATATGGTCTTAAACATTGAAAAGTGTAATTTCATGGTAGATCATGAGATTGTATTAGGGAATGTAGTGTCAAAACATTGGATAGAGGTTGATAAATATAAGGTAGATGTCATTTCATCCTTACCCTATCCTATATGTGTGAGTGATGTTAGATATTTCCTAGGGCATGCCATATTTTATCGGTGCTTCATCAAAGATTTTAGTAATATTTCTCTTCCCATTCCACGATTACATCAAAAGGACTAAGATTTTGTGTTAGATGATTCTTGTAGGAATTCATTTGATGTGATAAATAAGTGTTTGACCACTCCACCAATCATACAACCCCCACAGTGGGAGCTTCTTTTTGAGATTATGTGTGATTCCTCCAACTTTGTGGTCGAAGCTGCCTTATCTCAGAGGGTGGAGGGATGTTCAAATGTGATTGCATATTCATCAAGGACATTGTATTCGGCCCAATAAAACTACACAACAATAGAAAAAGAGTTTCTTGTTGTTATATTTTCTTTAGATTAATTCCATTAATATTTATTGGACTCTAAAGTAGTTGTTTTTTCTGACCATGCAGCTCTAAGGTACCTATTGAAGAATCCTGATGCAAAGCCCAGGATAATCTGATGGATGATCCTTCTTCAGAAATATGACATTGAGATAAAGGAGAAGAAGGGGTCGGAAAACCAAGTAACATACCACATGAGTAGTTTTACTCAAACACTAGAGGATGACACATTGGACCGAGTACCACTTCGTGACACTTCCCCGATGAGTATCTTTATTCCATATTAGGTATGCATCTTTGGTATTCTGATTTAGAGAACTACCTTTTTGAATGTGAATTTCATAAAAATTTAAAGAAACATAATGTCAAAAACTTTAAGAGTGAGTCCAGATTTAATGTGTGGGGTGATCCCTATTTATGGAACATGTTTAGTGACCATGTTATTAGGATGTTTTTTCCTGATCATGAGTTTGAATCTTTTTTTCAATTCTATCATACAGTAGATTATGGTGGACACTTTAAACTCCAATGGACAGCAAGGAATGTTTTGGACTCTATATTGTATTGGCCTAGTTTATTCCATGATTATCATGTGTTCTGTATGTCGTGCTCATGTTGCCAACACACTAGTAATATTTCTATGAGACATGAGATTCCCCAACAACCCATATTATTCTGTGAGATTTTTTTATGTATGGGGGATCACTTTTATGGGTTCTTTTCCTAGTTCAATTGGGGTTTTGTATATTTTTGTTGTTGTTGATTATGTGAGTAAATGGGTGGAGGCCATGGCAACCAGGACTGCTGATTCTCATATTGTAGAAGAATTTTTCAAGAAATAGATTTTTTTTACGTTTGGAGAACCAAAGGCCATTATTAGTGACCAAGGGACACACTTCGGCAATCAGACTTGGGATTCCCTTTGTCGAATGTATGGGTTGACACACAAAACATCAACACCATACCACACCCAAACAAATGGCCAGGTTAAAGATTAAAATAGGGAGTTAAAAAATTTTTTGTAGAGAACTGTGTAACCAAATAGGAAGGATTAGAGAAAGCACTTGGATGATGCACTGTGGGATTATAGGACAACATACAAGACACCCATTGGTATGTACCCATTTTGGAATGATTTTGTGAAAGAGTTTCATCTTCCCTTGGAAGATGAGCATCGGGCTTATTGGGTGATAAAGAAATATCACACGGATTTGGCCCAAGATGGAATTCAACAGATGCATAAAATTCCAGATCATGAGGAGATTTTATTGTCTTCATATGTGAACTCAAGTATCTACAAGGAAAGATCAAAATAATCTCATAAAAAATGATCCATAAAACAGAATTTAAATTTTTAGAGAAAGTGTTTCTCTATAGTTTTTAATTGATGCTGATTCTTGGTAATTTTCATTCCAGGGGGTTAGGTCATTATGTTGTGACTAATGTTTTTCCTTATGGTTTATTGGAGATCGCATAAGAGGAAATAAGAAATAGCATTACAATCAATGGTCAACATTTGAATAAATACATTGAGGGACTTCCTACTAATGTAGAGGATTTCATCACACAGCATGACCCCATCATCACTTGAGCATATTAGACTATTCCTAACCCTTTCACTTTTATATTCCTCGTATTAATTAATATTAAAATTTTAATGTGAATATATAATCTCATTGGTTGACATTAAGGACAATGGAATATTTTATGTGTGGGGGAGGGGACAAAATTTTGTGGTAGATATTTTGGATTTTCATTTGTGTGTTTGATGTGTATTTTCTATTATGTTTTTGGCTAAAATTCTCAAAAGAACACAATAAAACAAAAAACAAATAAAATCAATAAAAATGAAACAAATATATCTTGTAACATTCTCTTTTGAAACATATGAAAAATGATGTTTTCAAAATTCATTAGTTGACATATAAGCATTAGTAATATTTCATCATTAAGGGTTGACTTTTATAAAAATTGAAGTTGTCGATGATATGAATTGTTATTTCACTATAAAATCTTTTATATTTTGACATAATTTTTTGTGATAATTTTTCATGGTAAATTGTGTCATCGATTTCTCTACGTATTTTTTCACACAATCATTACTTCTGAGCTTCACTTACCAAATTGAATGTATATTCAAGGAAAGTAATCTTTTTCAGCTTATAACATGGTCTTTCCGTGCATTTGTTTCTCTTCCGATTGTTTCCTTCACTTTACAAGATCAACCTATGCATGTGAAGCTAATATATAAATCTTGTATGCCCCCTAAAAAAATAAAAATACAAGAAAACAGTCAATAAAGAGGGGAGTGAGTAAATGTACAACATGCGGGGATATATAGGTTGGGATCTCATGGTTTGACTTATGGGAATTCTTAAATGAATGGGATTGGGAATTTGAATACAAAGGATCTTGAATAGGTTCGATGGAATAGAATCAAGTGAAAAGAAAAGTTCTTATTAAACTGAATATACTAGATTGAATGTTGAGAGACAATATTAGAATGGTTGGCACAATCACACACATGTAGAATTAGTTGCATGGCAGACCCATGACTTGTTTCTCTATGATTGGTGTTTTTAATCTCACTAGATTTTGTTTTGACCCAATTTATGAGATAATGAATTTAAAATTTATTGATATTGACTCTTGATTTGATTCTTACTTTTCCTATATTTTCTCTAAGGATTGAGAAATTTGAATATGCATATCTTGTCACAATTTTTTTGAATACATTATATGAGGTTTTTCCCATGAGTGAAAAAGGGTAAGTGTGGGGGGAGTTGATAAAAAGAATTTTTATTGAATATTTTAATGATATGAAAATGATAAAATTTCCTCAAATTGTGTTAAATATGTTTATTTATAAAATATTTTGGATTAGATCATTCATTTGAAAACATGATGGAAATTCCAGTTTTAACCATTATAGTGAACTGTAGTATTTCAAATATAAATATTTTAATATGTATTATTTCAACTTGAAATTTTTTAACTGTGTTCCTGACATAATGGGCTACAACTTTATTTCAGGAAAATAGAGTTAAATTATGCATTTGGTTGGATTAAATAGACCACGAAGTCAAAGTTGGGATGGGGTCGCAATATTTGACATTGGTTCTGTATTTGAGCCATAACTTCTTCATCCAAGATTCGATTGGGCAACAATTTTGAGAGGAACTCTCAAAACCAATTTTTCAAAAATCATTCTTCTAGAATAATAGTTGGTTCATGAATTTGGAGGCCAAATTGGCCGTGCAAGATGGCTTAAAATATTAGTCTGAGATTCCCCATTCCCCCTTGAATTTTCTTTAAACCCTAGACTCTTCTCCACTCTATAAATTAGTTTTTTTCTCATTTGGAGGGGTTGGGACGTTCATTGGGAGATTGGGAGCATAGGATCAGTGGTTCAACACCATTTAAATTCACAATTTGAGGATTAAATCTACCAAGAATGGATCTCCTACAGAGTTCTCTTCTTTTTTTATTATTTTTTGTAATGTTATTTTGCTTTCAATAAAATCATAGTTTATCTCCCACTTATTCTATTACTTTCAATTTTCATCTTCTCATAATCTTCCTATTTGGTATGGAATTTAAAGGTAGAAACAATATTGGGTTATACTATTTCTAAACCTTTTCACATTCATAACGTCTCTACAATGACTACACCGCCCATGGAAGAGTATTTTTTTAGTAGTCGATCGACCTCTGTCCTTATTCATTAATTTATTTTGAATTACTGATATATATTAATTCACATAATATGATCAATTAGTTGAGTTATTAATTTAATTGGAACTAATTACGCAATTGAATAATTAACACAAAACCATGTGAGGATGAGATTTTGTGTAAATTGTGATAGCATGAACTTAATCGATAATACAAAACCATACAAGATCAATTTTTAGTGTTCAAATATAATCCCTAAACTCAATTAATTGTAATTTCTGGAGAGGAAATGTGCCACAATTTTCCACTGTCCATAAGCTAACCTAATAATATCAATCAAATAAGGGTGTTGCGATTGCATGTTCCAACGTTATCCCAGGGTTAAATTCACTTCATCTTTGTCATAAATTTAATTCTTTTAGGGTTTGGAAATTTAGAAAATTAACGGATCATAATTTATTGAATGTTAATTTAAATGATAATGATAAATAATTGAGTGAAGAGGTAGAGTTAGATCGATTGTGCCTTTTAAAATATTTTCAAAAAAACATATTCTTATTGCGTCTTTTTAATCAAATTTCATTTCAAAATTAAAAACAAAAAATAGAGATCTTCCAGAAAACTTCTTATAATATCATAAATGATAAACAAACACCCATCCATTCAAGTAGTTTTTTTATTCCCTTTTATTTTATTTTTATTATACCTTTAATAAGTTGTTTAAATTACTTCATCCTTTGACGGGTGACCTTGGTCATCCACTCTGCTTCACCCAAGTCCCTTAAAAAACTATTAATCTTTTGAGGGCACCCACGACAACACCATTCATGTCACAATTATGTATCATTATTTACACAGTCATTGTTGGTGGCCAGGTATGAAGATAGACGATGATGGTTTTGTAATTAGATTTTCCACCTATCAGTATGTGAAGGCAAAGAAACACCAACCGGTAGGGCTTTTATAGTAGTTACCCATTCCTGAGTGGAAGTGGAATGATGTAGTGATTGATTTTGTTATGGGGTTACTAAGATCACCTCGAGGGAATGATGCAGTTCGAGTTATCATTGATAGAATTATGAAGGATTCAAACTTCTTACTGATTAAGGATACCATTAGGGTTGATGAGATGGGAAGGTTATGCATTATAGAGATTGTATACTTTCATCTAGTTCCACGCTCTATCATTTGAGAAGGAGATTCATGTTTTACTTATCTGGTCTGGTAGGGACTATAGAGGGCTTTGGGTATATAGGTACTTCTGAGTACAACATACAATCGAATGACAGATGTCCAGTCCGAGCGTACAATTCAGGCATGCGTCCAAGATTTTTTAGGATATTATGAGAAGAATATACATATGGTGGAGTTTTCCTACAATAATATTTTTTAGAAAACAATTAAGATGGAACCTTATGAGGCTTTGTATGGTAGGCTATGTTGATCACTCCTATATTGGCGGGAGGTAGGAGAGGCAGCTATACTAGGACCTCGTATTGTCCAGGAGACCATAGAGCAGGTGGAGTTGATTCGAAAGAGGATGGATACCACACAGCCAAGTCGGAAGTCTTATGCTGATAGAAAGAGACAAAACCTTTATTTTGAGGTCAGAGATCAGGTTTTTCTATGTGTCACACCGAGTCTGGGACACAGAAGGATTAGGATAGAGGGAAAGCTTTCAATGAGATATTTTGGTCCATTTGAGGGTTTAGAGAGAGTCGGGTTGGTTTCCTATTAGTTGAAGTTAACTCAGAGGTACCAGGATATTCACGACATCTCCCACATCTCTCATATGTGGCATTACTTCTCATAAATATCTCATTTTTTCAACCCGAGGTGGTTGAGTTGGTGGTGGATTCAACATTAGATGAGAATCCTATCCTAATTGTTGATCACAACGCGAAGGTTATACATTGCTGGTATTTTCCTATGGTATGAGTATTGTGGCAGCACACGAGAGTACATGATGATGCTTCTTGAGAGGGAGACCGATGTGCGATCGTAGTGGCTAGAGCTCGGTGAGGATTCTTCTGCGCCACCTTGTTAAGGAAATTCTGGGACAAATTTATTTAATGGGGGAAGTTGTAAGAACCTGAATCTTTATTTTCAGGTATGGATCATATTTTCAGGTGTTTTTGAGAAACAATGGGAGTTTTTTAAAATTTTAGAAATACACACCATGTAATAAGGATTAAACTTCATGTAAAATGATGTCACGGGTGTTCATGAACTATCTCTGTAACATACAAGACATGGTCGTGTGAGGTGACCCAAAGACAGCCTAAAGAGGGGGTCGGTTGAGGCATGTACAAGGCGTGTACACTAAACGAAGACGTTGTGTAATTTTTTCTTTTATTTGTTAAATCATACTAGGGTTGTGTCTCATACCCATTAATGTATTCTTCTAAATTGTCTCATCCAGGAGCGACCAAGGGCTATGATTCTTCTCTGAGCCACTGATCTGTCATCAGTTCTCTGAATCAAACACCATTGATTGTGTTGGAATCCCTGAGTGAGTTATTCCTTCTTCTAGAGCCCCTCCTCTTGATTTCTCTTCTTTCAGGTGATATTCATGTTTCATAAATTTTTTCGTTTTTTAGATCTAAAATGTTCTAGGTTGATTCAAAGTATGAGGTTCAACTATATCTATCATACAATGTCGAGGTAGGTGTATTGTGCCATTACGTAATTGTCTTTGGATTATATGTAAAAAAGTACTGAATATTCCAATTTAGGGTATTTCATGTTTTATAAATTTTACTAATTTTTATGACTGTTATGGTTTTTTTTCTTGAGATAATGTTTTTATTATTAATAAGTCTTATTAACATGCTTATGGATTTGTTTTCCCATGTTGGTTTGATATTGGCCATTGGGTCTAGAACTTACAATTTGGCTATTTAGTTTTCCATGCATAGTATTGTAGGATATAGTTGATATTATATAAGACGCATGGGTTATGCTATAGAGACCCGAAGCTTGATGTACATAGACATTACTTTACTTTTGCGGAATAATTAATACATAACAAAAACAAACACACAAGGACCGTAATAGTTTAGTGTCTTTGGAAACTCAGAACCTAATCTTATAATCATGGTGAAAGACCTTCAACATCTCCCATAAAGATCTTCCCCTTTGGTATTCTTACCTAAAATCTTTCTTTAAATCCCAGGGAAAAGAAAACATATAAAGGGTGAGCTCAAATGCTCAGTAATGGTTGGCATAGAGAACATAAAACAATCCATAAAACTTTGAATGAAAAAACATAAACATAAAATCTAAACATCAAAATCTTGAGCAAAGACATAAATCTTGGAAGTATGTAAGGAATATATCATAGAGGAACATCAATCATGATAAAACAGCATGTGAATAAATCATGTAATTGTGGAAACCATTCAGAACTTGTTACGATTTCCATAGAAGCCAAGGCATTGCTGCCAGGACCATCTTAGTGGACATAGTCCCTTTCTGAATCGAGTTCACTCCTCGTTCCAGTCCTGTATTACTGAACCGGTTTAACATTCCATTCCAGCCATGTCTATCTCATGAGATATAAATCTTTACCCAATGCATTCTAGGGAGATATAGTTCCCACCCATCTCATAATGAAATCATTCTTAATTGTTCCACAAAATAAACATAAAACATTCATCATAACCCAAAGAATAAAATGGGTTTCATAAACATCATCCCATCATCACATAATCCATATAAAACAAATGGATATTTCATCATAAGAAAAGTGAAACCATGTAAATAATAGAGACATTATACATGAAACATACACATATGAAGTAATTTCATCTTATATGGAAAATGGTTTTGATAAAACACTTGAAATGAATTCTTGAGTAAAATATCCTTTTTCATCAAAATCATGTTCGTTTCACAAACTTCCATGAGATTTTAAATGAAAAGTATTTTGTTGAAAATAGTTATGAAATATTTTGTAGGAACCATCATGAAAATAAGGCTTTATAACACTGTAAAAATCCATTCACGCCATATAAGTTAAAAATAACATTCTCCACGTACTTTTTTCGGAAAAGTCAAAAAGTATCTCGTATGGTGAAAAAGAATGATTCCTTACATACCAGGTAGTAAAAGTCAAAAATGGTTAAAATGACATCAAACATACATGAATCCATTTTTAGGAAACATAGACATGGATGATAACAATAACCCCAGTAAATACTTACGTATAAGAAATCTCGGATAAAAAAATGTGATTTGCAAAATTATCCCTTACCTTAGGTCCGATATGCTTCGTATGGATCCGAACCTCTTGTATAATGATTTAAATAATGTTATTGACTTATTAAATAATCATATTCATTGTTATTATATCATATATGTTTCACTTATGTCTTTATATTACCCGTTCTTTTGTAAATTCCATGTTAAAGCAGCGTTTTGGGTAAAATCATTTCATTTATCGTATGTGTTTTGACTTGTCCTTCTTGATATTACTACTTATATCCTAATTTAAATAATTACATAATGTAAAAAATTATTTATATATAATATATATTCATCATATACATATATATTATAGATCGATAAAAGGAATCGAATACACCCTTCATGGTGACGGTAGGCCGTACGTACGCATGAACGCTGTTTTCGTTTCCTTATTGAATTGAATGAAACTAAATAGATGACATACATATATATATATATATATATACATAAATACAGTAGAATTATTATTTAATATATTTAATTATTATTCATTATATAATCTTTATGATCATTCATGTATGGTTAACAAGGAGAATGAACCTCATCAAGTTGTGGAGACAGTAGTCCGTACGTACGCACGAGCGATCATATCTTTCCCATATTTATTGAATAGAATTGTAGTGTATGGTATAATATATCAGAATCATTATGATGTTATAATAACAATATATATTTATTCTTTACACCATTATACCCATCCATGTAAGGTGTTGGTGGGAAAACAGATTACACCACGGCGTGGAGACGGTATTCCATACGTACACACGCGCAGTGTTTTTGTTTTCCATAGGATGGATAGAAGGTTAAACAGTGTTGTTTAATATTTATAATAACATATCAGTATATGATGGATACTTATGTTATTACTTCACCATTAGAAAACTAAAGAAGAGGGAGTTGAAGAAGAATGGAACCTGAAGAAAACGGTAGAAGGTATTACCTCTTTCTCAAAGTGCATCCATTAAAATTTCTTTTCGAGCACTGGAGTTGGTCTTTTGAGAAGACCAGTACCTATAGTAGGTTTTTAAGGAAGTGGGGAAGTTAAAAGGTTAGGGTTTTGATGAGGTTTAAGGCTCAAATTGGTGTGGGGAGGAGAGGGAGGAGGTTCCCTTTTATAAGGGAGGAGACGGACACTTTTGGAAATATAAGAAATATTAGTTTATATTAAATCCCAAACCCACATAAAAACCTCCAAAATGACTCATATCCAATGCTAAGATCAGATACGGTTGTAATATCATGAACCAATAAAATTTAGACATGTTAGGAATTTATTTTAAACATTATCAACTTGATTTATCCTAATTTATCAATTTTATTTTATTTGTGGTAATAATATTCTAAATTTTAAATTATTATTAATAATTACATATGTGTTGTGAATTTTCCATAATTTGACAATTTATGACATTTTAGACCATATAAATTTAAATTTATAATTTTTAAATATTTTTGTTATTTTTAATCAATTTTATAATATGTTAAATTTATAAAATAACAATAGTGTCAATTTTGACACTATTCATTTATTTGAATTTAAATAAACAATATACAGAAGATATGTTCAAAAGAAAAGATTTAATAGATTCATAACATGTCTTATGTATCTAGAAAATTAGTGGAGAACATTAAATAGTTCATATAATATTTATTTTAATATTTTTAAAACCATTTTTTTGATATTTCTCTTAATAAAGTAATTTCAACATCACTATTATCTCACCATTAATGATAATTATTTAATCCCTTAAAATTCAAAATAAATTCATATGATGTAGATAATTTTATTATCTTTCGGGATAATATTTATATCTGAAGTTTCATAAGGTTTATCACTAAACTAAAATTATTATACTTATAAGATTTAAGAAAGTGACATGTTGTCACTTTCTTTGGTTTTAATAATAATTAAATTATTTTCATAGAAAAAGGTCCATTAAATGAATCTAATCAGACCCTTAGGTGATATGGGTCGACTTTTAGTAATCCAATAGGATTTTGGAAGGTGTTAGGGTAATTTTATAATCTTATATTTACCCTTAATTACCCGATTTACCTTTAACTATGGTAAATAAAATTTACCATAGTTACTATTCATAATGCCGAAAAAATAAAAAGTAGCTTATTAACATAATTTGGACCCAATGATTACATATATGGAATCAATATTTCCAAATTTAATAGAAAAAGGTTGTAGAAATTAAATTAAAATTAATCCCGTTGTCGAAAGAAAACGGGTTATTGTTTAAAACATTGCAAAAGATTGAATTGATTTAACTTACGAATTCAAGGTAAAATCAATGATAATGACATAAATTATATTAAATGGTAAAAATATATTCTATTTATACTTTAAAACCATTAAATATTATAATTTAACCATATAAATTATTACAATGAAAAATGTTGTTTTTAATTAAAATATAGCGTGTTTTTACTATTCATTAAAATATGAAAGTTATCAGAAAAATATCAAATCTTTATACAATGTAAATTTTTATATCCTGATTCAAAAGAAGAAGTTTATTTTGTAAAATTAAACTTATAAACATTTCAAAAACTAGATTTAATGTGGTTATTCCATTAAAAGGCGGAAAAACTCCATTTTTTGAAAAATAATTATTTTACCCGAAATTTTTTTTTGTTCACATACCATGTTCTAGAAAATGTGTAAGATGAAATAATAATGTTATAAAATTCAAAATTTAGTTAATAATATTCATAACGGATAGTTCATAATAATATTATAACCATATATCATTGTTTAGTGAAACCTGATATTGTGTACAACACACGCTATTGAGGAAAGTCAATTGCGTGTAATGCATGCCAAGTCAGGGTTGCGTGTTATGCAAGAATCCTTCATTGTTTCCTATAACAGAATCCAACCATATACATTTAATATATATATATATATATATACACACTCAATGTTGCATAGAATAACTATTATAAAACAAACTTGAAATTGTATGTAACAAAATCTCAGAATAGTGTTGTGTATACTTCAAGCTAATACGGTGTAGCATATAGCACAAGATAATCTTGTTGTAGCATAAAACTCCTGACATAAAATAAATTTAAAAGAATGCATATCATAAAATATCGGGCTGTTACATTCTACCCCCCTTAAAATGAATTTCTCCCTCGAAATTCGTCAGGGTTATACATGGTTTTCTAAATGAATGTTTTTTTAATTGAAACACACATCGTAAAATGAAATACCGAAACATAACATTAAAAAACTAAAGTATGAAACGTAACTATTACCCAAATTAACTAATCACTGGGTTTCCACATAGGATAACATAGGTGAAAATATTGATATGGAAGAGAAATCTAACCATCAAGTTTTGATGGAGAGTGGTAGAGAACATGGCTATGAAAAAGCCAACAATCACAAAGCCATAAATTTGTGATGATCTAGGGTACTATCTGATTCATCGGATATGAGGGCACTAGGACAACATTTTCAAGATCATTTCTCTAAAGATGATGAATTAAAAGAAATACTTACATGATTTTGGTACAATCTCACTGTTGTTCGTGAATTGAACAATTTCCACTTCATCTCTTAAAGAAATGAAGTTGAATTTGTTATTCATGAAGTGTTAACAGATCATGTGATAGAATGATGGGTCATTCCATCAGTTTCAAACAAAAGGTTAGAAAAAGTTATAAGTCCATCTTATGGTCATATTAATCATGAATGGTTCCAAAATTGGACCTATTCTTTATTTATCATATCGCTTAATAAAATAAAACTGGTTTCCACTAACTGGGGACTTCCTGTAGTCCAGTGTTAGGCGATAAAGTCATGTCACACTTCAGTTGTGGGTTCAATTCCCACAGCCTTGTCCGATGCAATGGGTTGTCGCCCATCCTGCAGGTTTTCCTTTTTCTAAAATTTCATCATTATGACATTCCATAAATAATATCAAAAACAGTTATAGCCTTAGATAATACAAACTTATTTCTAACATAATCCATTTCAAATCTTTAGGCTTATCCAAAATACATATGTCTAATCTTATGATATAAAGAAAACAATTACTAGAAATGTCATCTACCGAGCATGTGAATAGCATCATTTATCCCCGATATATCTTGTTGATCACATTCCAATCATGTGAATACCTTAATCATGTATTCTCTTGAAAAAATGAATACCCATTGAACCTTAGTGAAAATATGAATGTGGTCAAAAGTTAACTCTTTCCACATACCAAAATCCCATAATTTTGATATACTCAAACCATGGTATCACTTTGTCCTTATATCAGTCATGACCTCATGAATACTTTGAAAATTTTAATTTTCTCCTCATCCCATCATTATGCGCATATCATCTGCTTTCCAAAATATTTGAATCAGTTTTCATGTTTACCGGTACCATAAAATTATTGAAAACCACAATAGACTAATACAAAAATATTCCAATACGCCATAAAAGTACCTCAACAACATTATTCTTGAATACCAATATATAAACACTTCAATACACCCTCTTTAATGATTTTCATGGAATAATTCCTTCCTTGATTTAGAAGTAACTTCTTAGGTCTGGGCATTGAGTTGGGTAATTCCCATGCTCTCCACAAAAAAGACATTGAACTCCATAAAATTCTGTCACTCTATGACCCTTTTCTCCACACAGATAACATCTTTCCCTCTATTTGAGGTATTCCTCAAGGTTCTTCTTCCCTTCTTTAAAAATCTCAATCTTCCTTTCTTTATGCTCCTCAACATGCGAACATGCATAAAATTATATCTTCCTCTTGTTTTATGAATTAGGAATAACACTAAATTTCACCTTATTAATCATATATCGTGATGACTGATTTGGCATAATCACAATATCTTTCTCTCTAAGCATTACGCAATTTCATTGCTCATAGTCTCCAATTTTTCCATTGGATTCAATGTTAACCGAATTCTTTCTGGTTCCCTCCATTGACTAAAACAGAAAAAGAATTCTGTGAGAGGAAAAAATAATACAAGGAAAATAACATAATCAAGGGGGAGTAGCTTCGACATCTAACATCTTAGGTTTAATTCTAATATCATTACCGTAATTCTAGTACTATAACCTATAGTTATACTTAACCTTAGGGAAATACCTAGACATACCTTAGAAATATCTCTAGGGTTCTCACTAAAGTTTTCGCATCCTAGATTCCAAAGGTTGACTAAACCTTTCCTCTGATACCAACTGTAGAGAACTGAATCTTGACGTACATAGACATTACTTTACTTTTGTGGAATACTTAATACATAAAAAACAAGCACATAAGGACCGTAATAGTTCAGTGTCTTTGGAAACTTGGAACATAATCTTCTAATCGTGGTGAAAGATCTTCAACATCTCCCATAAAGATCTTCCCCTTTTGTTTTCTTACCGAAAACATTTCTTTAAATCCTGGGGAAAATAAAACATATAAAGGGTGAGCTCAAATGCTCGGTAAGGGTAAGAATAGAAAACATAAAACAATCCATAAACATCTGAATGCAAAAACATGAACATAAAATCTAAAAATCAAAATCTTGAGCAAATACATATATATTGGAAGTACGTAAGGCATATATCATAAAGGAACATCAATCACGATAAAACAGCATGGGAATAAATCATGTAATTGGGGCAACCATTCATCACTTGTTATGATTTCCATATTAGCCAAGGCATTGCTTCCAAGACTATCTTAGTGGACAAAGTCCCTTTCTGAATCGAGTTCACTCCTTGTTCCAGTCCTATATTACTGAGCCGGTTTAACTTTATATTTCATCCATGTCTATCTCATTAGATTTAAATCTTGACCCAATGCATTGGAGGTAGATATATGTCCCACCCATCTCATAATGAAATCATTCTTACTTCTGCCACAAAATAAACTTAAAACATTCATCATAACCCAATGAATAAAATGGGTTTCATAAACATCATCACATCATCACATAATCCATATAAAACAAATGGATATTTCATCATAAGAAAAGTGAAACCATGTAAATCATAGAGACATTATACATGAAATATAAACATATGAAGCAATGTCATCTTATATAGAAAATGGTTTTGATAAAACACATGAAATTAATTCTTGAGGAAAATATCCTTTATTCTTCAAAATCATTTTCGTTTCACAAATTTCCATGGGATTTTAAATGAAAAGTATTTTGTTAAAAATAGTCATGAAATATTTTGGAGGAAGCTTCAGGAAAATAAGGCTTTATAAAACCGTAAAAATCCATTCACGCCGTATAATTTAAAAATAACATTCTCCATGTACTTTTTTCGGAAAAGTCAAAAAGTACCTCATATGGTTAAAAAAAGAACGATTCCTTACATACCATGTAGTAAAAGTCAAAAATGGTTAAAATGACTTTAAACATACATGAAACCATTTTTAGGAAACATGGACATGGATGATAACAATAACCCCAGTAAATACTTACGTATAATAAATCTCGGATAAAAAATGAGATTTGCAAAATTATCCCTTACCTAAGGTTTGATATGCTTCGTATGGATCTGAACCTCATGTATAATGATTTAAATAATGTTATTGACTTATTACATAATCATATTCATTGTTATGATATCATATATGTTTCACTTATGTCTTTATATTAGCCGTAATAGAGAATCAATCTACTAATCTTGCCTCTCCTGGAATTAGTACTTCTCACATTTCATCACACACACTTGATTCTGCTTCCATATTGAATGTAGAACCTATTTCTGTAAACAAAGAGGTGCCTAATACTCCAGTTGACATGCCGATTTCTACTCTATTGCAGCATCAGTCTGATAAATCTACTCCTGTATCTGTTGAAAATATTGTTAGTCCTATTAATGAATCATTCTCACATGCTGCTAATGTTGACCCTGCTTTTATTCATTTGGCACACAACATTTCACACACCACACTTCCTGTTACTGTTTCATATACTGAAACTATCCAATCACCTGCTTCCTATTCGGTTAATACCATGGTGCCCAACCCTCCTGTTGACAAGCAGGATTCTGTTTTTATTTTTGGTTCTGTATCGGACTTGAAACCTGCAGAATCTGAAACTGTCCAGACTAAGACTGGGACACATTCTGATCCTGTGCAACCTTCTTCTCAGGATGTTGTTTTAGAGATCGTCCAGAAAAGTCATATTCTGCCTCCTGTCTCATCAACAATTTCCCCTTCTAAACCGCCTAACCCACCTCATTCCTCACTAGATAATGATCTTATTCTGGTTAGAGATGAGAAATAGCATCCATTTGAACAGGACATTGTTCATAGAGCTGGAAAAAATCACACACTGAACAGTACAAATTCTATGAGTACTCCAGTTTCTGCTCTTAATCCAAATGCAGACCTGAAATCTAATTCCGCTCAAAGTTCTGAAACATATGAGAGTCAACAAAAGTCTACCTCTTCCTCAATGGTTACGAGATCCCAAAAGAAGAAGGGATCTGGTAAATCTAAAAAAATAAGGGTTCTAAACCAAACCTCAAATAGAAATGAATTTCCTTTATTGGAACTGTCAAGGTGTGGCTAACAATGACACCTCCACAACACTTAGGATGTTCTTAAACACTCATAAACCCCAACTCTTTGCCATTTCTGAACCTAAAGTCAATTTTAAAATGAACTTCATGATATTTAGCTCTCTCAATTACAGTTTTCTAGGTTCCTGTAAAAACGGTCCTCAATTTGACTCGATGTGGATCTGTTTCCTTAATAATTTAAAAAATGTCAACATTTTTAGAATTTCTGAACAGCAACATACCTGTGACTTCTTGTGGAATGGTCGGCATATCTTTTTCACTATGTTTTATGCCAAGAATATATATCAGGATAGGAGAGTTTTATGGCATGAACTCCTTGATATGGCTAAACACATTCTAGAATCCTGGGTTGTTTTGGGTGACTTCAATTCCATCAATACCCCTTCTGAAAAAATTGGACCCTCACACCTTTTTATATCCTCTATGGAATTTAAATCTACTATTGAAGATTCTAACCTCTTTAAAATCACTCTTATTGGCGTAAAATACACTTGGTACAGGAAACATTACAATAAAAATGTTGCTACTAAACTTGACAGGGCTTTTGTCAACATGAAGACTCTTGATAATTGGGACAAAATATCCAGTGCAACTCTTCTGAGACTCAACTATGATCATCATCCTATCCTTGTTAGCATTATTATGAATGATCAAAAGCATGTCCTTCCTTTAAAATTTAATAATGCTTGGTCTATGAATCCTGATTGTGTCACCTTTATCTATAACACCTGGAACTCTATGAAACACCATAAATATTTTTTTGCTTGTTTACACAAATTAAAAATTCTCAAGATGGATCTTAAAGGATGCTGTAAAAATACAAATTATCAAATAGATCTTGTTATGTCCTATCTTGAAGATGAACTCAGTCATATCCAAACTTCGAACACTAATTCAGATTTTAATATGGATCCACAATTGGAAGCTAATATCTCTTCTAAACTTAATTCCTTACTCACATTTAAGGACAATATTTGTAAACAAATGTTTAGGACTAAATGGCTTACAGATGGTGATCGCAATACCAAATTATATAATTGTCTTCAAATAATTAGAAAGGCCAATCATCCTCTTACTATGCTAATTAATAATGACTTGATCATTGATTATGAAGAAGCCATTACGGATCATGTCACCTCGTACTTTGATAATATTTTTAATGGTCCTGATATAAATATTGATCTTTATGATGATATTATTCCTTTAATGGTGGATGAAAGAGACAATGAGTCTCTTTTAAGCACTCCACTTGACCATGAAATTAAAGACACAATCTTTGGTCTAAATACAGACAGTGCTCTTGGTCCGGACGGATTCAATAACGGGTTTTTCAAAAGTCATTGGGATATTATACACAATGATATTTGTAACCTTATTAAGATCTTCTTCACTCATGGATCTCTACCTCATGGAATCGATGCTCAATTTTTAACCTTAATACCTAAGGTTGAGAATGCTTCTGAGATTGATCAGTTCAGACCAATTGCTTTGATTAACACTGTCTATAAAATCAATACCAAAATTATTGCAAATAGACTTGCTCCTATATGCAATAGGATCGTCTCTTGGATCAAATTTGGTTTTATTAAAGGAAGGTCCATCCAAGACTGTATTTGTCTTGCTTCTAAATGTACCAATAGTCTAAATAGAAACACATGAGGGGGTTATGTGGCCATCAAACTGAATATCAGAAAGGATTTTGACACCATAGACTGGAATTTTATTTTCAAATTCCAAAAAAACTTTGGCTTTAATGATTCCTTCATTGGTAGAATTAAGACTCTATTTCTCTCAACATATATATCTATCCTGATTAATGGTACCCCTATAGGTTTCTTCAATTTCTCAAAAGGTGTCAAAAAGGGCGACCCCCTTTCTGCCATCCTTTTCATTATTGCTGAGGATTATCTAGGCATACTTCTTATCAATTTGGTTGATCAAAATATTCTTAAACCTATTCGTGTTGCCAGGAATTTAAATTCCGCTACCCACCTTTTATATGCTGATGATATTATTCTCTTCATAAAAGGGGATCAAAAAAATATTCATGTACTCATGCAAGCTATTTCTCACTATGAGAAAATCTTAGGGCAAGCTATTTCTTGGAACAAATCATATATCATTTTTGGAAAGAATTTTCCTGTAAGAGGGAAATATAATATCACCACTTATCTGGTTATTAAAGAGGGGTTTTTACCTTTCATTTATTTGGGTGTTCCAATATTTTGGGGTCGGCCCAAAGCAACCTATTTTGCTAACATCATTGATCAAATCACAAACCAACTCTCTAGCTGGAAAGGGAAATCCCTCTCCATGGCTGGGAGAATTTGTTTGGTTAAATTGACCATTGTTTCTAAAATGGTCTATTCCATTATGGCCTATAAATGGCCCGTCGGCATTTTTAATAAAATTAATACTTATATTAAAAACTTCATTTGGTCTGGAAGAATTTTTTTGAAAAGAAGCTTCTTACAATACCTTGGAAATCATGTTGTAAACCCATTGCTAATGGTGGAGTTGGTATTAAAAATTTAATGTTGTTCAATGATGATCTTCAGGCCTGCCTCACTTGGCACATTATTAATTCCACTTTGAAAGCTACAGAATTTAGGAACCATAGATTCCTCTTTAAGCTTTTAAAAGGGAATTTTAATTTCATCAACTCATCCATCTGGACTTCTATCCGGGACTCCTATCACAAGATCATGTAAAATTATAGATGGATAGTCAGTGCTAATTCTTCCATAAATTTTGGGTGTGACAAATGGTGTGGCAGCCCTCTGATATCCTTGTTACCCTCTAACAATCTTCGTGAAGATACTAATCAGAAAATAAAGGAGGTATTACAATCTCACCAACATGATCTCCCTGATAATATTGCGCAAATTATTGATAATCATCTTTTTTCTACTGATGGTGATTTCCTTGTTTGGGAACCTTCTACAAATGGAATTCTAGATTCTACAAATTATTATAAGAATAATTTCTCTAAAAATGACTCTAGTTTTCTATCGGTGAATCATTTTAACAAACCCTGTATTAAACCTTCTAGGATCACCCTTATTTTGCGCATTTCCCATAATAGATTACCAATGGAAACTGGTCTTCAAACATTCGGTTTTCAACTCTGTTCTAAATGTCTCCTGTGTAATCAACATAGGGAGGATGCCAATCATCTTTTTCTATATTGTGCGACGGCCTCTTCCCTATGGAATTATATTTTTGATTTATTTAATTGCAGATGGTTCTTTACTGACCCAATTTCCCTGTTATTAAAAAATTGCACTAGACATGATGTTTCTCTACAGGTTAAAAATATTTTTCTGGCGGCAGTGACAGAACTCCTACATGAGATCTGGTACGTTAGAAATGATCTCATTCACAATAATCACTCTCTCAATCTAAATGTAGGGAAATCTTGGATTCTTCTTACGATTCATGAAGTTGCCACAATTCAAAAAGACTGTTGCAACAAATCAGTTGGTGACTTTGAGATCCTTCATCTTCTCCGTGTTCCTGGCATCTACCCAAAGCCCAAACACTCATTTGAAGTGTTCTGGAAATCACTAATGCCAGTATGGATCAAAGTGAACGTTGATGGCACTTCCAAAGGCAACCCAGGCCCTGCCAGTTGTGGTTCCATCTTCTGAGACTCAGATAGCCAGTGTCAGGGCTGCTTCTATGTTGGATGTGGTCACTCTTCATCTCTGGAGGCGTAAATTTTGGGGATCATTCATGATGTTGATTTTGCACTTCAAAGATGTTGGATAAAGCTATGGATTGAAAGTGATTCAACCACTATCATTCATGCCATCTGGAATGGAAACATCCATCTAGCCTGGACACTTACCACTCCTTTGATGAATTGTCTGAACTTGCTCCATGGGATTGATTATATATCTAATCAGGCCTACCGTGAATCAAATGCTCTTCCTGATGCTCTTCCCAACAAAGGAGTTCATCAGAGGATGACTTGGATGGACTCCATTCATTCTGACTTAATATACCTTTTTGATAGAGATTGTAAGAAAATCCCATCCTTTCGCCTCTTGTGATCCTTTTTTTATCAATAAATTGTTCTTTGGTCTTTGACCAAAGCATTACCTTTAAAAAAATGTATGGTTAACATGGAGAATGAATCTCATCGCCTCGTGGAGACGGTAGTCTGTACGTACGCGCGAGCGATGATATCGTTCTCATAATTGTTGAATAGAATTGGAGTGGATGGTATAATATATTAGAATCGGTATAATGTTATAATAACTATATATAGTTATTCTTTACACCATTATACCCATCCATGTAAGGTGTTGGTGGAAAAACAGATTACACCACGGCGTGGAGATGGTATTCTGTACGTACGCACGCGCAGTGATTTTGTTTTCCGTAGGATGGATAGAAGGTGAAATAGGGTTATTTCATATTTAGAATAACATATCAGTATATTAGGGATACTGATGTTATTACTTCATAATGAAACAACTAAAGAAGAGGGAGTAGAAGAAGAATGGAACTTGAAGAAAACGGTAGAAGGTATTACCTCTTTCTCAAAGTGCCTCCTTTAAACTTTCTCTTAGGGCACTAGAGTTGGTCTTTTGAGAAGACCAGTACCTGTAGTAGGTTTCTAAGGAAGTGGGGAAGTGAAATAGGCAGGGTTTGGCCGATCCTGAAGGCTCAAATTGGTCTGAGGAGGAGAGGGAGGAGGTGCCCTTTTATAAGGGAGGAGAGGGGCACCTTTGGAAATATAAGAAATATTAGTTTATATTAAATCCCAACCCCACATAAAACTTCTAAAATGACTCATATATAATGATTAGAGGAGATAGGGTTGTAATATCATCAACCAATAAAATTTAGACATGTTATGAATTTATTTTAAACATTATCAACTTGATTTATCTTTATTTATCAATTTAATTTTATTTGTGGTAATAATATTATAAATTTTAAATTATTATAAATAATTACATATGTGTTTTGAATTTTCCATAATTTGACACTTTATGACATATTAGACCATATAAATTTAAATTTATAATTTTTAAATATTTTTGTGATTTTTAAACAATTTTATAATATGTTATTTTTATAAAATAACAATAGTGTCAATTTTGACACTATTCATTTATTTGAATTTAAATAAAAAATATACAGAAGTTATGTTCAAAATAAAAGATTTAATAGATTCATAAAATTTCATATTTATCTAGAAAATTAGTGTAGAACATTAAATAGTTCATATAATATTTAGTTTATTATTTTTAAAACCATTTATTTGATATTTCTCTTAATAAATTAATTTCAACATCACTATTATGTCACCATTAATGATAATTATTTAATCCCTAAAAATTATAAATAAATTCATATGATGTAGATACTTTTATTAGCTTTTGGAGACTATTTATATTATAAGTTTCATGATGTTTATCACTAAACTAAAATTATTATACTTATAATATTTAAGAAAGTGACATGTTGTCACTTTCTTTGGTTTTAATAATAATTAAATTATATTCATGGAAAAAGGTCAATTAAATGAATATAATCCGACCCTTACGTGATATGGGTCTACTTTTACTCATCCAATAGGATTTTTATAGGTGTTAGGGTAATTTTATAATCTTATATTTACCCTTAATTACTCGATTTACCTTTAACTATGGTAAATAAAATTTACCGTAGTTACTATTCATAATGCCCAAAAAATAAAAAGTAGCTTATTAACATAATTTGAACCCACTGATTCCAATTATGGAATCCATTTTTCCAAAATCAAAACACAATGGTTTCAGAATTTAAATTAATATTATTCTCGTTGTCGAAAGAAAACAGGTTTTTGTTTAAAACATTGCAAAAGATTGAATTGATTTAACCTACGAATTCAAGGTAAAATCAATGCAAATAACATAAATTATATTAAATGGTAAAAATATATTCTATTTATACTTTAAAACCATTAAATATTGTAATTTAACCATATAAATTATTACGATGAAAACAGATATTTTTAATTAAAATATAGCATGTTTTTACTATTCATTAAAATATGAAAGTTATCAGAAAAATATCAAAACCTTATCCAATGTAAATATTTATATCCTGATTCAAAAGAATAAGTTTATTTTTGTAAGATTAAACTTATAAACATGTAAAAAACTAGATTTAATGTGGGTGAGCCATTAAAAGGTGGCAAAAATGCATTTTTTGAAAAATACTTATTTTACACGAAAACTTTATTTTGGTCACATACCATGTTCTAGAAAATGTGTAAGACGAAATAATAATGGTATAAAATTCAAAATTTAGTAATTAATATTCATAACGGCTAGTTCATAATAATATTATAACCATATATCATTGTTTAGTGAAACCTGATATTGCCTACAACACATGCTATCGAGGAAAGTCGGGATTGCGTGTAATGCAAGCCAAGTTAGGGTTGCGTGTTGTGCAAGAATCCTTAGTTGATTCGTATAAAAGAATCCAACCATATACATTGAATATGTATATATATATATATATATACTCAATGTTTCGTAGAATGACTATTATAAAACGAACTTGAAATTGTGTGTAACACAATCTTAGAATAGTGTTGCATATACTTCAAGCTAATACGGTGTGGCGTATAAAATAGGATAATCTTGTTGTAGCATAAAACACATGACATAAAATAAATTAAAAAGAATACTTATTATAAAATATCGGGTTGTTACATATGAATTGTAGATGCATAGCCCTGTAGTATTTTAGATTAATTTGGCTGCTGGATATCATTTGTGAAAGATTGTATTATGAAGGGCTGTGAGAACCTAGTGTAGTTAGACAATAGGGGGAATTGAAATTGATGGGTTTCCTAGAGTTTCTATTATACTTTTTATGTTGTGAGACCCTAGGGGGGATTGATTATGTGTTCTCCCTCAGATTGTTTATTGTATACTATTACGAGACCACAAGGGTAATTGACATTGAGTGTTTCCTCAGTGTTTCTATTGTATATTGTTAAAAGACCACAAGAGGAATTGATGGCGCGTTCTTCCTCAATGATTCTTTTTCATTATAAGAACAAGGGGCTATACCATGTGATCTTTCTCAACGGGTCCTTATTTCATTATTGATTTAATGATATGTTGAATCAGAAGGGTTAGACTGTGAGAAATTTCATTGAGGTTTTCCTGTGAATGATTAGTTGAATAATTAATACATGTAAATAAAAGTAGTTTGAACTGTAGGATTGATTACTTTTGAGAACTTCCTAGTATATTCCTTCATTTTTTATAGTACTTAATATATATATATATATATATTCACAGAAAGTTAGGCATATATATTTGGGTTGTTTCTTACTGGGATTCGCCTCACATTTTGTTTGGGTCATTCATTTGTGCCCAAAAATATTATATTATATTATGTATAGATAAGGGAAAGCAACCTTCTACTTTAGGTTCTTGATGGTTGTGAAGATGGAGAGAATGGGACTAAGATGAGTCTTTAGATTATATTATAGTTTACTTGTTTTCTTAGTACTTTGGTTTATTACTCTATTTCAATCATTGTAATTGTTTGGTTGATTTCTGAGACATATGTGTCATGCATCATTTATATATGTGCTCTATTTGTTTGTTTACTCTCAGTATTTTGTTATTTTTTAGGATATTATTGCATCCTTTATAATATATTTTTGTCATTATGATCTATTAATCTACTAATAAGGTCATAGTTTCCCCACTATCACACCCAAGGCCCTCACTGCTAGTCGGCAACTAGTTGCATTTTGGGAAATGCATGTGAGGCCACGTGACCAACTGGGTAAAGGGAACCTTTGGGCAGAACCCATAATCAAGACGTTACATATCATATATAAACATTAAAACCATAAAAATAACCATCCATGAAATATGGTGATTGAAAATTAATTGTTTTGTTATGTGAATATGGAAGAAAATATGTACACCCATGGGATATATTCACTTCCCATATAATAGAGAAGAAGGTGCATAAAGGTAGTTTCATAATCATAATAACATTTCATTATATTGATAAAATTTTAGTAATTATTTTATGAATAATATCATAAATTTATTGGAGGTAAAAGAAGAAACAAATCGAAAGAGGTTGGGAAAGGCGATTCCCTCTTCTTCGGTAAAGCACTTTAATATCCCTTCATAAGGGATCTTGGAATTGTATTTCCTAAATAAAAGAAAATATTATTTCTATATAAATAATTTTATAAGATATTAAGAAATATTTTTTTGATCTATATGTTTTGATTTGGTGTAAATAAGAGAAAGGATGGATTCCCCTTCATAAGTGAGGGGAGGGGAAATCATGGAATTTCTTGAAAGATTAAAATATAATAAATTAATTCTCAAGATAAATTATTTCAAATGGATAGAGATTATAATATAATGTTTGATTTTGTTTAAATTCAATCAACATAAAAAAATTCAAAATTTTTATTTTGTTTTTTAATCCTTATCACTTCGTTTAACAACAAAGTTGTTATGTATTATCCTTAACCTTTATAACAACTTTTCCACTCTTAAAGGGTTGTAATTGTAGTTATATGATAATAATTTTCTCCAAAACAGAAGATGGATTATAATTTGGACCACATATTATCATTTGTCTCCTCTTTATTTTTTTTTTATTTTTTTACATAATTTAATAAAAATAATTTTTCATCAAATATCATCAATGCATATTTTTGACACTATTCACATAATTTTACTTTTAACACAACATAAAGGCAGTTAAACTAGAATAAAATCCATTAAAAAAATATAATATGTTATATTGACCTAAAAAATCATTAAACACAATAGTTCCTCCTAATTGTATTAATTTTAATAATTTTTAATTAATTTATTCATTTCTTATATAAATTGATTAAATACTATATATGTAGTTCTTAAGAATTTATAGTAATTATTCAATGACTAAAAATAAAAAAATCAATTATGATGATAAAAAAATTAATTCATCCTTAAAATTAACAGTTATATCTAATATTATACTATATAGATCTTTATCTAAAAATATTGTAGATATTAAATTCAAGAGAGTGACATTTGTTGTTTATTATTTTCTTAAATTAATATAAAGATTAGTACCAAATAAAAAATTTACTGTGTGGACATGTATTCATTAATTTTAATAAAGGTTGTGAAAGAAAATCATATAGTCGGATAAAGGCATTTTTTATGGAGATTTTAATGCCTTATCCTCATTTTTAACCTTGTTTTACTAGTTTTACCCTTACAATTGTGAAAAATATTTACCAACATTACTATTCACAATGAATAATAATAAAAGGGACATATTTACCTAATTTGGACTACTTTTTTCAAAATATTCAATATATTTTTCATGATTCATTTTATATAGCAAGTAGAAACTAATTTAATGAAAACCCACAAAATGTAATGGAAGATGATTTTTCATAATAATTTCTTATATATATATAAATGTTTTAATACTAAAGTCAACCATAAAAGTACTCATATAACATAATTGGGAAATTCATAATAAAATAGAACTAATTTTTCATTGAAAAATATTTTAGAAAAAAATGAACTTTGTAAATAGTTGAAACAAAAGTAGATTTTTTAATAATAAATAATTATATAGAGAAATAAATATTTTATTAAAATTAAAACTAAATCACCCTAAAAAAGTTTAAATTTAGATTTCAAAAGTGAATTTTATTTTATCAAATACCATTTCTAAAAGAGAAAAATAATTTATATAATTTTTCTCACAAATACCAATAAAATCATATTTGAATGAATAATATTTTTGCCACATTATTTAACATAAAAATTGAATTGTTATTTCTTTATAGTTAATCAACACATTTTTATTTAATAGAACATCTGTATATGTTTGAAAATTTGGTTTTTTTTATTCATACCGAAATATTAAATTCATAAGTTTTAAATATCATATTTAAATAATAACAATTCATGGTTTTATAGTGCTTGGTATTGTGTGTAGTATATGGTATAAAACATAATGTTCTTATTTTAGAATACTAGGGTGCTACATTATCAAAAAAAAATTAAAATTTATCCTAATAATTTAAAATTTGTCTCGGTAGTAATGGAATTGGAATTTGGAAATTATTTTATGGAAACACAACATCATAAAATGTTTTTATCGAACATACTATTTAAAATAAGGATGTTAAATAAGGTTATTAAGAATGACACATAACTAAGTTTCTAAATAATATATCATTAGTGGGATATGAATATATGTACATGGTGGAAAACAATAATTCCTAAATAAATATAGAGAATGAAAAATAACATTGATCATAGAAAAGTGAACGATCATGAGAAAGATAACATCCTCAAAACCATAAATCAATGACGTGTGAAAAAGAACAATGATTCATCAGAAATGATCATAATAGGATAAAATTTAGTTTAAAGAATCATTTCCTAGAGTTAAGGATTTATTTTACCATCTAGACTAAGAATGTGAAAAATCTAACTCCCATAACCCTAAGATGGTGTATAATTTATTCCATTATTATGGATACAAGATATATCAAAATGAAAGGTTGATTAGTTTAGTAGTATTAGAAAACTAGATAGGTACATTATTCCTATATTACATTGGAATGATTAAATATAAACATAACAAATGAAAATGTTATCCATCATTAAAAATCATAAAAATATTTTTTATTTATAACCTTGGGAAAGGAATAAAAATAAGGGAGAGTTTCAATGCTTAGTAAGGGATATGTTCTAAATAATCTATTATGAGTAAATATGGAATAATCAATATAGAAAGGTAAATAATTAAAAACACATAACACATAATCAATAACATGAAAAAGTATTCATGCATGTATAATACCAAAGCGGTAATCTATTGAATGAAAATAATAACAGAATTATCAATGATGGAAATGCTTAATATTGGACTCCATGATCTTAGATACCATAATATCTCTATAATTGAGGACTTATTACAAAATAAAATAAAATTATGGGAAAACAATAATTTATTTTTTTCAACATATTTGTCTCATGAGACCGGTTTAAGCATCAAGGGGAAATATAATTTTGGGTCTCACCTATCAAAACATGTCTATTGTATTCCTCAGATATCGAATGATTGATTTAATTCATGAATATTATGCCTTATTATAACTTATTAGTATTGAAAAAGTACTTTGGATTTTTCAATAATTCCAAAATAAATTAAATACATTCAATGTACCAATACATGTATAGAAATGGTATATAGTTTTGGAATTAATAATTTCCAATATATAATGAATACATATATTTAAAAAAAAATTCATATCTAATTATCCAAACTAAGTGAATGTTTAAAAGTATTATATAATTACCACATATCCCTAGTGGTGAATAAGTAAAATAATGTTTTTTATTCATTGATGAATTTAATTTCTATTAACATATCATAAAATCATTCCTAAAGAAAACAACCTTTCCATTTTTTTTAAATCACTTACTTAGAAAGACTACATAATTATAAAGTAAAACATTTTCTTATAAAATTACAATGTAATCATGTAAAGGAATATTCAATTAAAATATTCTTCATAATGAGGGGAAAATTCTCTCAATGAATATATGTTGAAAAAACATATATTCCTTGATTTTTTGAAAAAGTCAAAAAGTACAACATTCAAAAAATGACCAAAAGATTCCTTTAAAACATTTTTATAAAAAATCAAACATGGTAAAATATTTCTTTTGATAAATCATTGTAGAATTTTAAAAGAATTATTGAGAACATTTCATATAAAATATGGATATGGAAGAAAAATTTATCCAATGAATAAAGAAATAAGATCATTTTTTCTTTTAAACACTATTTTTCTTGATTCATGTTCTAAATAGAGAAAAAGTTGATAGAAAATATGGATACTCAATTAGAGTGTAAACTTTATAAGTACTTTATTCATTATGAATATATAGATACTAATTTTAATTACCTCAAAGGGTCAATATATACCACATAAAAATAAATAGGTTTATATTACCAAATATGTCTTAATAGAGTTGAAATTGAGATGAAGTACCTTAACTCACAATTTATTTGCTCCATAAGTGATTTTAAATACCTGTATAAAAAATATATATTTATTATACATATACAAAAAAATACACACTGATATATACAATGAAATATATTATCCAATTACAACATTTATCACCCATTTTAAATGATATTTTTTTTATTATCATTATTTTGAGAGTTTCCTACTTTGTTTTTCATGTATATTTTTATTCTGTAGTTCCATTCCATGAATTTTTATTGTGGTTCCAACATATACATATTTTTATTAATGATATAAATATCAAATATATTAAGTATATAAATACATAGATTCATCCATAAAATATAGATATAGAAAAATGAATTATAAAGTTTAAAAAGATGGTAGAATATACGTAATCATGAATATCATTTTCACTTTTTGGAAGATGGAATGAAATAAATTTTAATAATAATTAATAATTATAGAATAATTACTATATCATATATATCATATATATTCATCAAATATATCCTAATTACAATCCATATAAAGGCTAAATGAAAAATGGATCCCATCACATTATGGAAATGGTATTCCACAAGTACACTCGATCAATATTAAAATTTTTTAAATTGATAAGAAGGTAATAAGGTATGTAACAACCTGAAATTTTATAAATAAAATTACGTTTTTACACAAACTAAGTTTATTATTTTGTAATGTGTTTATAGAAAACAAATGAAATTATATGGTTATATTTGGTTGGAGTTAAAATAATATTATGCACAATGATCGTGGAGAATATAATTGTTTAATAGTGATAATCTAATTAGTTTATACTATGAGTTTTGATAAAACCAATTAATACAGATGAAAGAAGTAACGTAGTTAACCAGTACGATCATACCCTATAAAATACATTTATCAGATCTTTTGAGGGATATTGAATCTTTTGGATTTTCCCTTGACCCATCCCAAGTCAAGATTCATCCACTAAAGCAAAAGAAAAACTATTTATGGGAGAAATTCAAGCCCATCGAGATCATGACCCAATCTCTGTCCACCAAACCTCCCCAAGAAAGTCTCACCATCACACACTATACCCTTTGGTAATTCATTCAAATAATAAAATATTATTAATCTCTACTATAATAGTATAAATAATTATAATTTATTTTTAATTAAATAACAATTATATTTATTCATTATAGTTTTAAATTTTAAATTGTTAAGTAATGATTTTGATAAAAATAGATTTTAATACACCAAAACTAGTTTCTTATTTTTTCAGTTATAGGAAATTTCAATTAAGGCATTCATTTTGATGAAGTAATTAATTTTTGAAATAAATTATTTATTAATAAAAATATTTTTATGAAACATTAAATATTACATATAAATAACAATATAATTTTACAAAGAGAAAATGTAATTTTTATACAGGTCAAAAAATTGTTATTGTCAAAAAACTTGTATTTTAAAATAAATTGGGATTTTAATTACAATGTGTAATTTCTCATATTTATAAAATTATTTTTATAAAATTAATTTTATTTTTGGAAACAACATGTTGATATTATCTAATGGAGAAAATTTCAAAATTTTCTAAGAAATTCAAATTTTGGGGTTAAAATTAAATATGGTATAAATATTTGTTACATATAATGTATTAATAATGAAAAAAAGTGATGTGATATCTTCCAAAAAGGTATACAAGAAAATATATATTTCAATTCTAAATTGATATGTTTTTTAGTTCATCTGACCAATTTTATAAATATTTTTTGAACCCTCCATATTATATGTTATATTTTAATGTTGTTAAATCAATTCGTTGTAAACATAACTCGATTCCACCTCACCAATAGTATTATATTAATTTTATTGGATAATGTAACTATAATATAATTAAAAACACTTCTATTTGGAAGTTACCATGGGATTAAAACATTTTCATGTTTTTTATTTTAATTACTTTATTGTATAGAGTCCAAAACCAATGCTTGGAAAATTATGAAGAACTCTCATCTCTTTTAATATATAATCCCACACAAACTCCCATTAATCTTTACTCGAAAACAATTTTTCATTAATATACTATTCTATTAACTCTATATATTCTTCCCAAGTTTCAATAAATATCTAATGAATATCCTCATAAACGTTTGTAAACTACCTCTCAAAGTAAGGGATCCTCTCCTCCCCTTTATTCAAGAACCTTCTTTATGTAATTCCATTTTAATTTTAATTAATATTAATGGGATATTATATTTCAGAGACCCATTATATACCATATTATTAATAATTAAGTATATACCCATTTAATAGTCATTAATCATTCTCATGATTCATTATATACCCCTACTATGATGATGAAATTATCCTAGGATTTTTTTCCTGGTAACTATTTATTCAAGACCAATTTTTTTCTTATACATATTAAATCCAACCTTTTCAACTAGATTATCTTCTTCAATATGCCTCATAATTATCATATGATGTCTAAGTGATGTGGTCACCCTTTCACTCTCATTAATCCCTCCCATAATTCACTAGGTACCCATGTTATGTCATCAAATGTATCTTATGAATTTTTCATGCCAAACCATTGTATTATGAATACCGTCAAAATTTCCACCCTAGGGTATTCACCTATAAATACCTATACTTATTTTATTGGGTAATTACTTCTATGTAGTATATAATCCTTAATCATGGAATTAAATTTCATGAAATATTTTATTACGTTCAATGACCTATGTGGTACTCTTATGAATGTACATTATATAAAAGTGATTAGTTAACGTGCTATAAGGCCCCGACCATAAACAATAAATTTTATTCTTTATTTTATCTAGAATTAATATTAATGTATCATTTCATTTTATATATTTATATAATTATTAAAAACTCCAATAAAGTACACATATTAAAATTGGGCACTATTACTCGGTATCCATTTCTTCCCCAAACAAAAAATTCGAAAATTAAACATTTTCTCTTTCCATCACATAACATCAAACTTTTCATCATATCCTCATCACTTTCCCTAATTATCATTTAACCATGTGAAAAAACATTTTAAAACATGGGATACACACTAAAAAACTCATTAAGGGACATAAAAAGGAATGAAACAATTGTTTTAGTGAAAACATGAAAAACTAGTTAATGATATTTTATAAAATGAAAAAAAAATTCTCATGAAAAACAGACATCACTTTATCTCAAAGAAAATAATTCAAACCAATGAATGAAAATAAAACTCATTTAGGTGACATAGAGCATCTTATTCATAAATACCTCTAAACACCTTTCAATTAGAATAACCATTCAGATGAATTCCAATATTATTATTATGAAATGCATTAGTGATTTGTAATGGGGATCATCCATTGTATAAGATTTATTGGGATCACCTGTGAGCTAAAATCGGGCTCAACCCTTCGTATAAGCTATATTGGGATCTCCTATTTCTCTTGATCTATAATGGTTCTCAACCCTTCGTATAAGATATATCGAGCTCACTTGTATGTTATAATTTGTCTCAACCCTTCATATACATTGTATAGGGATCCCCCATACCATATAATGCTAAAGTAAAATTTCATGAATAAAACACTTTTATCATAATTCACAATGAAAAACTCTTTTATTTACATATTAAAAACACTTTCTTATAATGATTCCCTTTTCTTTTAAAACCCCTTTCTAAATACCAAAAAACACCAAAAATAAATTATGATTGTTTTAACGTAATAAAATATATAATATTTCAATGTAATATAGAAATTAAATAATAGTCACAACAGTGGAAATGTTTTTGTCGCTATATACGTTAAGAATAGAATATTTATTTTTTCATTTGTGAAAATGTTCTATATAAGACAAAATAAAACATTCCTTTGGAAAAAAAATTAAAGAAATAAAAAATGGACATAATTTTTTATTTATATTCATTTTATATTCATATAATTACATATGTAAAATAATATCAAGAATATTGAGATAGAGTAAAATATTTTATAATTTAAGCTTTGAAAATTCAAAGTGTCACATACCACTTTGAACATTTAAATCATAAGATCCACTAAGGAGTAACATTAAACAAAAATTAAATAACATGAGAATAAATTAATTCATTATATTATATGTCAAAGGGGTTGTATATACAACTTGTAAAAGAAGGTCGGTGTATAACATCAAAATATGCCATAATGGATGGATATTGAGATGAAATACCTTATATTAAGTCTGACTCATCATGTAAAGTATTTTTATTACTAAATAATAAACATATGTAAATTATTTAATTTAATGGGGAAATTTTTCATTCCTATCGTTCATTAATATACCTTATTAGTATGTTATAATAATTAATTAATTATTTAAGTTTACATCGAATGTTTTGATGTTATTTGGTATTTGAGTATAAAATAAATTTGGTATGCAATCTAAAGTTAAAGTGATCATTATTACATAATATCTATAATAATATTCATGAAATAATAATCACTTTTATACATCAATTATACGTTTAAATCCATCCATTAAATATGTATATAAAATTTAACTATGTTACAATCATGGTAACTATAAGTCGTACATACGCATAAGTAACATTTTCATTTTTAATGATCACGATGAAAAAGGGTAAGTATTATTTTATCCTTACAGACTTATAATAATATCATTAATATCATATTAACCATTTAAATATACTTATACATAACATTCCTATGATGTGGTCAGAATAAATGAATTAGATCTCTTTGTGGAGGTTATAGTTCGCAGGTGTGCACGAATGTCGTTATCATTTTTATGTGCATGGAAAAGTAATATTATAAATGTTATGTTATTATAATTATTTAATAATGATAAATATGTCATTAATATAATATATAATTATTAATTCCATTATTAAAATTAGTCTTGATATATGGTTTTGGAAAATTAATTTCATCAGTTCACGAGGAGGTAGTCAGTAATACACATGGTCAATGAATTATTTTACCATTTGATGGAAAATGAGATGAATTTAGGCGATGATATTAACATAATATAATCTAGATATATTTATTATATAGAATTTATTATTCCATCATGGATGAAAAATATTTGAATGAAGTTTTAGAAGAAATAAAATAGAAACACTTAATCAAAAATGATACCTCTTCTTTGGACAATCTCCTTTTATTAACACCTTAAGACCTATAAGGAGGGTGTTATGCCTCAAATATAGCCTCTAAAATTTATATAGGGATTCTAGGAATGAATTTTGGAAGATATTGGAAGAACAAAATAAATAATTTAAAATATATGATTATTATGTGTAAAAATACATTCATCTAATGGAAATTATACAATATTTTATTATTTTTTAACCCTTATTTAACCCTTTTAACTCTTATTGTGATGTCATGTATTTTTCATTTTTGGGTTAATATAATTACTATAAAATGAAAAAAAACAATAAATGAGTCATTTATGGAATTTCAATCCTTATCCCACTAATTTTTCGAAATTATATAAATATATAAATATATATTTAAATTTTATATCTTTTAATTAAATATTTTATATTTTAAAATATCATTAGTGTCAATTTTAACACTATTCACTACCTGGATTTTTAAAAATATCATAACAAAATTATATCTTCAAAAAAAGTATATTTACCCACAACTAAGCTATAAAATGCATCTATAATGTTATTTTATGACATTACATATATGAAATTATATTTATTTTAATATTTTTAATAACCATTATTTGATATTTTCTTTAATGAAACAATTATTTCCTTATTGTTATGCATGCCATTAATTTAATTATTTCCTACCAAAATATTTATAATAAATTATTGTAATGAAGTTAAAAAATATTTGTTTCCAAATAATATTTATAGTCCAACATATCTCTTATATTACTCCATATTAAATAAAATTAACTTGTTAATAACAAAAGTATGAACAGATTGAGTTTTATTTGAATAAATATTATAACTAGATTAATGTCATCCATGTGTCCCAAATAGATCAAACAATCATCTCAAGTATAGATTTGGTCTAAATTAACTCATCTAATAATATTATAACAATATATAAGGTAATTCATTTTTATTTATAATATCATTTTTACCATTAATTACTTGATTTATTCTTAACAGTGGTAATAAAAACACTAATGTTACAATTCATATTTTCCAAAAATAAAAGGGAAATGTTACATAAATTTGTACATTCTTATTCCAAATATGGAATCCATTTTTCAAAATTCAAAACATATAACTATCTAAAATTAATTTAAAATGAATCTCATTGATGAAAAGTGAAAATGGGGTTTTAAGGTGAAAACATTCGAATGATTGAAATGTTTTCATATCCCAATTCAATTTTAAATTGATTAAAAGGTCCTAAATTGGATTAAATGATATAAACATGATCTATTTATAATTTAAATTAATAAAAACATAATTTAACAATATAAATTATTTAGAAGAAAATTTTGTTTTCAATTAAAATCTAGTGTTTTCACTATTCATAAAAATATGAAAATTATCAGAAGAAAACCAAAAAGTACATGAGGATAAATTTTGATAATACACTTTCAATGAAAATTTTTATTTTTTAAAAATATAATTTATAAATTTTTTACAAACTATATTTAAAATAATTTCCCCATCAAAATGTAGAAACGCATCCTTTTTAGAAAAATACTCTTTTGTGTCTAAAATTGGATTTGTTCTTACATCGTGTCTAGAAAACAAATAAGTTGAATTTTAAAAATTACATTTAATATTATATATATATATATATATCGTTAATATAATCCATAAAGAGTTATTTTTTATTTATTGGTATAAGACACACTTGTTCACATTTAAATAGTTTTTCTGAAAAAAAAAATTTCCTTTTATTTTAAACCTGCTTTATTTTCATTTATAATTTATCAATCTTTGAAGAAAATTTATATATACATTTTTAACCATATATTCATAATTAAATTAATATTATTCATTCCCTTCATTATAATGCCTAGTTTATAACTATAATATTTGAATAATAATTTTCAGTTGTTCCCTAAAGCATGATGTGGCGTCACTTGTTTACTATCAAACATAGAACTTCCTTTTTTTAAACCCGAGATTTCACATATAGAATTATATATCACTATAATGCAATGGGTAATGTTTTAGTTAGATGAGACATAATTTATAGGATTTGGGAGTAACAATAATCAATTATGTGTCTTTTCCCCCATGTAATGATTTCTTGGAGGTTATCCTTGACCTATAATTTTGATAACATGTTTAATGTTTTTTCAACATTCCCATGTTACATTTATGCTATCACATTGTATTATGGATCATTTTTAAATATTATGATTCTCACCCATTTTTTCCGAATTGAAATTGTTATTGACTAGCTTGTAATAATTTCATAATGTTTTTCTTTGCTTATTCTCTTACTTGGATTTATAGCTCATCCCTCTTTTAATGTTTATCCCCCGATTATCCCATCAAGTTTAAAAAGTTATGGAATATTAGAATCATGTTAATGAATGTTTCAATAATGTTATTTTATCTAGTTATCATGTTGATGTTATATGTATCTAATTCCAAAATAAACTCGTCTAATAGATCTTCTAGGTTGTTATATGTTTCTTCATATACAATAAATCATGAAATAAGGTTTTTAAAATATAGGGTTGAAATAGTTGGTATCAAAATATTGTCCAGTTATTTTTTATATTAGGATTTGAAAATAATATATAAAGCCTTAGGAATAATACTTCACATTAAAAGACAGCCAAAAATTTTGGTAATGAATAGAGTAAGTGGTTTCCTAAAAAATACATCCATATCTAGACATTACAAGTAGGTGTGTCTCATAAATAGATGTACCTAGAGATAAAAACCCTGAAAACACAATATTGAGCTAGAATCGATCGGGAACTTGTTCATGCAAAATGGGCCTTTCTACAACCATTTTTTGACACTCTTAGGGGATATGATTTGGTAAATTTACTAGCTTATTATCGACCAGTATTAAGGGAAAATATTTATCATAATATTTTATAGTATGAAATAGATTATACATAACATAGATTTAAGTCTAGAAATGCATTGCTTAAGGAATAAAATTATTTTTAATTTATCCCTTTGATGATTGTGGAAACCCATTTACTCCATTAATTGTTCAAAAATTCTAATCACAAAATCTACATAAGATTAATTAAATGAATAGAACATGAATCAAGTAGTGAATGGTAGGCTTATCATCAATGGCTCTATTAACTTTTTCATATCTTACATGATTAGTAAAAATATTGAAACACCACTGAAAATCATGTAATTTAAACTTTTAGTCAAAAAGGAAATTGGGAAATTATTGTATTTTAGGTATATAACTTGTAACCATTCAAAATTTGTTGTTTTGAACTTTCTAGGGAGACTTTCAATGCACTAATTAATATAATTTGATGCAATTTTGGGTATGTATTATCATTCCTTATATATAGTCATCATAAATTTATTAGAGAATGAAATCTCCCTATGTATCGTGAATCACCCATTGATTCTATATAACTCCTCACCATTCAAAATTTGCGGTTTTGAACTTCCTAGGGAGACTTTGAATGAACTCCTTTACATAATTTGATGCAATTTTTGGTATGGATTATCATTCCTTATATATAGTCATCATAAATTTATGATAGAATGAAATCTCCCTATGTATCGTGAATCACCCATTGATTATATATACATGAATGTATGAGGATGAATCTTATTTTTTCCCTCTATATAAAGAACATATATTATTGTATTTTGAGAAAGAGTATCTAGGTAAAATTATTGAAACTAATAAAAATACCATCCTTGAATACATGATCATCTTGAGGTAATATGTTAAAATATTTCCTGAAGAATTTTCTGGTCTTCCTCCTATTTTAGAGGCTGAATTATAACTCTATATTTTACTTGGGAATTTTCCAATACCCAAGACTCAATACAGAATAACCATTGTTAAAATTTATGAGCTAAAGAAGAAACTACTGATGAATATAAATAAGGGGTTTGTAAGACCAAGTGTTTCCCTATTGGGGGCCATAATCCTATATATCAATATGAATTTTGGGTTACTATTCCACTCCATTGGTTATCATGAACTCAAAATAGAAAATATAAATAAAAATAATCATCTAATAAGGATGGATGAAATTTTCTATCAACATTGTGGATACTCATATTCCTCTAAGATAGACCATTGGTCAAAATATTATGAAGTAAAGTTGAAGTAGGAGGATATCCCCGAGACTGATTTTTGTGAAAGGTATCAGTACTACGAGTTCATAGTGATAACATTTGGAGTAAGTAATTCTGCATGAATATTCATGGATTTTATGAATAAATTATTTATGCATTACCATATCAATATATTTTTTTATTTATTGATGATATTCTTAGCTACACCAAAATTGAAGAGGAAAATGTTGACCATTTGAATACAATTTTGGGGACCTTATAGAAAAAAATTGAATTAAAAGTACATTAAATTCAAGTTCTAGTTATAGAAAGAAACATTTATAGGGCATGTAGCCACCAATAGAGGGATATATCTAGATCCTTACACAATTATGAAAATTGAATGGTGTCCTAGACCAACATCAATGACAGAAATACATAGTTTCCTTACATTATCTATGTCTTATCATCGATTTGTGTGACCTTTTTCATGATATTCAAGCCCCCTAACCTATCTAACATGGAAAGAAGTAATGCTTGTCCATAATGATGAATGTGATTAAATATTTAAATATATTAATAAATTCCTAATCAATACATACGTTCTTACAAAAACCACTTGTGGGTAAGGATTTTTTATCTTTAGTTTTGTATCTAAAGAGGTATTGGGTTGTGCAATTAAGAAGAATTACAAATTCATGCCATATGACTCCCTCAATCTAAAGATCCATGAAGATAACTACCAAAACCATGATATGGAATAAGATATAGTGATTTTTCTTTAATTATTTGACAAAATTATCTCTACCATTAGAATTTTTATATATATAGACCGTAATTTAATCATCAATATATTAACAAAAAAAGATTTATGTTTTCCAAAAGTGTCTATATGATCTGATTAAGGATTATGAGTGTTCAATCAATTAAAATCCTACGAAAAAATGATGTGTATGATGATCTTAGTAGAAATGATTCGAAAACACTATCCATGATGAGGAATGAAAGGGATTAAATCCTTATAGATATGAAAAGGTTGGATAAGGGAGTAGTTAAAGGGTAATAATCCTACCATTCTCAAATAACCTCTTAAATATCCCTTATTGTGAGAATCTTGAAGGCTCGTAAAGTTAATTAGTTTATATTGTAGTGGGTGTGGAATATTTTAGAGATAAAAATTGTTGAATATGAATTTATAATGATTGGCACCTGGATATGTGCCACATCAAAGATAGAACTGAAGAGGGAACTTCCTGATTATGCGAATATCATATCAATCTCTATTAATCTAGGAATAAATAAGATTTATAAATATTTGAAGAAAACATTCTTCAAGGATATAAGTGTTTTTATCTTGATGCTTTTTATACCAGCATGTGGATAGAATATATAACAAAAAAATGAGTTTTGAAGAGAATGTAGCACTATAATAATTTATGATATATTTATTTTTAAATAAATTCAATCACCTTGAAAACTTTCGAGACATCCAACACCAGGTTTGAATGAAATGTGATACTTTGTTACAAAAAATTTATTTAAATAAGGCATTTATAATCCAATAATTATGTTGGAATGGTATAAATAAAATTAATTAAATTATAAATAGTGTCTTTTTTAAAAATTTATAAAATTATTTCAATTTATATACAGTTATTAGATATAAATTAAGAACCATTTAAAATAAAAATAAGTGTTTTTGGAAAACTGATTTTTTTAAAAGGTAGTTAAATCATGATTTTCTCAGGTGATTTATAATAATTTTTTAACCTAATTAGAAAATTTATTTTACAAAATCAAATTCATTTTTAAGTTAATCATATCAAAATTTACTTATGGTGAACAATTAATTTTTTTAGAAAATATTTATTTTTCAGTGAATAGTGAGAATATAGATTTTTGTAAAAAAAAATTATTTATTTATAATAAATTATATTATTTAAAAGGATAACTATGATTTCAATTTCATTTAATGTTAAATATTTAATATTGTTTATATTTATTCCAAATAATTACATTTTACTCACATTTAAAATATATTTTATTATCTGTTTATTTTTTTTAACACGGTTTTCTAGAAAATGTTAAAAAGTTAATAATGTTTTTACATTTTAATTAATAAAATTCACCCATAATTAATAATTATCTACCATAAATTTATAAAATATAAAACTAAATTTGACAATTTTAATTCATATATTGGTGATTTTTATTCATACAATTAATATAAGCTCCCCTTTCCCCTAAAAATACATTTATTGACAATAAATTTTTCATCGCATCTATATGATTAATTTTAAATTAAATTGTAACAATTATGTAAAATTATTTTTTATAATTTTTTTCATTATTTTTAAAAATAATAATTAATCTTATATAATATGTTCATCGTAATGATTGACTATAATGAATTGTAAAAACAATTAAAAATTAATTACAATAGTAAAAGTAAAAACTGGTTTATCAGGGGTTAAAAAACTAGATAATTATGAAATGACTTATAAAATTGTATAAAACCACTATTCTTATCATATATAGGCCATATAAATTCTAAGGATTAATAAGAACCCATTTTTTAGGCTTTTATTTTGGAAAACCTGTGTATCACTTTTTCTTTTCCAAATATTGATGTGTTTCCTCTCTCTCACTTCAAAACCCATTTGGATCCACCAATAACTACCCAAATACCTTATTTAAATATCTCCAAATATCTCATAGGTCTTGTTTTTATCCTAAATCCACCCTGATAAAGCTTTTGATTCCAACCTAAAGAGGTCATCTAGAGAAGAGGTAACGTTCTTAAACAAGAGTTATTATTTTATTTCTTTCTTCACCTAACATTAATATTATTGAATAATTATAATATAATATCCCCTATATATCACATATACATATATGCCATTATGTTAATTAATTAAACTACATCCTTATACACTTCCATTAAATGGAAAAATAAACCGTCGATTGTGTGTATGACAAATTATCACCTCACCAACCGATGTAATTGTTTCCCATAACCACACATAAAGGATTAATATAATGATGGATTTAATATATTATTATCATATTTATGATATTACATTATTTATGGAATCATTATATCACATATACCTTCTTAGATTCAATTTTTTGGGGTGATATGATAATGTCTCTCATGTGTACGGTGGACTACCGCCTCGTGAAGCAATGTTATTAATTTTTTTTAAACATTACATGTACGGAGTTAAAGATAATTTTAATGAAACATATGTAATATTTATGACCTAAAAATACTTATAGAAATATAATATCACATCTAATTCTTACCTTCCAATCCATTAGAAAACAAAAATTTGCTCACATATATGTGTGGATTGTTGCCTTCATATAGCGATGTGAAATGGTTTTCATTTTATTTTCAAGTAGATAATAATAAATATATATTTTATTAATATAAATTATCAATAAAACATAATAATAATTTTTTAATGGTTAATTATTATTGAGTTGTATTTTTTATTTTTTCAAGAAAATGGAAACAACCTTCATGCGAACGTACGACCTGCAGTCTCCACAAAAGGTGTAATGAATATTTTATCATTAACATTAATTGATTACTCTAAATAAATTTATAATGAATTTATTAATTATATTTAAATAATTTTTAAAATTATATATTGTTTTTTAATATGATAAATGTAAAAGGATAAAAAATTATTGAACCAAAACATGAATGAAAAAACAAATTAATTACGACACGACATAGAGATTTAAACAAATAATTGTTAAAAAACATGTGATAAATGGACATGTGTGAATAATATATGGAATGATATATATGATTATAGTAAATAAATATATTTACAATAAACCTATATTTATTATGTAGTATTTTCTGACTCTTATTAATGAAATCAAAAATTATGAAAGGGTTTCTCACCTATGATTTTCTTTCATGAGATATATGTCACAGTCACCACATAATTATTTTTTATGGTTTATATAATGACACATTTTATATATTCAATCCGTAATATCTATATCTTAATGGTATTTAAATTTACATTAGAATTCATTTCATTAATGGGTTTTACAATTGAATAGCTACTAACGTGGTAATGGTTTATTTTAGAATCTCATTTTTATCTGGAATATTTATGATTTAATTCCCAATGGTAAAATATTATGATATACCACTCCAAAAAATATTAAATTTTAATCTCCTCATGTTATTCATAAATTTTAATGTAATATTACAATTTTTATCTCTATGATTCCTTAAAATAATTGTGATTTTTTATTTAAAATATGTCTTTATGTCTCTATTGGCTTGAAAATAATTTATCTTCCAAAACAATGTTTTATATAAATGTTTTTAAAAAATATTTTTAAGATTATAAAAATTATTTATTAAAGAAATTTTTACTATTGTTTTAATTTTTACCAATTTTGTTTATATAAATGTGCCTATATATTTTAAATAAGGAAGTTTTTTACTTTTCTTACAAAATGGTGGAAGGAATATTTTCCTAACATTTATGGAATGTATAGAACTTATCATCAACCTATAAACTAATTTTTTGAAGTTATCCTTTATTATTTTAAAACAATATAATGAAAAAAAATATTTTAACAAAGATGTGAGAATTTTTTGTTATAAAAATTGACGTTCAAAGTGGAAATGATATTTTACTTAAGAATTATTTTAATGATATATTTTATGGAATTTACATTAATTAATGATAAAAACACTAACTCTAAATATTACCCACTAGGTATATATTGTGATGATATAATAATTATTGTTTCTATGGATGTTTTTTTAAATATTTTTACTAGGGATGTACTAGTTTGATACCATTTGTATTACTCTAGATGGCTTATGATTATGTTCATTGATTTGGTTATTTTAAACATTTCATATAATTGTTCTTCAATACTAATGCTTATATTGATTATTTTTCATCCATTTCAAAAGAAAAATGTATTGGACTTAGTAATTAATTGTTGGGACCTACTATAGCCCCTCAAAGAATCGTTAGGTCTCCCGAGACAAACTAGATCTAGTTTGTGGCCTATCCCTTACCCATTTATCTGAGATGTTTCAATACATGGTCTTGATGACATAGTTTTGATGTCTAACATTATTTTCACTACCTAACCCACTAGGTCCCATCTGGCTGGTGGAATTCAAATCGACAATTACCACAATCCCACCTCAATAGGCCAAGGGTAGGAAACAAGCAAGGAGAAGGCATAACTAATATGGGATTAGTTTTCCTAATATACCTGTACACACACACCAAACTAGATCCCTTATAGTAGTGATGAGGAATAATAATAAAAGTTAAGAATACATATAGTAAAACCCATTCATCTAATAACAACTATAGAAAATATAAAAGTTTGTAAGATTAAACCAAAATAAAATTGGAAAATACACTCCCACTGAGAAAAGATGTCCCAACCTGACAAAAACTAGAACAACAATTATGAGAGATCATGAATCTAGATATCCAAGACACAACCACTATATAATGTAAAATTTATTCATCTACCCCTAAGATCCATTAATTCTACTATATATTTATCCATCATCTATACAAGACATTACATGTGTTTGAAAATCCAATATAGGGGTGAGTATATACATACCGAGTAGGGTACCCCAAAAATAGTTAATATAAAAATATAAGACACAAAATAAGTAGTCATATCCACCAAAATAAATAGGGAAATGAAACCTAATAACACAAATATATATATATATATTATAGATGAAACAAAAATGAGAAATAATGGGGGTCTATATCTCATAGCCCAACACTTGGTAATGTGTCATCCATTATTACTAAAAGGTCTATCAATGATTCCCAACATCTCAAAAGTCTATCTGAAGTAGTCGTGAGGAGGTAATGAACATAAACACTAATCAAAATCCCATTAGAGCATAATATCAAAATTATAGAGGTCACATACCCTTGTTTTATAGGGAAATACCATCTCTATTTGCATTATCAGAATACAGAGGATTGACGCCCTGTTGTGATAGGGTAGTACCATATCAGTAGATAGAGAACCCATGAAACAGTGAGATAAGGGAGTAACGCCTCTATATTTGTAGAAAATTTATAGAGGAACCTCACCCAAGTATGAAAATGAATTACTATCTCCATAGATAGAATACCCCTACCCTAGTGTGAATGGGTATTACTACCTCTCCATCTATATAAATAGTATATAGTACCCACGTCATGGTGAAATAGTAAAGTACTGTCATTACGGATAGTAGAATTTTACCCTAGTAAAATAAGGGAGTACCACCTATGTATCTTTATAATGAGTATAGATCATCCTCCCCCTAGTGTGATAAGGAGTACCATCTCCAATAATAGAGGACTCGTGCACTAGTGCGAGAAAGAAGTACCATTATTATATCTATATTATGACTATGGAGGATCTCATGAGAGTAACATCTTCATAGATATATTATTCATTCCCTGGTGTGATAGTGGATTACCAAATTTATATTTGAATCTCTGAAGATCCTACCTCATCACTACTATCATCAATCATCACTTAATAAACCATAATGCTTGGTACATCCTGCATCATATCTCAAAACAATATACAAAGTATTAAATGCCATTCTACATGGAAACCACTCTAGATATTCTTCTCACAATCTAAAAAATGAGTCAATACAAAGGCGATACATGTGGTATAAGATTTCTAATGATGTACATGGAATGTTATAGGGTCCAACATATCATGTTACCTCATCTGATATTCTGGTCATGTATTCTCCATCACATGAATCACTATCTTTATTTCACTACATGACATGTAATGGTAATAAACGGTGTGTCTCATCCTTTTGAGGTTTATCCATGTTCTCAAGATTGTTCTTGTGTACTTTGAGTCGTGTTGGTGTACTTGGTTGTGTACCTGGCTCTGTCCGTGTACCCCAAAAATACACATTGTTACCTTCCACATGTGGTTCTAGGAATGTATATCCAGATTACATTCTATCATCATAGGTAGGTTTACCTAGCATGTAGAATATCCATATGGTGTGTGATCCGTATATTCTTTCAAAATCATAGTCACCATTTCCAAAAGACTATGTAACATGTGTTCATCCTAGTAAAAACCATATGGTCAATATTTTTGGATAACACTAGATCCGTCATGAAGCTTCTAGATTTGACTCTCCCACTATCAGATTTTTGGTTTGACCACCTGAAATCAATTTTAAAAACCACTTTCGGTTGATTCCAGCACTCTGGTGGTCAAAAATAATGTTTATAGTCATCCACACGAAGCCTTCTCATGCCTTGTGCACCTCTCGTCATTGTTTAGGATTAAAATCACATATCTATAGAGTATATCCCATGTTCTATCACAATCAAAGCACAAATCATTCAACCAGTTATTATGTGAAAATCCTCTAGGAATATAGAGGAATGATTATGCTTGGACCCACTTGAAAATGTTGAACCTTTTCTATGTATCCCAATAGAGAAGAATGCCAAAAATAGGTGTGGTAACAGAATAGAAAAAAAGGTGTGCCATTCATTGGCCCAGTGTACTTTCAAAAGATCATAGATCAAGGATACTCAGGGTGAGATACATGGAATATCAATTAATAAATCATATAATCAATTTAATTCGATTTACTAGATTATGCAAAGGATTAATTTAATCCAAAATCAATGAATAGAAGAAAAAACATGCACAATATTTTAATCAAGGTTGTAAACCAAAATTTATGATCCCTACCTTGAGATTTGGTCAAACATTGGTGAAGGTCACATTTTCCCGTGATAAGGGAGATCCACTATAACAACTGTTTGTCGATTCACCACAATCATGTCTCTAATCACCATCTGCTCTCAATTCACTAATTATGGTCATCAAAACAGCTCTCAAAAACCTCCCAGGGTTAAGTGACTAAGCCTGGATAAATTTTATAATAAAACGTTTATTGAGGATTATAGTTTGTTTATTTAAATGTTAATAAATCAATTAATAATTTATTTAAATTTAAACAAACGATCTAGTGGATGACTTATCCAAACATTTGAGCACTGACTTACTTTAGGTCCCACCTACAGAAAACCCCATGATCTAGATTCAACTATTGTCTTAGATTTATAATAAAAGACTCCATTCAGGATAAATTCCACATTTTTTAAAAAACTATGTGTGAGGGATATAAATATATTTTATATTTTTATAAAAATAATTTTAGGCTCATTGGGACATAGAATAATGTATCTCATCAACTCCTGGAGCCAAAAATATTCCTAGAAATATTTCAATGTATTACAATAAAAAATAGATCATAAAAATTATCCCATTATTACAATATTTTCGTCCCAAAAAGAACAAAATAAGGAAAATTTTGGGGATACTCATCTAAAAACAGATTCTCCCACTCCCATGAGCTCCCCCAATGGTTTTGTGTTCTTCCCAAATAAACACACGCTAATGGAAAACACTATCACACAATGGGTATTTCGATAAATTTTCTCAACATATCCTACTCTATGAAAAAAGAAAACTCCACTCTCACAAAACAATATACCCATATAAATATCTTACAACAAGATATGGACATACCTCCTCATCTATGAAATTTGGAGAACACACGAAACAAAACTATTGTGGTTATGAGGTTAAGAGGTACAGCTCCTCACTAACCCGACCTAGTATCAGGAAAAATAAAGGGCCTAAGAACCTTGGAGATAACCTATATCTTATGATAAGAATCCATAACTCTCAAACTAAAAAGGCCTATATTGTTTGACCATAAAGATATCATTATGTTTTTTGGGTCGTCCTTATCTACCCATGGAGTAACTGAAAACTCATAAACATCAGTCGCACTAAAATAATGGGAATGTATTGTCCCCCACTAGCTCTGACCATTATGACAGTGACCTAAAAGGTACCTCATACATTTCCTCAAAAGGGTATACTTCGGTGGTGGAGTGAAAATAATTATGATATAAAAACTCCACCAATGGTAGATGATCCTCCCAACTATGGATCAAAACGGACATGAAAACACAAATAATGTTCACCAAAAACTGAACGATCAATATTACCTAGCTTTCTAACTATGGTAAAATGATTTTCCCAACTATAAAAGAGTACCCAAAGACTCCCCAAATCCTATCCCTAATTGTTTCATTAAGAAGGAATAAAATATTTTAATTATGATCAAGGGAATTTGACAAAGAAAGACTACATTTTTCATGCACAAGTGTCCAGAAATTTTAAAAAATATAAGTTATTCATCACCATTAGACAGGAGAGACAAAAATAATTTTGATTTATAACTCACTAAAACTCCCTTGGCTTCCAAAAAAAATTCTGAGCATCACAGTACATATTCACATCTAATATACGTACTGAAAATGGAAAATAACCACCTCAACACCACCTTTAGTGGAATTATAGTGATCGTCAACCATCATTGGGAATGAATAATGATCTTACCACCATTGTAAAATCCATAAGAAAAATATACTATAAAAATCTATTTATTCATCATTTAATAATCAATATCCCTATGTTACACCTATTGGGAACTCTATAGAAGTGTTTTGTTAACAACTATCGACTAGAGGTAAAATTTACTATCATCAAGTGTCTCTCATGCTCTAAATCAACCGTAGAGAACACCTGGATGTCATCATGGAAGACTAAAATGAACTAATCTATTACAAAAGTCTTACTACTCAACTATGTTATAGAATATTCCAAAGGGTACCACCACAAACTCCAAACATCCACTGTTGTTTTTGAAAGATACATAGGGTATATCCTACTCCAAAACCAATGGTGGTGATAACCTATCTCGAGGTCAAACTCCGAGGACCAATTCACTCAGAACCACTGGTTGAAGGAATCAATGATTCTTGGGAGTGGATGCACTTCTTCATTATTCCTGGGTTATGTGGAACTAACTCAAACCCAACCTCAATCACTCATTAGTCTCTCAAGTAAAAAATCATGGTATACCTAGGTGGAGAGAGTGGGTCATTAATACTCCATTTATCTACAAAATCTCGACTACACCATCATGTTTATAAAATCAATTGGTTCCATCATATGTTTTGTAACAAATATAATGGGTGATCCCTATTTCTAACCCTAGTGGAAGAATAACTCTCAGTATGGATATAAACATGATACATCCCTTATAATGACATGTTTATACTTCACTAACATTTAAGGAAAAAAATATATCTCAACATCCACTACACCAAATTTATTACTATCCAATAGTTAATAATTTAGTTATTACCTCATACACATGAGCTCTTCCTACTCTTATTTAGATCACTCCTTATCAAAGGATGAAAAATCTATCCCTATAACAAAAAACACCACAATTATCACTGGTGGAAAAAATATAAGAATGGATAGAAAAAAACCATTAAATAGTGAATAAAACATCATATGGTATCACTATAACTATGTAGATATTAAATTATAGGATATCTCTCTCTCTCTTCTTCCAAAGTTAGTTCACATTATGAGTAGATGTGTGTGATCATGAATCCTCTCTACAAGAGCCTAAAAAAGGTTCAATAAAAAAGGGTCCAATGGTATCACTAGTTCATGAAAAGAGAATATACTATAGGAACCCAATATTATCATATATAGATATTACATTATTTATGAGTAATATTCATTACATTACATATACACACACCTAATGACCCTACTAGTTTAGTGTTTTTGTAAAAATAGATTCACAAAATTCTAGTTCATTGGTAAAATACATTATCTCCCACTATTATCTTAATAACTTTAACCCTTCATAAAAATATCATACGAAATACATTTCTTCATAACCTCTGGAAAATAAAACATACGAAAGGATCAGAACAAATGCTCAGTACGTGTAAAAAAGGAATATAAGTAAGCCTAACATGAGAATAAGGGTATGGAAATATGTGAATAACATTTGAAAATTATAGATTTCATTACAATTATCCTAATATTGTGTTATGGAATAGATATTGGATGTTTGTAAGACATAAATAAAAAATAAATCATAGAGAATGAGACATTATAGCATAATTTTGGCATAATCCATTGATTTTTGGCATACATATAAGTATAGAAAATCATTTTTGTAGTATTCAAGTCTCATTTCCATGGATATAATAGTTGAATGGGTTCACTCCCCACACAATCATAGTATTCAAGGATTACTCTCATGAACATCATTTTAGACAATGTACCTTACTAAACTAAGTTCATTCCTCATTCCATTCATGTTTATCTTATGAGATATACATCATTACATAATGAATTAGAGGGAGATATAGGTCTCACACATCTCATAATGAAAATCATATTTATGTGTTCTAGAATATCATAAAATGTTAATCCTATAATAATACATGAAATGAAATGGGTTTCATAAAAATTACATGATATCATAACATGTAGGAAAGAGATAAGTTTCATAATCATTTCAGAATTTCATCCTAACATAACAGGTAGAAAAAACAAGAAGGTTTCTTAATAATTTTATCATAGTATAACTTTTGGAAGAGAAATTGGTTTTATAAACAACAATACATCATAAAAATATACCATTAAAAAAATAATAATAATGGTATCCTTGGATCATATCCCCATTAATGAATGTTTACCTTTAAAGAAATTTCAACTTATTTTGAAAATTATTTTGAATGATTATTTAAAACATTTATTTTCGAAAATATCATTTCTTCTATGAAAAAAAATATATAAAAAATAGAAAAAATGAAAATATTTTTCTTGAAAATAACCTTGAAATATTTTAAAATATTCTTTAAAAAAATATAATAGCCATGATGACGAAAGGTTTCCTTCATATTGTAACAGACCAGGTAAATAAAGAATATGAAATTTTCATATTTATCCATATTTGTGAATAAAATATTAATATGACTTTAAAGGGGACGGTATGCTCGATGGCGTACCCAACACGCAACAACGAGTTTCTTGGGAATCTTATGTTGCACTCTAATAATAAAATAATATTATTTCAAATGGTAGTTAACATGTAGCCGTTGTATTGGTGGGAATGGATAGAAATAACTAAAATATGATTATATATGTTTTTTAATGTTTTTACCTTTATCCAATAAAAGCTAAAGACTTAAAATACGGAAAGAATTAAATTTTAGGTGTATATGCCCTAGTTTTCACTAAAGGTTCACTTATCGCCTTTTAATGGAGAACTATCATTAAATATAGTTTTGATCACTCTTATACATTCTTTTGGACCAAATAAAACTCTTATTAAGAATCGGGACATCAAATTTTTACTTTGTGTAATTTTTTTGGTATTTTTCCGATAAAGTTCATTTTTTTATTGAATAGTGTAGAATGTTGTGTTTTAATTCAAAACCTCATTTTAATCTAATTTATTTATATGATTAGATAATATTTTGAATTGGTTTTAATGTGAAATTAGAAAATATTTTTACCATTAAATCCAATAGTGGTCGTTGGAATTAATTTCACTTTGAAATCAGACTTAAACTAGTGTCAATCTTTTGATACTTATTGTTTTATAAAAACACGCTATTTGCTATGACAGCGGGAATTATTTATTAAATTAATTAATGTGACTAATAGGTTTTGAATTTTGTAAAACGGACTTCATTTTTGAATTTGGAATATCAAATATAGCTTAGGGTGAATTTGTGGTAATTTTCTGAAAAACTTCAATTTTGATGAATAGTGAAACCACTAAGTGGTACTTATAAAGACTGATTTTCCGTTTAAATGAAATTTTTCCATCATTGTGTTTTTAATTTCAAAAATCCGACATACATGGTTGTCATTAAGAAGTAAAATGTGGTTCAATGGGATAAAAATAATTTTTTGGTGAATAGTAACTTATTAAGTTCTTAATCGCGATTAGTGGTAACTAGGGTAGTTTAAGGTATAAATAATGCTTTAATAATATAAAATGACCTAGACGCATGTCCCACCCTTATTGGTTGTGTCATGGCCAACCCAGACAATCCATGGGTCAAATTGGGGACCCCATGGAGACACTTTGGTTGGGAAATGAAATAAATAACTTTTTATTTAATGTAAAAGTAAAAATGAAACAAACATAATATGTTTTACGAAAACAATTTTTAAGTGGGGTCACATAAGTCCAAATTTTGATTATAAATAATCATTGAAAATATAAAAAGATTTCCTACATCATAGTAATTTTTTTATAATTTTTAGACATTAAATAAATTAAATTATTTATGACATAATAATGATGCAGCGATGACATCATTATTTGACGATTTAAATAAAATGGAAAGATAATGTAATATCTATGAACTACACATGTAGAAAACTTATTGTATGGGTGTATTTCGAACCCTTAACACCTTATCCACGAATAATATCAATGTGGGACCTTTTAAAACCGAAACACATTTTCAAATAAAGTAATATTTCTTACTTTCCAAAAGTGCCCCTCCTCTCCTCTTATAAAAGGCCCCCACCTCTACCTCATTTCACACACTCCTCAAGCCTTTGGCTCGTCCAACCCCTGCCCATTTACTCTCTCCACATCCCTCTCCTCATCCTAGAGGTTTCCCTTTGGTCAGAATCCTTTCAAAGGAATCCTTTAGGCTCAAATCAAAAGGAGTTACACTTTTAAAGGTAATTCATTTCCCTCATGTTCATTTGTTTTATTTTGCTTCTCCAACCCCCTAAACTATTTTAATTTACTTATTTTGTAACAAAACCAGTATCTTCAATATACTAGTAGGTTGTTATAATATTTATTTGAACTACGCTCTCACACAACTACATCAAATGGTTAAAGAACATACGGTTTCCGTGGATGGCGAAATTCTGCCTCCCGAAACGATGACTGTTCAATACTCATCTAACACCTTCAAAGTTGGCCATTATGATGTCACTATTTTTATATATGATATATAATATGTTTATTTTTTCCTTAAGCTTCTGTTTTTTCATTTTGGGCATACTTTTATGGTTTCCATTATGGGTAAACGCGATATCTTCATTTAAGGAAGTGCGGACTACCGCCCCCTCAAAGTGATTTGATTTGTTAAAATACCATATTTGGGACGTATAAAGGATGGAACTATGATATAATATATTATATTATACTGGAATTATAGTATACCTTTGTATCATTATTATTCCATTCTATAAAATACGAAATAGAAATGAAAGTAGCGTTCATGAGTACGTACGGCTTACCGTCTCCATGAACGGTGCATTTCATTTCTTACCTCTAAATGATTATGTAATGTTATAAATGCATGCATGTACTGGATATATATGACATATATTATATCTAAATCATGAATACAATACTGGATATAATAAACATTTGGCCACACGAACAACATGTAATTGTAAGAAGTCCACTTTCGACTTAAGAACCAAATATCGACAAAACAATCATTATTAACTTAATGATTACATAGTGTTTATAACATGGTAATAAGTGATATAAAAGGAATAATGAACTTGAAAAAGGTTCTTAAGGAAGTAGAAATTAACTCATGTTTATTATTCAGGAGATTAAAGAACGATCGAGTCAAGTCGGACCCGAGGTAAGGGATCCTACTCCTCTCTTTCTTTTTAAGTACACACTTTTATGTCATTCCTTTTAAAGCTCATCTTTCTTGTTATTGGGATGATATTTTATATTAAAATTACTTTAATTTATATGTTCATGTGATGAGAGACCCTATTCTCTCTCATCAATCCATTTTGGAAGTTTTGAGTGGCGTCGTTAGGCTGCCGAACTTTCGTAAGAGATCTAACTTCTCTCTTTCTTTTTAAGTACTCTCTTTTTTGTCACTTCTTTTAAGCTCCTCTTTGTGATGTTGGGGGAAGTTCTTTTATATTCCTCTTGCTGTAAATTTTATTGTAATGTGATGAGATACCCTATTTTATCTCATCAATCCATATTCGGAAGTTTTATGTGGCGCCGTTAGGCTGCCGAGTTTTCGTGAGGGATTTTTCATCTCACTTTTCTTCCCGTGAGATTTATGCTACATTTGCCACAAATTACATTGAGTGGTGTATGTACTGCCCATTATTCTACTATTTGTGTAATATACTATCATTTATGAGTATTTACATCAATGATCTATTTTCCGTCTTTCTTGGGGTGTATGTTTTGAAAGATACCCAAGTCGGTAAGGGAACCTTTCACCCTCCTCTTTTTTAAAAGACTTCTTTTGTTGGGTATTTTAATTTACATATTTTTATGTTGGGATATGTTCTCATATATCCTTATTGATGTAAATTTTATGTCCAAGTGTTGAGATACACTTTTTATCTCTCATCAACTCATTTTGATGTGATGCCGTTAGGCTGTCAAAGGAACTTTTTAACCCAATTTCGATTTCTTTGGGTTCAACATGTAGTCATTGAATATGTCATCCATTGAATATGTGTGAATGACCTTTTATTGTTTTACACTTAATATCAACTTATATTGTGTGTATTTTTATTTTTCACACATATTTTTGAGATTGATTTGTCCTTAATTTAAGGATACCTTCTTTATAAGGGATTTCATCACATTTGACATTTGTATTGAGAGTTCATTGTTGTTATGCACCAATTCACTCTTATATGGTGTATATACTGTCCTTTGGAGTATTATATCATGAATCCATTTATTCTCATGATATTATAAAGTTCTGACTAAATGTTATTCCTCAATTATTGTATTCATGTGTCTCTAATTTTGGTAAAACCCCTTTAACCAAAATATCGTTTTAAATGTTTTAATTATTTGTTCTTATTAATATCCATTTTTTCAAAATGGTTTTATGGATTTATTTATATGGATATTAATGGTTTAAAATTTTAAGCTTCAAGATGGTATGGGACACTTTGATTCAAAAATCTCTTTATTAAATATTTTAAATTTTTTTGGAAATGGTTTCTTTTTGAATGGATTCAATATTTCAACATACTAAAATGTTATATAGTGATTGAAATGTGGAAATGTTATGTTTCCTTTATGCATGTTTTATGTGACACATTTATGTTATGGTTCTTGTGAATTGTTATGAAAATGGGTGGTTTCGTGATAAACTAAGGGCGGGTGAGCCCGTTATAGCTCTCCAATGCATTGGGTAACGCGAAGGAGTGAATCGTTAAGGTTTCTCCAAAGAGATTTAGGGAATATACTGTGATGGGTATTCCAAAACGTAACCAAGAGGGTTACTCCCTACGTAAGAATGTTATGAATTCCTCAAGTTACCTTTTATGTCTTATGATTTCTATGATTTAGTCATGATTTGATATGCCTATGTTTTATGGGTAAAGTGTGATTTCATTCTTATGTATACATGTACTCATGTTTCCTTTCCATATTTTTTATATCCCTTACTAAGCTTTTTATGCTCACCCCAAGTTTTCTTTGAAATGTTTTTCACAGGACTTAATGTGGAATAAGGTCAAGGATGGAATCAAGGGAATGTCATGCTATATAAAACATGGAACTAGACATGTTTCTTTTAAGAGTTTTTTTTATTATGGAAACTTATTAGAAGTGACTACTTTGTAATCTTTTGAGATGTAATAGTTATGTTCTAATTCTCTAAAACTCTAAACCTGAAAAGATCCTCAATGTTTAATCTTGTAATAACTCAAGATTAAGTAAGGTTTAAGGCTGGGGCATTATAGTTGGTATCAGAGGTCGGTTTAGATAACTTTAGAGGTTACGGTATTCTCTAAACATAAGTGACATTACCATAATGGTTAGGATTTCAGAAAGAGTCCTAGTTTTAGATAAAGTGAATGTGTAAGTATATCTTAGTGTTTACCTTCCTCATTAGCACATGATGGTTTTGTTGATATACTCACACTAACATTTCTGTTTTTAGTATGGCTGGATCTCGCAGGCACCAAAGTGACAATTGGTTTGAAGGAAACTGTGGTGGATATATGATTAAGATACTAGATAAAATGGAGGATTCAATTAGGAAACTCATGGTTGTTCTAAACCAACTATCAAGGAGTCATGATCAACCACTTCAACCTTGGTGAGTTCTCTAGTGCATCATGTACGAGATGACCAATCGATGTGGAAGTTCAGGTAATAATAAAAAAGGTAACCATTAGGGTTTATATGATCCTTACTTTTTAGGTAATTATGGGTTACTCTATGATATGATGGAAAATGAAAGGCATGAGATAAACTTGAGGTTAAAATATGTTATGTTTATTTTTGAAGATTTTATCTCTTTCTAGGAAATGTTTTGAGAATTATATAGTTTCGGAAAAAGGACAACACACAGACCGTTTGACAACCCATCGCGTCGGACAAAGCTGCGGGAATCGAACCCACAAGCAAAGTGCAACTGGTATTTATCGCCTACCACTGGACTACGTAAAGTCTCTGGTTAGTTTGACTGATTCATTCTAGTTATGTGATTTTATGAATTAAGAGTAAGTTTATTTTGGGTTATTTATGAAAATTATTAACCTATCATGGAGGATATCGTTGTACCCCACACTCTTTGATTTTCATGATCACAATCACTTTCATATTTGTCTAACATTGTTTTTAAGTGTTGTGGATGATAGGCAAAAGATTGCCAAAGGATTGGCCCAAGAATGGACATCAAGTGGACTGAAATTCAGTCCACCGGCCAACCGGTGTCATAGCACCGGCCAGCCGGTGGCACCCAGCAGAATAGTGCAGGCTACTGTCTTGCCACCGGTCAGCCGGTGGCTCCTCCACCGGTCAGCCGGTGGAGCCTGGATCTGAATTCTTCTCAACAGCCAAGGCACCGGCCAGCCGGTGGCCCTGTACCGGCCAGCCGGTAGCCCAGTCAAACTAGCCGTTGGGTTTGACCAGTCAACCCTCTTTTGGCCTCCAACGGCTCCGAAGACTTCTCCAACGGCTCCGAAGGCCCCCAATGGGTTCCATGCCTATAAATAAAGGCCAAGGAAGCCCCGGACACTCATCGAATCATATACCAAGCCACCGGACACATTGTTGCACATTTGGTGAACCTCCGGCGCTCCACCTTCAAGGATCCTCAAGTGCTCCAATCCAATTCTCAATCAAAGGAGCACCTCAAGAAGCTTGGGAGAGCACGCTACATCAACTCCATCTATCCAATTGGCGCCCAAGTCTTCCTCAACTACGGTTTTTCTTGTTTATTTATTTTGAGCTAAAATTGGGTTTGTGCCTACAAACCCCAAACCCTTTTCTCATCCCCCTTTCTTTTGGGTTCTCACACCACCATTAAGGTGTGAAGAGGTTAGTCAAGCCTTTCCTTTTAAAAGGCTTGAGTTTTCGGTGAGCTAGCCTTCACCCGTTAAAAAGGCTAGTGGGTTCTTGCTATTCCATTAAAAGCAAGTGGGTTCTTGCTAAACCATCAAAAGCAAGCTGTAATAGGTCCTAGTGCTACCTCAAAGCCTAATGGGTTTCTTGCTAAAACCATTGAAAAGCAAGCGGTAGGAATCTATCAACGGTTGAGTTGGGAGCGGAGACGTAGGCCGGGTTGTTGGCCGAACTCCATTATCAATTTCTTGTGTCTTGCCTCTTTACTTTCCGCTGCACTTTCAACTTTGATTTTAAATTGTTAATCAATTTTTTAAAAGGCAATTCACCCCCCCTCTTGCCATCATTTTTCCCGTTTTTCTCCGACCCATCAATTGGTATCAAAGGACGTATTTGAATAATTCCCTTACCCGGTTTCAAATCAAAGATCCATTTAGATGGCATCAACCTCTTTCGCCCCCGAAGGCTTTTCATTGGGTCGGGCTCCATTTTTTGATGGGACCGACTATAATTATTGGAAAACCCGCATGACCACTTTTTTAAGAAGCATAGGATATCCCATTTATAAAATTGTCATGCAAGGTTACACCTTGTCTACCCCCGACGAATCCAAATGGACCCAAGCCGACATTAGAAGTTTTGAGCTTGATGACAAAGCCATGAATGCTCTTCATTGCGGCCTTGACCGAAATGAGTTCAATCGAGTTTCCACATGCACCTCCGCACATGAAATCTGGAAACTTTTGGAGGTTACCCATGAGGGGACCAACAAAGTAAAGGATACTCGATTGGACATGTACCGTCAGGATTTTGAGTCATTTTCTATGCATCCAAATGAATCAATTTCTGAAATGTTTACTCGCTTTACTGACGTGTGCAATGGTAGAAAATCTCTTGGAGATGACATTTCTGCAGAAACAATGGTCAAGAAGATCCTATGGATCCTACCAAGCAAATGGGCACCGAAGGTGACGGCAATCCAAGAAGCTAAGGACATCAAAAATATGCCGGTAGAGGAGCTCATCGGATCTCTCATGACTTATGAGATCACGATGAGGAGGCAAGCTCAAAAGGAGGGCACACCAATCAAGACACCAAAGAACATCGCCCTCAAGGTACAAAAAGAAGTAAGCTCCTCCTCATCATCCTCATCTTCCTCATCCTCTTCATCTTCAAGCGGCGACTCGGAAATGGAGAATCTCACCCGCCAAATGCACAAGTTTATGAATAAGCACAAGAAGAATAAATCTCGCAAGGCGCGAAAGCAATAACCCACCGCAAGATCCGAGCCCAAGGTAAAATGCTACGGGTGCGGCGAAAAGGGCCATTACAAGCCCGATTGCCCACTCAACAAGAAACGGGCCACGCAAAAGGAAAAAGGAAAGAAAAAGGTCCTCAAGGCGACATGGAGTGACACCTCCTCTTCATCATCCTCCTCCTCCTCCTCGAGCGACAGCGGTACGAAATGCCTAATGGCATTCCATGAGGTAACTTCTTCCGATTCCTCATCCTCTTGTTCTTCAAATTCAAATTCTTTCAATCATATGTCTTATGAGGATCTCCAATATGCAAGAGATCAACTTCAAAATGGTTTTCATGAACTCTCGTCAAAATTTGTTGCTTTAAAAAAGTCTTTCAAAAAACTCTCCTCCGAAAAAGAACAACTTCTCAAAGAGAAGGAGGAACTCTCCCTAAAAATCCAAAATTTTCCCAATGTTGATTCTTTGGAATCAACCATCAAGGACCTTAGAGAAACTCTAGCGAAGTTCACCCAAGGGGAACAAAATTTGAACAATTTACTTGGTTCCCAACGTGTTTCTAGAACCACACATGGACTTGGCTACACCAACCAAGCTTCCTCCTCCCATGCTCCCACTGTTTTTGTAAGGGGGAGCTCTAGTTTTAAATTTTGTAACTATTGCAAAAAATCCGGGCACCTCATTTATGAGTGTGATTGCAAAAATGCCCGGTACGGTCAACCCAAATCTATTTTCTATTCCGATGAGTTCTATAGGAGAAGACCCGCCATGAAACAAATTTGGATTGAAAAATCCCTTTTGGCGAGTCTCTCCGGGCCAAAAGTCGTTTCGTTTCCCCGATGATCTTTTGTTTTATTTAGGGGGAGAAATTTTCTTAAATTCAAAAATCTCTTTCGATTCTTTTTTCAATTTAAATTTTCATTTCAATTTCAAAAAAAATTCAATTGATTTAAAATCTCTATTTGTTTTTCAAACCCTTTCCCTCAATCAAGTTTTATGCCCCGCGCTACTTTGATAATCACAAAGGGGGAGAAATTTCTTGATTGATTGGGGGAGAATCTTTTCTCTCATGCTTAGTATTTATTTTCAATTTATCATTTAAAGCATGCCTTTCATTTAAGTTTTTACATTGCTTAGATAAGTGATTGTGATCATCAAAATAGGGGGAGATTGTTGTACCCCACACTCTTTGATTTTCATGATCACAATCACTTTCATATTTGTCTAACATTGTTTTTAAGTGTTGTGGATGATAGGAAAAATATTGCCAAAGGATTGGCCCAAGAATGGACATCAAGTGGACTGAAATTCAGTCCACCGGCCAACCGGTGTCATAGCACCGGCCCGCCGGTGGACCTGGCAGAGGCATTGCCCACTGCCAGGTTCCACCGGTCAGCCGGTGGCTTGACCACCGGCCAGCCGGTGGCACCCAGCAGAATTGTGCAAGCTACTGTCTTGCCACCGGTCAGCCGGTGGCTCCTCCACCAGTCAGCCGGTGGAGCCTGGATCTGAATTCTTCTCAACAGCCAAGGCACCGGCCAGCCGGTGGCCCTGTACCGGCCAGCCGGTAGCCCAGTCAAACTAGCTGTTGGGTTTGACCAGTCAACCCTCTTTTGGCCTCCAACGGCTCCGAAGACTTCTCCAACGGCTCCGAAGGCCCCCAATGGGTTCCATGCCTATAAATAAAGGCCAAGGAAGCCCCGGACACTCATCGAATCATATACCAAGCCACCGGACACATTGTTGCACATTTGGCGAACCTCCGGCGCTCCACCTTCAAGGATCCTCAAGTGCTCCAATCCAATTCTCAATCCAAGGAGCACCTCAAGAAGCTTGGGAGAGCACGCTACATCAACTCCATCTATCCAATTGGCGCCCAAGTCTTCCTCAACTACGGTTTTTCTTGTTTATTTATTTTGAGCTAAAATTGGGTTTGTGCCTACAAACCCCAAACCCTTTTCTCATCCCCCTTTCTTTTGGGTTCTCACACCACTATTAAGGTGTGAAGAGGTTAGTCAAGCCTTTCCTTTTAAAAGGCTTGAGTTTTCGGTGAGCTAGCCTTCACCCGTTAAAAAGGCTAGTGGGTTCTTGCTATTCCATTAAAATCAAGTGGGTTCTTGCTAAACCATCAAAAGCAAGCTGTAATAGGTCCTAGTGCTACCTCAAAGCCTAATGGGTTTCTTGCTAAAACCATTGAAAAGCAAGCGGTAGGAATCTATCAACGGTTGAGTTGGGAGCGGAGACGTAGGTCGGGTTGTTGGCCGAACTCCGTTATCAATTTCTTGTGTCTTGCCTCTTTACTTTCCGCTGCACTTTCAACTTTTATTTTAAATTGTTAATCAATTTTTTAAAAGGCAATTCACCCCCCCTCTTGCCATCATTTTTCCCGTTTTTCTCCGACCCATCAATTGGTATCAAAGGACGTATTTGAATAATTCCCTTACCCGGTTTCAAATCAAAGATCCATTTAGATGGCATCAACCTCTTTCGCCCCCGAAGGCTTTTCATTGGGTCGGGCTCCATTTTTTGATGGGACCGACTATAATTATTGGAAAACCCGCATGACCACATTTTTAAGAAGCATAGGATATCCCATTTATAAAATTGTCATGCAAGGTTACACCTTGTCTACCCCCGACGAATCCAAATGGACCCAAGCCGACATTAGAAATTTTGATCTTGATGACAAAGCCATGAATGCTCTTCATTGCGGCCTTGACCGAAATGAGTTCAATCGAGTTTCCACATGCACCTCCGCACATGAAATCTGGAAACTTTTGGAGGTTACCCATGAGGGGACCAACAAAGTAAAGGATACTCGATTGGACATGTACCGTCAGGATTTTGAGTCATTTTCTATGCATCCAAATGAATCAATTTCTGAAATGTTTACTCGCTTTACTGACGTGTGCAATGGTTGAAAATCTCTTGGAGATGACATTTCTACAGAAACAATGGTCAAGAAGATCCTATGGATCCTACCAAGCAAATGGGCACCGAAGGTGACGGCAATCCAAGAAGCTAAGGACATCAAAAATATGCCGGTAGAGGAGCTCATCGGATCTCTCATGACTTATGAGATCACGATGAGGAGGCAAGCTCAAAAGGAGGGCACACCAATCAAGACACCAAAGAACATCGCCCTCAAGGTACAAAAAGAAGTAAGCTCCTCCTCATCATCCTCATCTTCCTCATCCTCTTCATCTTCAAGCGGCGACTCGGAAATGGAGAATCTCGCCCGCCAAATGCACAAGTTTATGAAGAAGCACAAGAAGAAGAAATCTCGCAAGGCGCGAAAGCAATAACCCACCGCAAGATCCGAGCCCAAGGTAAAATGCTACGGGTGCGGCGAAAAGGGCCATTACAAGCCCGATTTCCCACTCAACAAGAAACGGGCCACGCAAAAGGAAAAAGGAAAGAAAAAGGTCCTCAAGGCGACATGGAGTGACACCTCCTCTTCATCATCCTCCTCCTCCTCCTCGAGCGACAGCGGTACGAAATGCCTAATGGCATTCCATGAGGTAACTTCTTCCGATTCCTCATCCTCTTGTTCTTCAAATTCAAATTCTTTCAATCATATGTCTTATGAGGATCTCCAATATGCAAGAGATCAACTTGAAAATGGTTTTCATGAACTCTCGTCAAAATTTGTTGCTTTAAAAAAGTCTTTCAAAAAACTCTCCTCCGAAAAAGAACAACTTCTCAAAGAGAAGGAGGAACTCTCCCTAAAAATCCAAAATTTTCCCAATGTTGATTCTTTGGAATCAACCATCAAGGACCTTAGAGAAACTCTAGCGAAGTTCACCCAAGGGGAACAAAATTTGAACAATTTACTTGGTTCCCAACGTGTTTCTAGAACCACACATGGACTTGGCTACACCAACCAAGCTTCCTCCTCCCATGCTCCCACTGTTTTTGTAAGGGGGAGCTCTAGTTTTAAATTTTGTAACTATTGCAAAAAATCCGGGCACCTCATTTATGAGTGTGATTGCAAAAATGCCCGGTACGGTCAACCCAAATCTATTTTCTATTCCGATGAGTTCTATAGGAGAAGACCCGCCACGAAACAAATTTGGATTGAAAAATCCCTTTTGGCGAGTCTCTCCGGGCCAAAAGTCGTTTCGTTTCCCCGATGATCTTTTGTTTTATTTAGGGGGAGAAATTTTCTTAAATTCAAAAATATCTTTCGATTCTTTTTTCAATTTAAATTTTCATTTCAATTTCAAAAAAAATTCAATTGATTTAAAATCTCTATTTGTTTTTCAAACCCTTTCCCTCAATCAAGTTTTATGCCCCGCGCTACTTTGATAATCACAAAGGGGGAGAAATTTCTTGATTGATTGGGGGAGAATCTTTTCTCTCATGCTTAGTATTTATTTTCAATTTATCATTTAAAGCATGCCTTTCATTTAAGTTTTTACATTGCTTAGATAAGTGATTGTGATCATCAAAATAGGGGGAGATTGTTGTACCCCACACTCTTTGATTTTCATGATCACAATCACTTTCATATTTGTCTAACATTGTTTTTAAGTGTTGTGGATGATAGGCAAAAGATTGCCAAAGGATTGGCCCAAGAATGGACATCAAGTGGACTGAAATTCAGTCCACCGGCCAACCGGTGTCATAGCACCGGCCAGCCGGTGGACCTGGCAGAGGCATTGCCCACTGCCAGGTTCCACCGGTCAGCCGGTGGCTTGACCACCGGCCAGCCGGTGGCACCCAGCAGAATAGTGCAAGCTACTGTCTTGCCACCGGTCAGCCGGTGGCTCCTCCACCGGTCAGCCGGTGGAGCCTGGATCTGAATTCTTCTCAACAGCCAAGGCACCGGCCAGCCGGTGGCCCTGTACCGGCCAGCCGGTAGCCCAGTCAAACTAGCCGTTGGGTATGACCAGTCAACCCTCTTTTGGCCTCCAACGGCTCTGAAGACTTCTCCAACGGCTCCGAAGGCCCCCAATGGGTTCCATGCCTATAAATAAAGGCCAAGGAAGCCCCGGACACTCATCGAATCATATACCAAGCCACCGGACACATTGTTGCACATTTGGCGAACCTCCGGCGCTCCACCTTCAAGGATCCTCAAGTGCTCCAATCCAATTCTCAATCCAAGGAGCACCTCAAGAAGCTTGGGAGAGCAAGCTACATCAACTCCATCTATCCAATTGGCACCCAAGTCTTCCTCAACTACGGTTTTTCTTGTTTATTTATTTTGAGCTAAAATTGGGTTTGTGCCTACAAACCCCAAACCCTTTTCTCATCCCCCTTTCTTTTGGGTTCTCACACCACCATTAAGGTGTGAAGAGGTTAGTCAAGCCTTTCCTTTTAAAAGGCTTGAGTTTTCGGTGAGCTAGCCTTCACCCGTTAAAAAGGCTAGTGGGTTCTTGCTATTCCATTAAAAGCATGTGGGTTCTTGCTAAACCATCAAAAGCAAGCTGTAATAGGTCCTAGTGCTACCTCAAAGCCTAGTGGGTTTTTTTCTAAAACCATTGAAAAGCAAGCGGTAGGAATCTCTCAACGGTTGAGTTGGGAGCGGAGACGTAGGCCGGGTTGTTGGCCGAACTCCGTTATCAATTTCTTGTGTCTTGCCTCTTTACTTTCCGCTGCACTTTCAACTTTGATTTTAAATTGTTAATCAATTTTTTAAAAGGAAATTCACCCCCCCTCTTGCCATCATTTTTCCCATTTTTCTCCGACCCATCAGATATTTGATTAGGTTAATTACTTTTCAAAACGAGACTTTAGGAGCAACTGATATTGTTTGGAGATAAATGTTACGATTTATCTTGGGAGACTATGCGACTAAATCCTTCAAATATTTGGGTTTCAATCTTAGTTTGGTTTACTTTGAAGAATTTTATGGACAAATTGATTATAGAATGGTCCTCGTTGAACTTTGGGTTTTGTTGGATAAATTTTGGAGGTTAAGAATAGATTTTATTTTTATAAAGGGTTATCCTTTTCTGGATTATCTGATCTTGTAATAACCTTTTTGGTTTTGGTTAAAGTCTAAAGACATGGGAAGTATATTGTTCTATTTTTTGGATTAATTGATTCTCTAGAAGTTGATTATAGTACTCTTAATGCGAAAAAGTCTCCCTAAATACTCATCTTTTGAAAAAAAATATGAGTTTGATTAAGGAATCTAGTAAAAGTTGAAAGTCAACATGATAAGTGATTATGTTTCATTATGAATAAATTCCTCGATAAAAAGTAACTTAAAACAAAAATGTTGTCTATTAACTTTTCCTACTGGGGAACCCAACACCGTTTAACCCATCACAAGTTTGTGATTTTCTTATTGTTAACTTTCTCCTAAACATGTTTTCTATCACTATCCATCAGAACATGACCCTATGTTGTCTCCTCCATGTCCATGTTTTCCTACATGGAGTCCTAGTATGGGTTAACTCGGGTGACCTCTGTACTTATCTTTCTTTATTTTAAAGTGATTGTTTTACCGACTCTTGTTCCGATGTGGGACTTTCAAGGATGTTTCCAAGCTCAATTTTAAAATTGCGAGGACGCAATTCCCAAAAGGGGGGAAGGATGTAACACCCCAGGTAAATAAAGAATATGACATTTTCATATTTATCAATATTTGTGAATAAAATATTAATATGACTTTAAAGGGGACGCTATGCTCGATGGCGTACCCAACACGCAACAACGAGTTTCTTGGGAATCTTACGCTGCACTCTAATAATAAAATAATATTATTTCAAATGGTAGTTAACATGTAGCCGTTGTATTGGCGGGAATGGATAGAAATAACTAAAATATGATTATATATGTTTTTTAATGTTTTTACATTTATCCAATAAAAGCTAAAGGCTTAAAATACAGAAAGAATTAAATTTTAGGTGTATATGCCCTAGTTTTCACTAAAGGTTCACTTATCGCCTTTTAATGGAGAACTGTCATTAAATATAGTTTTGATCACTCTTATACATTCTTTTGGACCAAATAAAACTCTTATTAAGAATCGGGACATCAAATTTTTACTTTGTGTAATTTGTTTGGTATTTTTCCGATAAAGTTCATTTTTTAATGAATAGTGTAGAATGTTGTGTTTTAATTCAAAACCTCTTTTTAATCTAATTTATTTATATAATTAGATAATATTTTCAATTGGTTTTAAAGTGAAATTAGAAAATATTTTTACCATTAAATCCAATAGTGGTCGTTGGAATTAATTTCACTTTGAAATCAGACTTAAACTAGTGTCAATCTTTTGATACTTATTGTTTTATAAAAACACGCTATTTGCTCTGACAGCGGGAATTATTTATTAAATTAATTAATGTGACTAATATGTTTTGAATTTTGTAAAACGTACTTCATTTTTTAATTCAGAATATCAAATATAGCTTAGGGTGAATTTTTGGTAATTTTCTGAAAAACTTCAATTTTTGATGAATAGTTAAACCACAAAGTGGTACTTATAAAGACTGATTTTCCGTTTAAATGAAATTTTGCCATCATTGTGTTTTGAATTTCAAAAATCCGACATACATGGTTGTCATTAAGAAGTAAAATGTGGTTCAATGGGATAAAAATAATTTTTTGGTGAATAGTAACTTATTAAGTTCTTAATCACAATTAGTGGTAATTAGGGTAGTTTAAGGTATAAATAATGCTTTAATAATAAAAAATGACCTAGACACATGTCCCAACCTTATTGGTTGTCTCATGGCCGACCAAGACAAGCCATGGGTCAACTTGGGGACCCCATGGAGACACTTTGGTTGGGAAATGAAATAAATAACTTTTTATTTAATGTAAAAGTAAAAATGACACAAACATAATATGTTTTACGAAAACAATTTTTAAGTGGGGTTACATAAGTCTAAATTTTGATTATAAATAATAATTGGAAAGATAAAAATATTTCCTACATCATAGTAATTTTTTTATAATTTTTAGACATTAAATAAATTAAATTATTTATGACATAATAATGATGCAGCGATGACATCATTATTTGACGATTTAAATAAAATGGAAAGATAATGTAAAATCTATGAACTACACATGTAAAAAACTTATTGGATGGGTATATTTCGAACCCTTAACACCTTATCCACGAATAATATCAATGTGGGACCTTTTAAAACCGAAACACATTTTCAAATAAAGTAATATTTCTTACTTTCCAAAAGTGCCCCTCCTCTCCTATTATAAAAGGCCCTCACCTCTACCCCATTTCACACACTCCTCAAGCCTTTGGCTCGGCCAACCCCTGCCCATTTACTCTCTCCACATCCCTCTACTCATCCTAGAGGATTCCCTTTGGGCAGAATCCTTTCAAAGGAAGCCTTTAGGCTCAAATCAAAAGGAGTTACACTTTTAAAGGTAATTCATTTCCCTCATGTTCATTTGTTTTATTTTGCTTCTCCAACCCCCTAAACTATTTTAATTTACTTATTTTGTAACAAAAAAAGTATCTTAAATATACTAGGATGTTGTTTTAAGATTTATTCGAACTACACTCTCACACAACTACATCAAATGGTTAAAGAACATACGGTTTCCGTGGATGCCGAAATTCTGCCTCCCGAAACGATGATTGTTCAATACTCATCTAACACCTTCAAAGATGGCCATTATGATGTCACTATTTTTATATATGATATATAATATGTTTATGTTTTCCTTAAGCTTCTGTTTTTTTCATTTTGGGCATACCTTTATGGTTTCAATTATGGGTAAACGCGATATCTTCATTTAAGGAAGTGCGGACTACCGCCCCCTCAAAGTGATTTGATTCGTTAAATACCATATGTGGGACGTATAAAGGATGGAACTATGATATTATATATTATATTATACTGGAATTATAATATACCTTTATATCATTATTATTCCATTCTATAAAATACGAAATAGAAATGAAAGTAGCGTTCATGCGTACGTACGGCTTACCGTCTCTATGAACGGTGCATTTCATTTCTTACATCTAAATGATTATGTAATGTTATAAATGCATGCATTTACTGGATATATATGACATATATTATATCTAAATCATTAATACAATACTGGATATAATAAACATTTGGCCACATGAACAACATGTAATTGTAAGAAGTCCACTTTCGACTTAAGAACCAAATATCGACAAAACAATCATTATTAACTTAATGATTACATAGTGTTTATAACATGGTAATAAGTGATATAAAAGGAATAATGAACTTGAAAAAGGTTCTTAAGGAAGTAGAAATTAACTCAAGTTTATTATTCAGGAGATTAAAGAACGATCGAGTCCAGTCGGACCCGAGGTAAGGGATCATACTCCTCTCTTTCTTTTTAAGTAGACACTTTTATGTCATTCCTTTTAAAGCTCATCTTTCTTGTTATTGGGATGATATTTTATATTACAATTACTGTAATTTCTATGTTCATGTGATGAGAGACCCTATTCTCTCTCATCAATCCATTTTGGAAGTTTTGAGTGGCGCCGTTAGGCTGCCGAACTTTCGTAAGAGATCTAACTTCTCTCTTTCTTTTTAAGTACTCTCCTTTTTGTCACTTATTTTAAGCTCCTCTTTGTGATGTTGGGGGATGTTCTTTTATATTCCTCTTCCTGTACATTTTATTTTAATGTGATGAGATACCCTATTTTATCTCATCAATCCATATTCAGAAGTTTTATGTGGCGCCGTTAGGCTGCCGAGTTTTCGTGAGGGATTTTTCATCTCACTTTTATTCCCGTGAGATTTATGATACATTTTCCACAAATTACATTTAGTGGTGTATGTACTGCCCATTATTCTACTCTTTGTGTAATATACTTTCATTTATGAGTATTTACATCAATTATCTATTGTCCTTCTTTCATGGGGTGTATGTTTTGAAAGATACCCAAGTCGGTAAGGGAACCTTTCACCCTCCTCTTTTTTAAAAGACTTCTTTTCTTGGGTCTTTTAATTTACATATTGTTATGTTGGGATATGTTCTCATATATCCTTATTGATGTAAATTTTATGTCCAAGTGTTGAGATACACTTTTTATCTCTCATCAACTCATTTTGATGTGATGTCGTCAGGCTGTCAAGGGAACTTTTTAACCCAATTTCGATTTCTTTGGGTTCAACATGTAGTCATTGAATTTGTCATCCATTGAATATGTGTGAATGACCTTTTATTTTTTTACACTTAATATCCACTTATATTGTGTGTATTTGTATTTGTCACACATATTTTTGACATTGATTTGTCCTTAATTTAAGGATACCTTTTTTATAAGGGATTTCATCACATTTGACATTTCTATTGAGGGTTCATTGTTGTTATGCACCAATTCACTCTTATATGGTGTATATACTGTCCTTTGGAGTATTATATCATGAATCCATTTATTCTCATGATATTATAAAGTTCTGACTAAATGTTATTCCTCAATTATTGTATTCAAGTGTCTCCAATTTTGGTAAAACCCCTTTAACCAAAATATCGTTTTAAATGTTTTAATTATTTGTTCTTATTAATATCCATGTTTTAAAAATGGTTTTAAGGATTTATTTATATGGATATTAATGGTTTAAAATTTTAAGCTTCAAGGTGGTATGGGACACTTTGATTCAAAAATCTCTTTATTAAATATTTTAAATGGTTTTGGAAATGGTTTCTTTTTGAATGGATTCAATATTTCAACATACTAAAATGTTATATTGTGATTGAAATGTGGAGATGTTATGTTTCCATTATGCATGTTTTATGTGACACATTTATGTTATGGTTCTTGGGCATTGTTATGAAAACGGGTGGTTCCGTGATAAACTAATGGCGGGTGAGCCCGTTATAGCTCTCCAATGCATTGGGTAACGCGAAGGAGTGAAACGTTAAGGTTTCTCTGAAGAGATTTAGGGAATATACTGTGATGGGTATTCCAAAACGTAACCAAGAGGGTTACTCCCTACGTAAGAATGTTATGAATGCCTCAAGTTACCTTTTATGTCTTATGATTTCTATGATTTAGTCATGATTTGATATGCCTATGTTTTATGGGTAAAGTATGATTTCATTCTTATGTATACATGTACTCATGTTTCCTTTCCATATTTTTTATATCCCTTACTGAGCTTTTTATGCTCACCCCAAGTTTTCTTTGAAATGTTTTTCACAGGACTTAATGTGGAATAAGGTCAAGGATGTAATCAAGGGAATGTCATGCTATATAAAACATGGAACTAGACATGTTTCTTTTAAGAGTTTTTTTTATTATGGAAACTTATTAGAAGTGACTACTTTGTAATCTTTTGAGATGTAATAGTTATGTTCTAATTCTCTAAAACTCTAAACCTGAAAAGATCCTCAATGTTTAATCTTGTAATAACTCAAGATTAAGTAAGGTTTAAGGCTGAGGCCTTATAGTTGGTATCAGAGGTCGGTTTAGATAACTTTAGAGGTTACGGTATTCTCTAAGCATAAGTGACATTACCATAATGGTTAGGATTTCAGAAAGAGTCCTAGTTTTAGATAAAGTGAATGTGTAATTATATCTTAGTGTTTACCTTCCTCATTAGCACATGATGGTTTTGTTGATATACTCACACTAACATTTCTGTTTTTAGTATGGTTGGATCTCGCAGGCACCAAAGTACCAATTGGTTTGAAGGAAACTGTGGTGGATCTATGATTAAGATACTAGATAAAATGGAGGATTCAATGAGGAAACTCATGGTTGTTCTAAACCAACTATCAAGGAGTCGGGATCAACCACTTCAACCTTGGTGAGTTCTCTAGTGCATCATGTACGAGATGACCAATCGATGTGGAAGTTCAGGTAATAATAAAAAAGGTAACCCTTAGGGTTTATATGATCCTTACTTTTTAGGTAATTATGGGTTACTCTATGATATGATGGAAAATGAAAGGCATGAGATAAACTTGAGGTTAAAATATGTTATGTTTATTTTTGAAGATTTTATCTCGTTCTGGGAAATGTTTTGAGAATTATATAGTTTTGGAAAAAGGACAACACACAGACCGTGTGACAACCCATCGCATCAGACAAAGAAGCGGGAATCGAACCCACAACCAAAGTGCGACTGGTATTTACCACCTACAACTGGACTACGTAAAGTCCCTGGTTAGTTTGACTGATTCATTCTAGTTATGTGATTTTATGAATTAAGAGTAAGTTTATTTTGGGTTATTTATGAAAATGATTAACCTATCATGGAGGATATGTGATTAGGTTAATTACTTTTCAAAACGAGACTTTAGGAGCAACTGATATTGTTTGGAGACAAATGTTACGATTTATCTTGGAAGACTATGCGACTAAATCCTTCAAATATTTGGGTTTCAATCTTAGTTTGGTTTACTTTGAAGAATTTTATGGACAAATTGATTATAGAATGGTCCTCGTTGAACTTTGGGTTTTGTTGGATAAATTTTGGAGGTTAAGAATAGATTTTATTTTAATAAAGGGTTATCCTTTTCTGGATTATCTGATCTTGTAATAACCTTTTTGGTTTTGTTTAAAGTCTAAAGACATGGGAAGTATATAGTTCTATTTTGTGGATTAGGTGATTCTCTAGAAGTTGATTATAGTACTCTTAATGCGAAAAAGTCTCCCTAAATACTCATCTTTTGAAAAAAAAAATATGAGTTTGATTAAGGAATCTAGTAAAGGTTTAAAGTCAACATGATAAGTGATTATGTTTCCTTATGAATAAATTCCTTGATAAAAAGTAACTTAAAACAAAAATGTTGTCTATTAACTTTTCCTACTGGGGAACCCACCACCGTTTAACCCATCACAAGTTTGTGATTTTCTTATTGTTAACTTTCTCCTAAACATGTTTTCTATCACTCTCTATCAGAACATGACCCTATGTTTTCTCCTCCATGTCCATGTTTTCCTACATGGATTCCTAGTATGGGTTAACTCGGGTGACCTCTGTAATTATCTTTCTTTATTTTAAAGTGATTGTTTTACCGACTCTTGTTCCGATGTGGGACTTTCAAGGATGTTTCCAAGCTCAATTTTAAAATTGCGAGGACGCAATTCCCAAAAGGGGGGAAGGATGTAACACCCCAGGTAAATAAAGAATATGACATTTTCATATTTATCCATATTTGTGAATAAAATATTAATATGACTTTAAAGGGGACTGTATGCTCGATGGCGTACCCAACACGCAACAACGAGTATCTTGGGAATCTTATGTTGCACTCTAATAATAAAATAATATTATTTCAAATGGTAGTTAACATGTAGTCGTTGTATTGGTGGGAATGGATACAAATAACTAAAATATGATTACATATGTTTTTTTAATGTTTTTACATTTATCCAATAAAAGCTAAAGGCTTAAAATACGGAAAGAATTAAATTTTAGGTGTATATGCCCTAGTTTTCACTAAAGGTTCACTTATCGCCTTTTAATGGAGAAATGTCATTAAATATAGTTTTGATCACTCTTATACATTATTTTGGACCAAATAAGACTCTTATTAAGAATCGGGACATCAAATTTTTACTTTGTGTAATTTTTTGGTATTTTTTCGATAAAGTTCATTTTTTTAACGAATAGTGTAGAATGTTGTGTTTTAATTCAAAACCTCTTTTTAATATAATTTATTTATATGATTAGATAATATTTTGAATTGGTTTTAAAGTGAAATTAGAAAATATTTTTACCATTAAATCCAATAGTGGTCGTTGGAATTAATTTCACTTTGAAATCAGACTTAAACTAGTGTCAATCTTTTGATACTTATTGTTTTATAAAAACACGCTATTTGCTCTGACAGCGGGAATTATTTATTAAATTAATTAATGTGACTAATATGTTTTGAATTTTGTAAAACGGACTTCATTTTTGAATTCGGAATATAAAATATAGCTTAGGGTGAATTTTTGGTAATTTTCTGGAAAACTTCAATTTTTTGATGAATAGTGAAACCACTAAGTGGTACTTATAAAGACTGATTTTCCGTTTAAATGAAATTTTGCCATCATTGTGTTTTGAATTTCAAAAATCCGACATACATGGTTGTCATTAAGAAGTAAAATGTGGTTCAATGGGATAAAAATAATTTTTTGGTGAATAGTAACTTATTAAGTTCTTAATCGCGATTAGTGGTAATTAGGGTAGTTTAAGGTATAAATAATGCTTTAATAATATAAAATGACCTAGAAACATGTCCCAACCTTATTGGTTGTGTCATGGCCGACCCAGACAAGCCATGGTTCAACTTGGGGACCCCATGGAGACACTTTGGTTGGGAAATGACATAAATAACTTTTTATTTAATGTAAAAGTAAAAATGACACAAACATAATATGTTTTACGAAAACAATTTTTAAGTGGGGATACATAAGTCCAAATTTTGATTATAAATAATAATTGGATAGATAAAAATATTTCCTACATCATAGTAATTTTTTTATAATTTTTAGACATTAAATAAATTAAATTATTTATGACATAATAATGATGCAGCGATGACATCATTATTTGACGATTTAAATAAAATGGAAAGATAATGTAAAATCTATGAACTAAACATGTCCAAAACTTATTGGATGGGTGGATTTAGAACCCTTAACACCTTATCCACGAATAATATCAATTTGGGGCCTTTTAAAACCGAAACACATTTTCAAATAAAGTAATATTTCTTACTTTCCAAAAGTGCCCCTCCTCTCCTCTTATAAAAGGCCCCCAACTCTACCTCATTTCACACACTCCTCAAGCCTTTGGCTCGGCCAACCCCTACAAATTTACTCTCTCCACATCCCTCTCCTCATCCTAGAGGATTCCCTTTTGGAATAATCCTTTCAAAGGAAGCCTTTAGTCTCAAATCAAAAGGAGTTACACTTTTAAAGGTAATTCTTTTCCCTCATGTTCATTTGTTTTATTTTGCTTCTCCAACCCCCTAAACTATTTTTATTTACTTATTTTGTAACAAAAACAGTATCTTCAATATATTAGGATGTTTTTATAAGATTTATTCGAACTACACTCTCACACAGCTACATCAAATGGTTAAAGAACATACGGTTTCCGTGGATGGCGAAATTCTGCCTCCCGAAACGATGATTGTTCAATACTCATCTAAAACCTTCAAAAGTGGCCATTATGATGTCACTATTTTTATATATGATATATAATATGTTTATGTTTTCCTTAAGCTTCTGTTTTTTTCATTTTGGGCATACCTTTATGGTTTCCATTATGGGTAAACGCGATATCTTCATTTAAGGAAGTGCGGACTACCGCCCCCTCAAAGTGATTTGATTCGTTAAATACCATATGTGGGACGTATAAAGTATGGAACTATGATATTATATATGATATTATACTGGAATTATAATATACCTTTATATAATTTTTATTCCATTCTATAAAATATGAAATAGAAATGAAAGTAGCGTTCATGCGTACGTACGGCTTACCGTCTCCATGAACGGTGCATTTCATTTCTTACCTCTAAATGATTATGTAATGTTATAAATGCATGCATGTACTGGATATATATGTCATATATTATATCTAAATCATGAATACAATACTGGATATAATAAACATTTGGCCACACGAACAACATGTAATTGTAAGAAGTCCACTTTCGACTTAAGAACCAAATATCGACAAAACAATCATTATTAACTTAATGATTACATAGTGTTTATAACATGGTAATAAGTGATATAAAAGGAATAATGAACTTGAAAAAGGTTCTTAAGGAAGTAGAAATTAACTCAAGTTTATTATTCAGGAGATTAAAGAACGATCGAGTCAAGTCGGACCCGAGGTAAGGGATCCTACTCCTCTCTTTCTTTTTAAGTACACACTTTTATGTCATTCCTTTTAAAGCTCATCTTTCTTATTATTGGGATGATATTTTATATTAAAATTACTGTAATTTCTATGTTCATGTGATGAGAGACCCTATTCTCTCTCATCAATCCATTTTGGAAGTTTTGAGTGGCGTCGTTAGGCTGCCAAACTTTCGTAAGAGATCTAACTTCTCTCTTTCTTTTTAAGTACTCTCCTTTTTGTCACTTATTTTAAGCTCCTCTTTGTGAAGTTGGGGGATGTTATTTTATATTACTATTGCTGTAAATTTTATTTTAATTTGATGAGATACCCTATTTTATCTCGTCAATCCATATTCGGAAGTTTTATGTGGAGCCGTTAGGTTGTCGAGTTTTCGTGAGAGATTTTTCATCTCACTTTTATTCCCGTGATATTTATGCTACATTTGCCACAAATTCCATTGAGTGGTGTATGTAATTCCCATTATTCTACTCTTTGTGTAATATACTTTCATTTATGAGTATTTACATCAATGATCTATTGTCCTTCTTTCATGGGGTGTATGTTTTGAAAGATAGCCAAGTCGGTAAGGGAACCTTTCACCCTCCTCTTTTTTAAAAGACTTCTTTTGCTGGGTCTTTTAATTTACATATTGTTATATTGGGATATGTTCTCATATATCCTTATTGATGTAACTTTTATGTCCAAGTGTTGAGATACACTTTTTATCTCTCATCAACTCATTTTGATGTGATGTCGTTAGGCTGTCAAGGGAACTTTTTAACCCAATTTCGATTTCTTTGGGTTCAACATGTAGTCATTGAATATGTCATCCATTTAATATGTGTGAATGACCTTTTATTGTTTTACACTTAATATCCCCTTATATTGTGTGTATTTGTATTTGTCACACATATTTTTGAGATTTATTTGTCCTTAATTTAAGGATACCTTCTTTATAAGGGATTTCATCACATTTGGCATTTCTATTGAGGGTTCATTGTTGTTATGCACCAATTCACTCTTATATGGTGTATATACTGTCCTTTGGAGTATTATATCATGAATCCATTTATTCTCATGATATTATAAAGTTCTGACTAAATGTTATTCCTCAATTATTGTATTCAAGTGTCTCTAATTTTGGTAAAACCCCTTTAACCAAAATATCGTTTTAAATGTTTTAATTATTTGTTCTTATTAATATCCATGTTTTCAAAATGGTTTTAAGGATTTATTTATATGGATATTAATGGTTTAAAATTTTAATCTTCAAGGTGGTATGGGACACTTTGATTCAATAATCACTTTATTAAATATTTTAAATGGTTTTGGAAATGGTTTCTTTTTGAATGGATTCAATATTTCAACATACTAAAATTTTATATTGTGATTGAAATGTGGAAATGTTATGTTTCCTTTATGCATGTTTTATGTGACACATTTATGTTATGGTTCTTGGGCATTGTTATGAAAACGGGTGGTTCCGTGATAAACTAAGGGCGGGTGAGCCCGTTATAGCTCTCCAATGCATTGGGTAACGCGAAGGAGTGAAACGTTAAGGTTTCTCCGAAGAGATTTAGGGAATATAATGTGATGGGTATTCCAAAACGTAACCAAGAGGGTTACTCCCTATGTAAGAATGTTATGAATGCCTCAAGTTACCTTTTATGTCTTATGATTTCTATGATTTATTCATGATTTGATATGCCTATGTTTTATGGGTAAAGTATGATTTCATTCTTATGTATACATGTACTCATGTTTCCTTTCCATATTTTTTATATCCCTTACTGAGCTTTTTATGCTCACCCCAAGTTTTCTTTGAAATGTTTTTCACAGGACTTAATGTGGAATAAGGTCAAGGATGGAATCATGGGAATGTCATGCTATATAAAACATGGAACTAGACATGTTTCTTTTAAGAGTTTTTTTTATTATGGAAACTTAGTAGAAGTGAGTACTTTGTAATCTTTTGAGATGTAATAGTTGTGTTCTAATTCTCTAAAACTCTAAACCTGAAAAGATCCTCAATGTGTAATCTTGTAATAACTCAAGATTAAGTAAGGTTTAAGGCTGGGGCCTTATACATATCGTACATGTTAAAACAAATATTCCATTCACATTTTCAATAAAATAGAAACGTGTTTTTTTAGAAAACAACGTAAAGATTAATTTCGAAAAACTTTTTTATAATATTAAAATGTAAAATTTTGTTTTAAAAATTATAGAAGAAAAAAATAATATTTTTAAAACAACATAAGAAGAAATAGTTTGGAATATAAATAATTTTAGACCATAGAGAGAAATTAATTTGGTTTTTCATAAAAACATTTCCTTAATAATTTTAAGTACAAAGATGTATAAAAATTATACTATTACGTGAACATTTCATAATTAACTAGTAGGTTATTAAATTTATGAGTTTTTTGACAGATGGATAATAATATTGTATCATTGTAAACATAATCATAAACAATCTTGATAAATAATGAGATTGTAACGTAAAATTATTACCACTTTGGTAAAATTGTATCATTATCCTCACAAAGTAATAACATGAAATGAACAATAAAATATAATGAGGATAAATAAATCAATGATATTACAATTCAATGAGATTGTATATATTCCTCATAAAAGAAGATAGGTTCATAACATAACATATGTCTCAATGAAGGGAAATTGGGATAAAAATCCCTTACTATTTTGATAACTTTTCAAATATGGATACCTAAATGGATATATAAATAACTATATTTTTCATTATAATAATCATAAAATAAATTCCTGGAACATATATACACAACATAAAAAAACAAGCAGTGAATATGGAATTTTTATAATTGATAATAAAAGTGAGAGGAAAATTTATTACATTAAGTCTTGACATCAACCGTACACATTCAATCATCCTTCTTAATAAATATATGTTTATTATAAATATATAATAGATATATAACTATGTATATAATACCATATAATATATTCTTGTGAAATATTATTATCTATCTATAAAAATATCCATGCTAATGTTACGTTTTGGGTAATAACCACTTTTTTCCTCTTATATGCTTTGTTTTGTTATTTTTGTTCCTATTAATTTGATCATGATTTCAATATCTCCATAATTTTTACCATGATATATATATATATATAATTTATAATATGTATAAATTTATTTACAGTAATCTAAAATTTTAATGATATAAAATGAAATATACCGTTTACGGAGATGATAGGTTGTACGTGCGCATGAACAATGTTGTAATTTTCCTTTCAAATTTAATGAAAAAAATAGTAAATGTTATATTATATATACAAATATTTTGTCATATATATAACACATCTTCATTAAATAAATCCTTATTAACTTACATATAAAACATGATTGAATCATATCACTTTGTGAGGTAGTAGTCTATCGTACACATGAGTGACATTATCATAATCCCAAAAAATGGATATTTTGAAGTTATTCCTGATATAATAACAATAGATTATTAATTTTATGTGGATTAAAATATTAATTTATGTTTATTTCCTTCATGGGTTTATGATACCAAATTTAGAAAAGTGTTGAGGGTTTATTTCCCAATCACATCATAATTTGGTATTGTTTATATTTAAGTATCCATTAGGGAATATTTCTCCTAAAAGTCCATGGTTTGGAAATTTATTTACTATTTTTTTATATTTTACTAAAGAAATTTAAAATTAAAATTTTCCTTGTTTTATTTTTATAAAAAATGTTTGAAATGATTCATATTGTTGTTTTTGAAACAAGGTGCATTTTGAATTTTCCATCAAAAATGTGGAAGGAATGTTTTATTTTACTTATAAATCATGAGAAGAATTTATCACATTCATGGTTCCCTAATTCATTAAATATTTCATTACATATTTAAAATTTTCTTTTTAAATTAATTTTTTCCATTATAATTTCATGGTTTAAAAAATAAATGATTTCAAAATGAAAATGTTATTTCAACCTAGAATTATTACAAGTGAACTTTAAAAATAATTTTCCAACTATGATAGCATTATTTTTTCTTATATATTCATTAATGGGGATATTATCCAAGGACACGATCCTTTTTCTTTCTCTGGATTATTTATTTTATGATTTCATGATGTTTACAAATCTTGTTTCATTTCCATGTGTTATATAATGATTAAATGTTTTTAAAACCCATTTTTTTATGGGTTCTAATATAAAGAATAATTTATAATCTTTTTTTCCCAAATATGTATAATTTTAATTATGTGATGGGTATTAACTATATCCCCCTCTAATGCATTGGGTAAATATTTATATCTCATGAGATAAAAAGGACTAGATTCGGGAGTGAATCCATTTCCATACAATAGTATTTCCACTGTGATAGTATTTGGACAAATCCAGGACTACTATGATGGTTTGGTGAGTAAAACCATTCCACTTTTATATCCACATAAATGAGCCTTGACAAATAATTAAATTATTTTCTATAATTATGATGATACGAGGAACATTTATGAAATGAATTTATGGTTTATGATTGAGTTATGATGATTTCTCATTCTTATGATTCATGTCCTTCAAAATGCTAATGTTTTTTTCTATAACGGGTGTATTATGATATCTATCAGATACGGGTATAAAAATTTTAATTGATTTTCATAATCTTAAACCCTTGTGGTTATATTATTCATTCATATGATTATTAGTTGAGATTTCCCATGACTACCCATACTGATCATCTGAGCTCACTCTTTCTTATGACTCTTTTCACCATGTTATCAAGTCATTTTTTTGTAGGGTATTCCTATAAAGAGTACCATGAGGGAAGATCAATGTGGTTGATGATTCATATCTTTCATAAAATAATTATATTGATATCTATTGTACAAAGACACTAAACATATATATTCCATGAGTGTATTTTTTTTATAATGTACAGAATATTAATTTATTAAGATGTAATATTTATGTGTAAAAACCTAGGATGTTATATAATTTTCTTAATTTCCCTATACACATGTATCCATCAATCTCCCTTTTACAAGTGTAAGGGAATAATAAAAAATAAAATAACCTATAGAGTAAAAACAATGCATATAATAACCTCTAATAAATACAAAAGAGTGTGACAAAGTAAACTAAAATGAAAGGGAAAAAATACATGCCTACCTAGAAGTAATGTCCAAACATGAAAAAAACTATGAATAAAATACTCATACATTATTAATCTATATCTCCAAACCCCGACCACTATATCTGGTTAAATTAAACTATGTTCCCCTAACAACCACTGATGCCACTGTCTAATTGTTCATAATATTTATAATACACGACATGTTTGGTCAATGACTATTTAGTAATGATTATATACATACCCCGTATGATTCTACAAAAAAATAGAAGAGGGAGAAATATAAGACCTAATATAAGTATTCAACTCCAAAAAAATAAAGTGGGAAATAAAACCCAATGACACACAAACACACACACACATATATATATATATATACTCATATAAGAAACCCAAAAGAGGGAAAAAGGTGATGTACATATCACAGAACATCCCAGGAATATTAGTCTACCAAATGTTTTAGAAGGTCCAATAATGAATTTGAGAATCTCATTTGTATTCCTGAAGAAGTCATGAGGAGGGACCACACGTCTCCACTTCTCAATAACCTTAGGGAGTGTAATCTATTATAGATAGAGGACCCACACCCCGGTAATATAGAGAAATACTATCTCCATATCAATGTACAAAATATATAGGACTCATACCCAGGTGTTATAGGGGAGTACAATTTATGTGGATAGAGGACATGTGCCACAGTTTAATAGGGGAGTAATGTATCAATGAATAGTAGATGCATGTCATACTGGGATATGGGAATACCACCTCTTTATTTGTAGAATGAGTGTGGAGGACATGCACCTTGGTCTGATAGGGGATTGTCTTCTCTATGCATAGTGGACATGAGACATGATGTGATATGGTTTTACTACCTCTATATCTATAAAATTAGTATAGAGGACCCACACCCTAGTGTGATAGTGGAGTACCATCTAAATGGAAAGAGGACTCATTCCCTAGTGAGACGGGTGAGTACCACCTCTTTATCTGTATAGAATGTATGGAGGACTTGTACCCTATTCTGACAGAGGTATATCATCTCCTTGGATACAGGGTCCGCACCCTGGTGTGAGAGTGGGTATCACCCATGTATCGATCCCAATGATGACCATGCTTGATCACTAACACCATAAAGCATCACCAAAAGAAGATTAATGCTCAGAACATCCTGAGTCATATATCAAATGTATTATGTACTCCACCATTACTTTCTATATGAAAAAAATCAGGATTGGCTACCCACGAGCCAAAATACGTGTCAAAATGAAGATTACAAGAGAGGTATAAGTTTAATAAATAATTACATGTCATGTAAGGGGTTCCCACATGGTTAGTGACCTCACCCGGAACTCTAGTTTTGTATTCTCTAACATACATATTTCTAGCCATGAAGTACTACACAACATGTCTGGGTATAACATGGTGTTTCTTGGCCTTATGGGGTCGAGCTGTGTGCACCTTGTTAAGCCCAAGTCCTTAAAGATACATATATATATATATACTTGGTCATGTACCTAGATTTTTATGTTTAATCCCAATGTTTACATCATGTCCTTCCATAAGGGGTCCTAGGTGTGTGTGAATGGAACACATCATGGATCATGCGGAGTGTCGCATGGCCTATGGACTAGCCACATAATGTGTGATTGTTTTATCATTTCTGAAACCTTTACCTCCATAGTAAGGGGACTATACATGTCTTGTATGTCATAGTACACAACATATAGTTGGGATTTTTTCAGAACTATATATATATATATATATATCATGTAATCAATATCCATAACCCATGCCACCTAAACACCATTTAGTCTCCTGAAATTTGTGGAAATCCACATCCTCGGCTAATTTCAGCCCTAAAGTGGCTGGAAATTAGATTTCTAATCCCCCGCATGAAGTTGTCACATGAATCATGAGCTTCCTATCATCATTGCAGATCTCGATCCCATATCCAATATTTATAACCTATGTTATGTCCTGATCCATTCTAAAATAATTGATTCAATCATTGTGTGCACATCCACCATGAATCTAATAGTTTGATCATGCTTAGACTCCACCAAAAATGTATAAACTATGACCCATATCCCAATGGTGAAGAACCCAAAGAATGTTTTATGGAAAGGAACATGAAAAAAGGTGAATAAATAATTATATGATAATTCTTTGACAATGATCATATATTAGGGACATTCTTGGTTTGAAAAATATCATAATCAAGAATAAATCAAACAATCAATTTAATCTGATACATGAGATCATGTGAAGGATTAAATTAATAAGAGATCAAATAATAGTAGATAAAAAAATGTTAAATTTTTTAATCAAGGTTAGGAACCACAATTTATGATCCCCACCATGAAATTGTTCCAAAAATTGGTGATAAATACATTCCCCAATGATGAGGATGATTTGATGTGTTTAATGATTTTTTATTCACCTTCATCCGGTAATTGGTTTTTTTATCCTGATTCACTGAAGAAGGTTTTCAGAGATCCTATTGAAAATATTCTAGGGTTATGAAAATAAAACTGCTGAAAGTTAGTAATGATATATTTATAGAGGATAATATTTGGTTCATTAAAATTAAAATAGATTAATTAATCATTTATTTTAATTTAAATACACCCGCTAATGACTGCCTCATTAAATCATCCGGTATTAACAAACATTCGGTCATGACTAGGTTAAACCCAATGATATGGATTCAACCATGGTCTCAGATTTATTATATGAGACAACATATAGTATATATTTCATTATTTATAAAAAAGTATTCCCACTTGATAAAAAAATATTATTATTTTTAGAAAATTATTTTTGGGATCATAAGGCCTCAAAATCATGCTCTCTCTCAACGCTATCTTCGAAAATATTCATCAAAATTTTCCAAGGTCTTGAAATGACATAATAGAGCCCTTACATTTATGAATACTCTCATTATGGTATTATTAATTGATTTCAATGAGATTATTCTACTAGTTAAAATATATACAGATGTGTTTAATGCTCATGTGATTATTTATATCGATTTATTTTATCAACATTCATTCCTACCATATTATGATTATGTTATTATTTAAATGTCATCAAATTTCATTATTTACCATTCAAAATTGTTTATTCTTTATTTATCCATAATATATCTCACTATACACATAACCTATTGTGGCATTTGATTTCATCCCTTTATTATGTTTATTTCCCCTAGTTTCCTTGATGGGTATTATGATTGATATGTAGAGATATTAAATGTAAAAATATGGAATTATAAAAGAAAAACATTATATAATTTGTTTTCAATTTAATATGATAAAAAAATATGTATGTTGTTTATCAACTCTACTAAACTATTTGATCATTTAGAATACCTTTTGTTGTATCTTATTCCAAAGTATAAAAGTAATAACCAAATCTAGACTACTAGGTTTAAGGTATTTATCCTTGAAATAAGAAGAATTTTAGTAGAAACCTAGAGAACTAAATTTAGAAAAACACTGAATAAGGAACATAGATCTATGATATAAATTGAGGATAAGTAAAGACGAACACCCATATTTTTTTATAAGTAAGGTATTATGTGGGCTATACCAGAAATACATCCATGCCTTGACACTGCATGTGAACTTGTTTTTTGACTAGATGTAACTAAGGGGCAATAACTCCTAAAAATTCATATATGACTTTACATGAGTGTTAACTAGAATAGAAAAATGAGCCTTTCTATACCCCTATTCTTAAACTCATGATGGATATGATTTATTAAATTCACATATTCTTTACAAACCCATTATGAAGGGTTTGAAAATATTTTTATGATTTGATAAAATTCCTAAAAAATCCTTCTTTATGATTATGTGATTATTTTTCAATAAATTTCTCAATTTTTTAAAAGAGTCCCATTAGTTTTTTGATTGTACATTATGTGTCATAATTTTATGACCTAATTTAATATATACCACTGTTTAGAAATGGATAATAGTCAATGGAATCTAAATTGTATAATGGTATATATGCCTATATATATTTACCACCCTATGAATTATAATCAAGATATAGGTGGATATATAGTATGAAATAATCAAATTATAACCATAATAGGGAATCTGAATCAAGTTATGACAAAATCCCATTCACATATAGAGAATCATATTGATCTACCACAAAATGTTACAATGTTAGACCGCTTAATCAATTAGTAACCTCTATCATTTAGTGGGACCAAAAATATATTTTTAGTGGAGAAATGTATAAGTTCCTTATGGAAAAATTTCCCACTTGGAGAAGAAAAGAAATTTAGAATGTTTCCAGGGATGTTTATCATGTTTACAAAGAATTAGATCATTTTTTGTCATTAATTCCAAACTATAATCTTGAAGAATAATTAATCTAACATAGAATTGAAGGATTTTAATGTACCCCTCTTGTAAATGTGTTTTCCTCACAAGAAAAGAGTGGATAAGGAGAGAAAATTTAGGAAAAAGGGACATGAGGAATATGAAAATGTTACAAACTATAAGTTAAAAATTTCAATGATAGTAAGGAATGCTATAGAAAATTTTATTAATCTAAATTTAATGATTATACATTTTATATGTTGGTTAAATCCAATTCATTAAAGGGATCTAGTATACTAAACAAACCATCATGTGAGGACATAATATGTTGTAATATCAAGATATATTAAGAATTAACCAAGTCTTATGAATTCTAATGTATGTAGTCGAAGAAGAGGATTGAAGAGAAAAAATAAATTAAAGGAATAAGGGAATGAATTATATTTCCCATTTTAATAATTGTTTTAGGAAACACCATGGTACTTCGTTGAAGATAATGGGAGTATTCAAAAAATTTGGAGAGAAAGGTAAACATTCCTATAATTACAAGGTAAATAATGAATTGTATAATGTGCAACTCTTCAAGTGTAAGGATATAGGGAACTATGAAAATGAATTCCCAAAATTTAAAGGAAATATTCTCCAAAATAAGCCAATGCATTAATTTTAAGTTTATATTATTACAAAAGAAGAGTTTTAATGATTAATGTTCGTATGATTAGATCTAAGAAAAATATTTTATGAGTATTTTATTAATGATAAAATCTTTATAAGAAATATGAGATGCATAAATATTTTCTTGTAGTAATTTTTCTTTAAGAATGTAAGGGAAAATTTGGAATGGTACTGTGGTCTAGGAATAGTGATTTATTACAATTAGAAATTCATATAAAATAGATAACTAAGGGTGGATAACATTTAACATGTGCCCAATTTTGAGATAATAATGATAATGAATATTTTAAAGGGTAATGGTAATATTTATGGTTTATCATAATCTTTTTATTGAGGTAATGATGTGAACATTTTTGAAATTATATTAATAATTATTTGGAAAAAGGTTACCCCAACTACCGTGTGACAACACATCACATCTGGAAAGGTTGTGGGCTTAAACCCACAACCGAATGGTGATAATGGTGTTTCACCTACCACTATACTACATGATTTATTTATTAATATGTTATTGTTTTTATGTAAATTAATGGGTAGAAGACATTAATGTTGATCCATTGGTGTTACTATTGAGTTTTAGAGTCTTATTGATTATGTTATATAACTTATGCTAACAATATAAGTCTTGGAAGATATCTAGATATAGTAGGAATAAATTTTCATTATTTTAAGGATCTTATGGTCCTTTAAAAGATAATTTTAGTACTACATGAATAAAAAAATAATATAGGATATCCATTTTGTGGAGTGAGAAATGAATTAAAAATTGATGATTGTATAACCAAATTATTAAATAGTAATTAAATTTTCTTTTATTCTCTATCATGCTAGTAAAATAATCCTTCAACTCTAGGAAAAACATCTCAAAACAAAAATTTAATCCAATCAACTTCACATGTGATGAAAAAAAATTTCTTTTAACTCATCACAGATTTATGGTTTTTTGGTTGGTAACATTTTCATGATTGTTGACTTTATTATGAATAATGACCACTATCACCCTCTATCATTTTTTGGGAATTATTATTTTCATCAATTACTATATCTTAACTTCCGACATATATTCTACTACATGGAAAAAAATTATGTGTTTTTCCAAATGACCTTCACACATACCTTTAAATCTTATCAAGAGGATTTTTTATTAAACATTATCTTAATGTGACTTTAAAGAATTATATTTTAAAAAGTCAAGAAATTGATAACCAGATCAAGATTAAATTGATAGAACGCAACATATTTATTGGGAGTAAAATTTTACACCGCATGATTTTGAAAGAAGAAATTTTGTTTGATACCATATATGACACACAAAACTATGTCTATAAGATAATTTTACACCCCTATAACTTAATATATATTTCCTTTAAAATTATTTGAATCTCTTCTATATCTTGGGATACACACAATATCAATTATAAATGAAACATGACACTGTAATAAAATAGTATTCTTTAAACATGAAATTTATGATCATGATGTTAATTTGTTGTGAATAAATAGGACTAAATTAATTATAAAAATTATATGGTTTAAACATGTATGAAATAAATTCAATTTTTATCTATTTATTATAAATAAAATAATAAGTAATTAAAATAAAATAAAGTGTTTTTTAAATAACTATATTTTTCTAGATGGTTGTTTAGTCTCAATTTGTGAACACAGTTTAAAATTAATTTTTACCAGTTTTAGAAACATTATTTTAAAAAATTAGCTACATTTTTTAAATCTTCATATTAAAATTTTCCTAGGGTGAATTACTTCGGATTTTTCAAAAAATATATATTTTTCCGTGAATTGTGAAAATATAATGATTTTTGTAAAACTAGCATTTCTTTACCATAAAATAATTAATCTAATAGGCCCATAAATATATTAAATTTTATTTCAAGTAAAATAAATATTATTTATTAATATTCAATAAGGTTAATTAAATTTGAATTACCTTTATTATAGATTTTAATATAAGCTTATTTTTTGGGTTTGAATAAACATTTTTATGAAAATTGTATTTAGTGTATAATGTTTCAACATTTTAATTAATAGAAACAAATAATAATAAGGAATTAATTTATCTAAATGTATATATTATGAATATAAATTATAATTTTGAATTTATATAATGATGATTTCTATTCATATAGTTAATATAATTTCATCTTCTCCCTGAAAAATATGTTCCTTGAAAACCACTATCTCATCAGGTCTATGGGATTAATTTTATATTATAATCATCAAATTCTTTGATTTTTATTTATAAAAATGGGATAGATTTTTTTAATCATATTAATTAATATTTTCTATGTTTTTAACTTAAATTTTCACCATAATTAATAGTAACAATAATAAAAATTAGTTATCAAGATTATGGTGAAAATGAATTTACTGGGGGTTAAAAAAGAAGATAATGGTTAAAATGACCTAGAACATTTCCTAAAAGTATTTTTATGGGAATATATATATCTTATAACCTATATGAATCAATAACTACCCATTTTGGAGGACTTTCATTGGAGAAAAATCTTTGAATCCCTTTTCCTTTCTAAAATTCAATTTATGTCCTCTCTCCCACTTATAAAAGGGCACCCCTCTCTTATCCTCTTCAACATACAAAACCATTTTTTCATAAAATAAATACAAAAATATGTTAATTAATTATATTTAAAAATATAATAGTCCTTGTTTTTATAAAATATAAAACCTATGAAATAGTTTGATGCTAACAAAAAGAGGTCGCCAGAAAAAGACGTAACATTCTTAAACAAAAGTTTTTATTTTATGTATTATACCACCCCATTAAAGTATTATTAAATCATTATAATGTTATATTATATTTATATACAATATATTTATATTTTACTAAGTTTTTTAAATAACATATATCCATATACACTTCCATACAATAAAAAATGAGACTGTTGATCGTGTCTATGGTGCACTACAACCTCACAAAACGATAAACTTTTTTTCCATGAACAAACATAAAGGATGGATATTGTGATTGATGTGACATATGTATATGATATTTTTGAAATTATTATACTTTTGAAATTATTATATCATATATATACTCTTACTTTACATTTCATGGGGGGATATGATAATGTCGCTCCTGTGTACGGTGGACTACCACCTCATGAATCAATGTGATCTGTTTTTTGTTTGTTTATAATTTACATAGAAGGTAGTAAATATAAAATTAACAAACCATATGTGATATTTATTAACTTCACATAATTATTGAAATATAGTATCACATATATCTAATTACCTTCTAATGATTTTTAAAATAATAATGTTGTTTTATGTACGAATGGAATACTGGATCCATGAAGAGATGTAAAATACTATTCCATTAATGTTTAAATGGATTCTAATAAGGATAAATGTGATTAATAAAAATGATATATATAATATAATAATTATTCTATAATTTTTAATTAATATTTCTCTTTCATTTCATTCAATTTCCAATGAAAGTGGAATTAATGTTCATGTGTACGTGTGGCCAACCATCTCCATGAACTGTGTAATTAATTTTAAATGTTTAACATTTATGTATTAATATAAACAAATATATAATGAATATATATGATATTAATATAATTATTGACATTATATATTGTATGGAACCATTATCAATTTAACAGGAGTGAAATTACTAATCCAAAACATATATGAAAAATGAAGAATTTATCAATCAAGGCAGTGATTTTATGAAAGAATTGTTTTAAAATGGGTGATAAAATAATATAAGAAAATAATGTATGGTATTATATATATTATTATAGTTTTTTAATAGATTTAAAATGATCCAATAGTTATTATATAGAATGTACAAAAAATTATGATGAAAATTAGACCTAAGGTAATGGTTTCTCACCTCACTTTTACATCCATGAGATGTATACCATATAAACCAGATTGTTCTTAAGCATGGTGTATATGATTCCCCTTTATATATTTTATATGATTAATATCTTAATATTCATGGTATTTAATATTATTTATTTAATGGTGCTTACAATTAAAATGATACCAAAAGTGGAAATGATTTATTTTACAATCTCATTGTTTATGATTAAATTTAAAATGATGAAATATTATGGTCTATAACACATAAAATCACGTATTTTGTTATAATATTTCTATTAATTAAATTTTCATATAATATTAACATTTACCTCTATTTATAAATTAAAATTATTGTGAACTTTTTTTAATAAAATAGTAGTTTATCTATCCCTTCGGTTAAATATCCTTTTTCTTCTAAAATGATGTATTGTAGAAATGTTTTCAATTTTTCTAAAACATTTTCAAAATAATTTTTTAATAATTTTTTATAATTTTTTTAATTTTTATAAAAAAAATTAAAAGGAATGTTCTAGTTGTTTTCAAATTAAGGTATTTTTTGCATTTTCTTACAAAAATGGGAAAGGAATATTTTTTACTTATATAGAATGTAGGGAATATCCCTCCATTATAACAACTCAATTTTTTAAATATTACATTATATGTTTCAAATGTTATTTTCTATGAATTATTTTACAATACAGTTTGAATTTTTTATTTTTAAAAATTTATTTTCAAATTAAAATTGATATTTTGGTCAGGAATTTTTTATATGACCACTTTATAAAATTTATATTCAGTAACAACAAAAAACATTATAATACATATTCCCCACTTCAGAAATATTGTAATGATACCATCATTATTTTTTATCCTAATGGTTCATGACCAGTTTGATGAGGTACATACTAGTTTAATACAATCCATATTTCTCTATAAGGTTTATGATTAGATTATTGATTGGGGAAATTCATAACATTTTATTTTATTTTAAAAAAAAATATTATTTTTGATTATGTTTCTCCCATTTAATATGTGAAATGCATTGGGATAATTAAGTGACATGTAGGGCCTTCTATACCCCCTCTATGCATTTATAGGTCACATAAAACAAGATAGGTTGGGTTATGGATGAGGCTTACCCATTTATGTAAGATGTCGTAGAATGATGATTTAAAGGTACAGTTATGATTTGTATAATTATTACTTCTCTCATAATGATATTAGTTATTGATTCAATGTGATTATTATATTTTTCATAAAATTCGTGGATAAGTTTCAAGATCAAGTGATTATTTATGTGTCTTTATTTCATCATCATTAATTACTTCAACCTTATGCTCAAGTTATTATTTAAATGGAATGTGTTACAATTTTTTATCATTATATATTTATTATTCCTTATTTATTCATAATAGATTATAATATACTCATACAATTACTAATAATTTTATTTCACACAATTCTTATGTTTCTTTCACCATGATGTCAGGATGTGTGTTATGATTGATACGGAGAGATATACTAAGTGGAAATATATCATTATAAGAGAAAAAACTTTTTTTATTTTAGGTTTTCAATTATAGTACAAGATAAATATATGTATCTTGTTTACTAATACTAATAAAGAATTTAGTCCCTTAGAATTTGGTTTGTTGTATCTTACTAAAATACAATAATGTAAAAACCAACTCTTTACTACTAGGTTCGATAACCATACAAAACCTAATCTTAAATTTGTTCCCTAGAATATTGGGTTATTTTTCAATAATAACCCCCATTTATTTATAGTTTAATCATTGTAAATCAATAATTTTTTCACCAAATTACATTTATTGGTTGTATGAACCTTATCTCTACACTTTTAACAAACTCATATTCCTTTCAATCATTTTCTAAGATGTCTCTTCCCATTATTTTGGCATGATGAGAATAAACGTGTTCCCTTACTCATTATTAATGCTTTACCTTTTTCATTATTCTCAAAAAATATCTGTTCATCTTGATTTCTATTAAAGATATAGGTTTTCAAAACATTCCTTTTCTATTTTGATGGTGCATAACACTATTTTGTTTTATAATGAAAATGATTGAGTAAACAATTCCCTTCGGAGGTTTGAATTAAGGCCTTGACAAAAATGAAATATCTTTCTCTCTAGATAACATATATAATCCATAGAATATTTAGATATTATAGTAAATCTATCCTCGTACACTGTAATAATATCTTACTTTTTTCTACAAGATATAAGACATTATCTTCATTTCAGTTCATTTCTGATAAAGGAAATATTTAAAGAAATTCACTCCATAAGTTATGTTTCTTCTTTCCATATAGTATTTTGTATTAATGACTATATTTGATCAATTTCACCTCTAATACAATACACTAAAATCATAAATTCTTCCCTTTTATTGTATCTAAATATGGAAAATATATTTTCATGACATGTGATCATTTTCTCTGCTACCACAAGAGTAGTAGTTCCATAATAATATGGAATATTTTTTCTAATGAAACGATCCAATATAGGCAAGAATTGGGAAACCGGTTCATGTCACCACTTTTCTAAAAAAGAAAAATAGGTGTATCATTCCATGGAACATCAAGTTTCTCCATTTGGGCATTTTTATTAGATATAACATCGGTCAACTACCATAATATGGTCATAATATACTCAACTTAAACACTTACTATATTGGATTTCTTAGTGGGTAAATCTATACATTGACCATGAATATTGATTCTCTTTCCTCCCCTAGGAACCATCACTAAATAATGGAACTCACTAAGTTAGAACAAAATCATCATGAATATTGACACATAATATGAAATACCTATACTGGTAAAAATTATAAAAAATTTATTGTTATAGTTCTCATGTTACCTATATTTATTCAAAGTCTAATTCCAAATGATACTACTAAAAATACTCTGATACAAATTATAAAAACCCCAAACATATTAACCAAGAGATATTTTATACTTTATTAAAATTAAATATATACAAGATATTTCACCATATAGTATCAATTAGTTTAATATTATTGGAAAATTAAATACATAAATTATTTTTATATTACATTATAATTATAAAATATAAACAAAAAGAATGTAAAATTTATGCATCCTTTTTTTCGAAGAAATTCAGGAACCCAAAGATTGATTGTAGGGTGTTGAGTTTTTTATAATTATTTGCGCCTTTTTTACTCCTTCCAAAGGTCCTCCCATGGGTTTGGATAGTTTATACAGAAACACCCAATTGATCTCATTTCTATGAAGACTCATGGATCAACATTTGAAATATAGGATTTGATTGAGGAACTTGGACAATGAAAATTAATAACTAACATTGGTTGATAGGACGAGAAGTAAGGCTCATCACACCATTTTTGGGGAATTATTCACTATTATTGGAATCTCTTACAGATTAAAGATATGATCATGAATCCTTTGTTCGTTCCTATGTATATGTATGTATATCACCCTAAGGTAACGATAAATTACAAACATTCATGGGTTTAGAATAATATATATGTATCTAACGTTATCTATTGATAGGGATATATATATATCTGAGGTTCTCTATCAATGTTACCATTTTTGGATAGATTATAGAATCTTTTTTTGTTCATTGGGACAATGCTAGTTTTAGTCACTTAGTGAGGAACTCTATAGTTTATTGTCATCCATAGAGAAGAAAGTTATTTTTTGTCCAGATTAAACCCATATAATGGGATTCCTATTTATCCTCATAAAAGGAATCAGGAAACACGTAGTTTGGTGCCACATAACAAAGAACATCACCTTTTAATAACATGTGTCGACGACCCAACCATGAATTTTAATTTCATATAACAAAGATTTCTAGGAAACATATTCCTAGAAAAGGATGGCATGGGACATACACGGATGTAGCCTAGGGGATCTAGAAGAGATGTGATATCCCAGGGGGATATGAATCTACTAATAATATATCTTAGAGAAAATTTGAGTGAATTTGGGGTTTCATTTTGGACCAGAAGAAGGATTTCTATATATCCTACTTATTTAGGAATCAAATCCCACATATTTTGAAATATATTGGGTCATATACCTATGAAGGAGGTTCCTTTGAATGGATTTTGGGGCTTACATCTATAGATAAGTCCCATGGAAGGTTTGAGATTGTAAATATGTCATGATCGACACTAACCTCAATGCCCAAAATCATCAAGATCTATGTGAGAAACAAGAAGAATTAGTAGATATGAATATTAAATGATCTATATTGTCCACTGACGGTTTGATGATGGATCCCAGAGGGAGAGGTAGAGGTGTTTAATTGGTCTCATATCCTCTTTTATTTTTCTACCCTAAGGAGGAAAATATGAGAAAGACTGTCACCTATCACATGAAATACTATGGTCATAATCTAGAAGAGATTCTCTCCAAGTCCCTAGGATACTGAGGAGTGACCAACACCTTCCCTTGTCGAAGGTAAAGGCTCATGGTTCTCCTCAATCTATAGAACTTTGAGTTCACATGATCGCCAAGGTTATAAACCTTATTAATATGGGAATGTTGACTCAAAGGAATTTTGAGGGTCCTCTTTTTTGAGAAGGATACCAATATAAATCCAATTACCAATGGTATGTAGACTCTATAGGACACACTGATGTGCCTAATGATCTAGTCATACATGTCATGTGTCTTTGCAAGCAGCTTTTTTTTGATGTCGTTAGCTAGTTCACAACGAAGCAGAGGTAGAGACGGATGGTATGATAGAAGGGAGTGATGGGAGGTGGAGAGTAGAACACCCAAGGATTCCTCATTTTATATATCATTATCTTATTTTGTATGGGGTTCCCTTAATGAATCATATTCCTACATGGGTGTGGTTATTTTCAACATAGCATTTTTCAACATAGACAATGGTTCTACCTGCGTTTCATGTTGCTATATGGGGCTAGGTTCTACCCATGTAGCATTTTTCTAGGTGATTTTACATTCCTATCATGTATGTATTATCTATATTGGGTAGGGTTTAGCTTGAATAGTGTTTTTCAATGGGGGTGCTGGTCCGCAAAGGGTCCATTCATTAATGCCCTCGTGGAATGGTGTCTATAAAGGGGTTTTAAATTTGTGTATGATTGAATAATTTTTGTTTACTCTTTAATGATATGTGGTAGGTTTACCTACATGGAATTGATGGGTCTATCCCAATTCTCCTCCTGAATCTCGGATCTTGGTGTTGTCCTCCATTTTCAACTCCTACTTTTTATTTTATGTCGGGGTTCTTTTATAGAGGAACAGAGGGACGGAGTAACAAGAAGGATAGTAATCCAAAGTGGGCCATAGGGCTTCTATTGAGATATCCCAATGAAAAAACCCCATCCTAAAATTGATTTTATCAGTAGGGGATGTCATTCAAGGGGGAATAAATAAATGTTCAACCCCACTGACGACTTCCTTTCATTTTATTGGTGTCTTCGGGATAATATCATCCTTTGAACAATTTTGTTCGTGGTGGACAGTCATTTGTTTAGTCCTACAAAACAAAATGTTTTTATTCAAGCACCAGAGATACCATCTCATCCTGTGAACAATTTCATTCATGGGGTGCTTAGAGAAGTGGTAGAATTCTATGAGGAGTGGTAGTCGATGTATCTATTTTTACTATAAGAGCACAAAAATTCCTTCAAGGATTTTTCGCCTTTAAAAAATTTTCTTCAAGTTTCTATTCTAGGTTAATTTATACCCTTTTCCAAGTCCATGGAATTCTATTGTTATTGTATGTAGAATTTTCAGTACCCAACAGAGGCCCCCATTATAATGGGTTATGATCGTGATGATGAAGTGGTTTTTCTGACGTAGAAATTGGTCTTATTATGAAATTTTTTTCGGTATTCAAGTGGATTCATAATAAGGGACCATGCATATAAATTAGAGTCCTTAATAGTTTTTCTTTTACCGATTTATCTCTAAAAACATGATCCCTCCTTGAAATATTTATCTCCCATTGCTTTCTCATAGTATTTATCCTTTACGGACACCCTATCCAAAAATTGAACATTATGACCCATGAATGGTTATTCTTAATCTCCCACGTAGCATCCAGATTCCTTTCATATCTATAATCCCATAGAATGAACACCTTATTAGACAATTCTTCACTAGCCAATGATTCATAGGCCAGGGCTTCTTGAACTGATGGTTCGGGAGGCAATTACTTCATGGGGTGAGTAACAAAAAAAATTTAAGCAATGATATATATTGTTTTCATAGAATCTCAAATAATTTTGTTGACCTCATTATAGAGGAATTTTTTTGGATTTCACATCGATGATCACGGTTAGGATATGAGCTACCATAGCTAAGAATATTGAAGACAACCTTTGATATCACATCATCCCTCAGGATGGTATTCTGAATAACCGCTTTTCACCAGAGCCTCTCATATACACAATATCCAAACTACTACCACATTATAAATTCAGACATCAAGATGATTCTCCCCTTCTAATAGTTGATCAGAATCTCTTATCATTCTGGTTTGAGGTGTCATGAGATTATACCCAAGTGAACATATTTTTTACAGGGTATATCTCAATTTTAAGACTGTTAGAGATAATGTATTTATTCTAAATGAATCTATATAGACTCAACGAAATAAACATATTCATGACACATCCTTGCAATCTACCATTCAATGTTATCTACACATTTTCACTTCTAGTGAGGGGATCCTAATGGAGGTTGGAGCTCTAAATGGTACATGTGCTCTAGTGGGAGTTCCTCATATAAATGTGTCATGGAATGATGGGTGTAGCAAAATTGTACAGAATTTTCTAAATGACTGGAGGTCATTTTCTTATATTATGTAGTTTGGGTTTTACATTTTTCAGTTTTTTCTCCGGCTGAGATATTTCCCTGAATTGATCAGTCAATGGTGTTTGAGAAGCAATACATTTGAACTCTTTCGTGGTAAAGTTAGGGTCAGTTTACTAGATATATACCAATTAGGGTGAATCCCTATTCTTGGTAATATGTATTATTATTTCCTACTAGTATCTAATACCCAGGATAATATAGAGAAAGTATCTCTATTATATAGGGACATGCTGACCGCTATATAGGAATTTATTGGTAATACCATCCATTACCACCCACTTATTTCATTCAATGATTAGATAAAGTTGTTTCTATATGTTAGAGTTCCAAGGCCAAAAGTTAGATATTCCAAGACCCATCCAACTCAATTATCACAATGAATTCAACATTTGTACTAGGTTAATCTTCTTATAAGACAAAATACCATGTGGGGATATAGGTTCTGGCCTAATATATCTTCTAACTTTAGTTTGGTGGGATTTTTTTCACGTACCTTAGTAGATGTATCTTTCTATCATGTGATGACTATTCTAGTGTAAGAGTTTGTACCCTGATGATGGCGTCCAAACCAGTAGACAGACAACCCATCAACTTATATGTACCCACCCTTTCATGTATTTACAAATTATTAGTCCATGTAAAAGAAGGTAGGTATCCACATCATTTTTTGGGCTATTCCAATTCTTATACTACTCAGTGGAGCTACATAGTGGATTCTATGAATATAATTACACTACAATGATCCCTTATTCTTAATTTCACCATACACTACTCAATTCATTTATCGTTACACCAAAAACCCTTGGCGTTAATGGAGTTGTTGTTATGTTGTGTGATCCTTCCTATTTTACTTTCATCCCTTACCTCATACCATCAAGAATGGTGGTTGATAATGATAAAAGGATTTGGAGGAACGCTCCTACATTATCTATTTACGATATAGAACTCTAGCTGCATGGGTAGATAGAGTATCCATCTAAGAATTTGATACTCTATAGATTTGTACAAAAATTTGGATGTATGCAACAAGTTTCCTCTCTGCCTCTTTACCAAATTAAGGAGTCACACCCAGTTATCCCTCACTTTTTTTGGCTGATTATGTGGTGTGAATATTATGGTATGAAAATTTTTATGGCTTATATAGAATCTCCCATCAACCAATCAGGGGAATATTATAGAATATGGATGTAATAGTATCTCAATTAGATATTAGTGAAGGAAATGTGAAAGGTTCCTAAACCACTAGCCTCTCCCAAATTGTTGTCTGAAACACCGTCGTTAAAAGTTTCAAAGGGAGAACTCCTTACATCCTAATGATCTAAGTGACTCAGGGGAGCCTCATCCTATAACTCCCCCTTACTGAATATAGTGAAGATTTTATGGTTTCAAATATCACTGCTAGAATCTATACTGACATTGATCATAGTTAAATGGATTTTGGAACTCCCCCATTGGATGGTGAGATTATCGTCTTAGTTCCCAAGAATAGAAAAAGAGGTAGGAATGGAATATTTTCCCACATTGGAGTCATTTTTTAACACAATCATATCTTAAATTCTATATTACATACCCAAGGAAGTGAGTGGACAGGGTTAGGATTCCATCATTTCTATCGATCAACAGGCTGTGCAAAAATGGGATTAGAAAAAAAAATTGGCATGGCATCACAGGGACCCCTATAGTGGAAATGGCTGATAGGGTGGATAACCAACACCAACCATTCCTTGGTTTAGGCTCGGTTGGGTTTGATTACAAGAACATGGATATCTTTATCCACAATATCCTTATTTCTCACGAATACATAGCTACTTGTTAATGTGACCTTACTTATTTTAATGCCACAAACCATCATGGTAAGCCTTAAATGATACTATAACTGAGCTACATTACATGATCGCTAATGAAGCACTATCTTATGATAAACTGGCCGCACATACCATAGAGCTGTGAGAATGTGATACTCGTGTAGCAAGGTAAAAGGAGTAGTTTTCATCAATAAATGAATGTTTTGAATCCATAAACAAGAAGTTCCAAGATCTTAGTGATATTATTATATAAGTTTTCAAAATATTTGAAATTAATTTGGCAAAATAACCTATTTGGAAATAACCCTTGATGGCTTGCATCATGTTTTTGTCGATTTTATAACTAAAGAGGGTAAAGCTTTACTATAGCCATTTCGGATATTATGTGATTTTCTCCTTCTTCTTATTTTTTATTACAGTCGAAGAGATAATCCACGATATAGATTCTCCTCCATTAACATTTATTAAATAAATAAAAACTTTTCTTCCATCCAATGATTATCCCTCATCTTATCCCACTATGTCAATTAATAATAAATGCTAATATATTGAAATATAATATCTACCAGATATCAACTGTAATCACAACCTAGGATAAAAAACTTTACATGATCATGTAATGCTATTATTTTCTCCTAATCTAGGGGACTCAGTGAGCATAGTTTTTACTATTTATAGGGGCTCATGAAAATCCTTAAAAAAAAATTTCCTCTTCCGTTAGAACCATTATTTTTCCAATATACACTATAATATAGGTTTTGTGGGTGTAAATTGACCATTTCGTAGGATTCCCTTTATAGGTTTTTTACGTAACAAGTTTTGTGTATCTTTTTTATTTTTATTTTTATTTCCCAATTTTTTTTCCAGAACAGTGCAATGCATAGGTCTAGAAAGCGGGTACTCGACTGTGATCCAAAGTTCCCGTTGAGGTTTTTTGTTTTAGTGAGTATTTTGTATCTTTTTTTAGGTAGTTTAATGTATTTTAATATACACTAATGTGACTGGTGTTTTAGGCTGAATATATTTGACCACAAATTATGGTGTAATTACCCTAATAGGACATACTAGCCAAGAATTCCCAAATACTATTCAAATATGAAGAGGAAAATGTTTAAATGTTGATTTTTGGATTTTTAGATCTATGATATGATATGAGATAGGTATGCAAGGAGTACTATTAAAAATATTTTCTATCATAATGTTTTTGGTGAATATGGATAAATAAGAGGCCTCTCTCGGGGATCAACATTACTTTGGTTGAAAATCCATTCTTGTAGGATACTTATGCATACCTAACTATGGTATATTGTTCATAGTCAAAAAAATGTTACCTCGGGACACCGACCCTCCCTTTTCAATATCAAGATAGTTTTTAAAACATGGATTTACAAAGACCATGAAGTGTAGCTTCTAAAGGGGATAATTTATAAAAAAATATTTGGGCATTTTTACCATTGCTAGACATAAATGGAAAACCACTCCTATGTGAAATTTTATCATGTGACGAATTGTTGGACCATGGCACATCTTAATGTCATGAATCTATTAAAGAGAAAACACATTTTAATGTCTTTTAGAGATTTAATTAAGGGGATATAGTTTAGATTCACCTATCTCTGACTAAGGTAGAAATGATTTTTCTTCTAATAGTAATCTATCCCTGAATATTCCACCATCTTCAGGCATGAAAAGAAAAGGTAATAATATTTAATATGGGGTTTTTTGAATTTGATGAGTGATGTGGGACAAAAAATATTGTTGATGGAATACGGAGATAGGAAAAACCTCTTCTGCGGATTAACAATCCTTTGGTTTAGAGGCCTCTTTTTGTGGGATACTTATGAAGAACCAACTTTGGCATATTTTAAATTGTAAAAAAAGGTTTCCTCATGGCATTGAACTTGTATTTCTAATGGTTGAGGAGGTTTATGGTGATTCAGACTTCACTATACATATAGTTTGGTTTATGAAAGGAATGCACCAAAATATGAAAGGATCAATTCAAGTAAAAAATTTATGAGATTAGGTAGAAAATTTTCTCTTACATGGGTTTGACTTGACATGGTAAGGATTATCAGTTTCTCTCTCTCTCTCTCTCTTTGTAATAGTTGTGCCTAAGATATATGTCATGATCATCACTGTTTATCACGTCAAAATGAGTAACCAAGAATATTTAGTTGTAGAAAGGTTCCATATGTAAATCTAATCCATGTACAGGTAAGGTACATTTTCCTTTGAATACGGGCTCATGAGCGGGGTGAGATGCGTATTGAACACTCCTATATAGATAGACCTCATTTATGGAAATTCATAGGGGAAATTATTTGTTTTTTTATGGATGGACTAGGATATAAGATCAATTTATCACTACATATCCCATCAAATATAATATCCAGACATAAGTAGTACCTGAACTGGAAACCTTTTATGTAGTTCTGACACGTACATAGGAAAAGGGTGCATTATTATCTTGCGACTGGAACTTGAAATGAAAATTTGGGCATCACTATCTATCATGAGTTAACAAGAATAAATCCAAACATAGTTCGTATAATTCTTACAGATTTAGTGTCATAAAATTAGGACATTGACCACGTAGTTTAATTTCATGCGTTAAGGATTACAATGGGGTCTGCTGGTCTTAGGTCTTATGGAAAGGACCTCAGCCATGCAGTTTAATGTCTTGTGGTAAGGATGAAATTGAGGTAGTGCAGTTTTAGGTCATATGTCTAAGACCATATGTCATGTACACAATGAGTAATAAGAAGATCATTGGGACCATATATTCCAACGCGACTCAAATATAAGGGAGAAAGAATATGTAATCCATGATTCTTGGGTCTCTCATATCAAAATGATATAGAGAAAAAATCCATTTGGGTATATAGATATTAGAGAGGCCTCTCCCTAGGAAAATTTCACCTTTGGTTGAAAGATATTTTTTAGTAAACTTATGCCGAGCCAGTTGGGGAATATTGTGCATAGTCAACGAATGTTTTACCATGAAACTAATCTCACACAATCTCTGATTTCCAGAAGAAGATTATGAAGAACATAAATTTCCCAGGGAAGAGAGTATGTTGAATGGAAGGTGTAGATCGATACACCTTGATTATGTGGGGAATCCCCTTTCGAAACTCCTAATCCAATATGAGTTATTATCATTGTGAGAAAACATAGGTGTAAAATGTTTATTCTTCCATAGAGAGGCAATAAAATAACAGATATGGGCCTTTTTTGTTTGTGGTGTCTTGACTTGGATGAAAACTCTGGGCATCGCTACATATCTCATAGAAACAAAAATCAAGCCATACATAGTTCTCAAAAAAATTATCTATGCATATCTGGAAATTATATATTATATTTTGAATTATTATCCATAATTATTTCTGGAACATGAATTAGTGATATTGGTATCACTACATTTACTATTATAATAGGAATCAATCCACATGTAGTTCTCAATAAGAACTCTCTACACATGTATAATCTGTCCGTAGAAGGAAGTCATTTTTCCCACGGATTTTTCTATTGTTGTTGTTGGACCCAATATTAAAGATCTAAGTGTAACTATATATCATATGTAGACACGAATAAAGCCTCACATATTTTTAAATGTTCTTCATTGCACAGATCGGACTCATGTGTAATGAGGGGAAATTTCACTTGAAATGGACCTATAAATAGGACATGTTTCATAGTCCAGTTCAACAATTTTGTTTTCTTGCAGGGGTGGGAGAATTTAATATATTTCATGGATGGTCCTAGGTCATAAGGATTATGAATCACTATGTGTCTTGAGATTATAGGAATCAAGATATATATATTTCTTGGCAGAAATCTCTCCATGTAGTTTTGACTCATACATAGGGAGGAAGCATTTTTTATTTTGGGGTGGTGAGATGAGGATGTAAAATCTAGGAATCTCAACACATTCTATATGGAAATGAATCAACCAATACTTATTTCTTGAATATGTATTGGTAGGTGACTGATGGTTGGGGTGTTGTCCTCTAAGGTTAGAAAATTATAGAGATGTGATGCTTGATGTTATACACTGAAGACATTGGTGTCATGCAGTTTAATGTCTTGTGACATGGAAGATTTATCTTGTAGTTTAATTTCATTTACCCATGACAATTGTGTATTGTAGTTATGGGAAGGATGATTTTGTGGACCAACAATAAAAATAACCCAGTCCTGAAAGGATTTTTTAGGACAATGTTATGAATGGAGGTAAATTTATGGTGGGGCATAACACAAGATTTATTGATGTCAATACATATCTGGCGATGATAAGAATCAAGAAACATGTATTTATTGAATATGTCTTGGTATATGACTACTTCCATGGGATATTTTCTATCTCGTGAGAACATTATGTTGTGGTGTAGTTTAACATCATACAATGATGATATTGGTGTAATTCATTTTACTGTCTTGAGACCAGGATAAAGATTTCATGATTTTTTTAATTTCACATGTTAAAGACAGACTACATATATTAACTTCATGCTTCTGGGACAATTTACCATGAAGTTTAATTTCATACAATTCGTATGTTTTACCATGAAGTTTAACTTCATGCGAATAGGATGATTGTGTCTTGAATTTACATGAAATACTTCTTTAGGAACCTTTTGTTGGTGGGGGTTATCGTAAGCTTGTCATACATCAAGATCAAATATTTATATTCATTGGAGTATAATTTTTTTTAATGCATAGGACCTCTCCCACTATGGATTAAACATTGGAGGTTTCTATCTGAGTATCATTGGAGTCTAGAGGAACAACATCATCTCTCTCTTGAGGAATGTTCGGAAGAGAAATATTTTGGTAAAGGCTTGTGAAATATAGTTATGGTGGACTTCTAAATGATAAAAGGTGAGAAATATATTATCATAAAGTCTCTCAAATTCATATTTCCATTTCTAAGATTTCTCACCTATAGATAACAGATAGGGTATGGGGACGCGAAGTGACGGAGATCGAACTTATATTGGAATTACCGCCTCTTTCCCATATAATAATTAGTATGGGGTCGCATGTGTTGTAGTTTAAATCATAGTCTGGTAATCCCATGATTCATGTTGGATATTTTTTGGCGAAGAATTATTATCCTTATCTACAATCTTATGGATTATATTTGAAAATGCCTTGTTGAAGGAATCTACCTATCTATTAGCTACTACTTTGTTGTGGGATTAAATGTTGGACTTGGTGTGAAACTCCAAATATAATTTTTTCAATTTAATGGAATTGAAATTGGTTATTTTTTCCATTAGTATAGTATAAGGGACATCAAAACTTGTGATAATATTTGCTTTTATGAAGTTTAAAATGTTCCTTCCACAACTTCTTTGTGGGGTATGTCTTTGGACTAGTTGGAGAAGAATTTAGTTTCACTGAGAATATGCTTGAATTGGTTGGTTGTAGTGGTAGGATATGGTCTCATGATGTCTATTACCTATATGTAAAATGGCCATGTGTGAATCAGATCTGGGGGTTAGTTGATAAAGATAGCATGAACCTAGCATTAATGTAAATTTTTGGTTGATTAGTATAGTCTTACATTATAGTGAGCCAGTAGTACCCAAGCCTTCATTTTTTTATGGAAAATCATGTAACCTAATAGTTGGACATCATAGAAACCATTTTTCACTTACATAATGACAAAAATGGTCTCTTCTCAATCAATGTACCTTAGAAGAACCCCATTCATGCTCCACTTATAGAGTTCATTTTGAGTATTCATGTTTTTATATAGAAAAAAAAGTTAATTTCCTATCTGCAAACTTTCTACCTCCAAGATATATCCAGTGGGAGATCTCCCATTTGAATGTAGTCCAAAATTTGTGTTACCTAGCCAGTGTTAGGACCATACAATTCATGTATGGGGCTTATCTCATCTATGTATTCTGTTTTAGCATAAATGAAAGGTGGGATCATCGGTGATGCACAATACTGATGATTGTTTCCTCCTATTCTAAATCAGCAAGAGTTGTGGACACTTTTTCCAATGCATCATCTTGGACATTCTATGACCGTTGGATGTGAGTCAGCATCATCTCCAATGGGAATTCCTCCACTGTTCCTCATATGTGGTTTAATAAGGACATTAACTCTACCATTTCCATGGAACAATTCTTGTTGATATGCTTGATGACCAGTTTTGCATTTCCTTTTATCTTCAAGTGATTAAATTATACCTAATGTTCCAATTCTAGACCAAAAATGAGAGTCTAATATTATGCTTTATTATTAGTACACCATTCTGATAGCATAATGGAATAGGGTAGGGTTGCCTTTGCTGGGGAGATAATCATGTCTCCCAGACCCACTTTTTGTATCATGGGTTCTTCCATCCTCATCCCTATTAGGATTCTAGATGCATCGTTGAAATATGTCTCGCTTTTCTGTGGGACATCATGAACATAGAAAACCTCTTAATTAGGTAATTCAGTATCCAATGAAGTCATTTCTACATAGGGGTTATCTTTATAAAAATCTACTAATGTTTATCCTTTGAATCATTTTTAGGAATAAACTGAATTACATATTGTTGCGATATGACCTCCGACTATGGATGACATTTGGTCAACATCGGATGGTTGAGAATTTATTTGAGTGGGTTTTTATGAGAGACCAAATGGACCTAGTGATGTTTCAAGTAGTGCGTTATCTTCTGGACTGAATATATTTTCACTAGAAATATCTCCTCAATATCTATATAATAAGTATCTTCAGAAATCATTTTTCTAATGCGATAAAAAAGGTTGTTTTCATTGTTGGTGTCATTATTTTTCGTGCAGAAGGAAACTAGTAATCGCTCTATGGTTTTCACATACCAAATAAGAATCCTTCCTTAAATAAGATTCTTTAATACTGGTAGTCATCAGAGATATTTCCTGAGGCTTTCAAATTCTTCCTAAAAATAATTAGTTCACTGATATGTAGCCTGCTTTTTTATCAAACTGGTGAATAAAAGACATTTTCTTGCAAGGTTTTCTATAAAGCACCGAATATAGCCCACATGTCCTTGATGTTCTCTAAACTTTTTGAGGTTACAAGGATGTGAAATTACAAGGATATCCTTTATCTTCTTATGTTCTACTTGATTCCAGAGTGGCATATGAAAAATCGAAGAAATTTCTAAGAGGTAATGCAGAAACTACATTTCAAGGGGTTCATTTTCAGGCTATGTTATCATAGTGTGTTGAATATAGTTTCATGATCTTATAGGTGGTCATATTTTTTTAAATATTTAACCACTGTTTCATCAGTATAGGATTCAAAAAACTTTCCCATGAAGGTTTTTAATATGATATGCACTTCACATTGGTATATAGTGTTGAAATTTTTTAAGAAAAAGGGAATTACTCAGTGAAAAAATAATCCATGCGTATTAAAGTTGTATGATTTTTCATCTATCTTGTCCATTCAGATTTGATTGTAACTTTAGTAGACATCCATGAAAGAGAGATCTCAAAATTGGCATATTACATTGATCAATAGTTCTATGATCGGGACTTTGAAGTTATCCTTTAGTTAGTTTCGGTTGAGATCCATAAACCCAATGTAGACTTTGATTTCCCATTATTATTTTTAATGGGAAATATATTTTCCAACCATTTTGGATATGGGACATCCTGAATAACATTGTATAATTTGATACTATCAACTTTACGATCAATTTTGGATTATTGTTCTTGGTGTGTCCTTCTATCTTCCTATTTATCGCCCTTGTGGTCTTCCGGAATGCCCAATTTGTCAGTGGTCACCCCAGGATTGAGGCCTGGAATTTCTATATAATTCTAGGCAAACACATCCTGATGCTGCTTTAGTAAAGGGGTATATAATTCTTATTCTTCAAAATACTAGGTTTCACTGATTAATTTGGGTTGTGGGTATTCAATTTTATGAATTTTTATTTCATTGAGTTCATCAGGAGTGGTGGAGACTCCTTCCTCAAATACTGGAGGGGAATCTATAAGGTCCTCCTCCGCCTCTTCATCTTCATCTTGTCATATAGGGGGAGAATGTAGTGGGATAATTTCTCTCAATTTTGGGGAGGATCTAATATCATGTTATTTCGATGATGAAATGACTTACTCTAACCCAGCTAACAATACAAGATTTCTAGTAAACTCTAGATAGGGTGGAGTGAGTATGGAGAAAGAGTTTCCTCATCAACATTAGGTGACGAGAAAATATATTATACCTAATTTAGTGAGGCAACTATTTCCTAGATATCTGGGGATGGAATGAGGGAATTTGCATCCAATCATTCACCACTGTTTTAGGAGTCGACAAACTTTTCAACACTGCTGGACATAGTGGTCATGACCAAAACCATGAAGATTGTTGAATATGAACATCTATGTGGGCTCATATGCTTGACCTGATTAACAAGAAATAAATATTCTTCACTAAGTTATATAAAATGGTTGGTCTAGATCATTTCTAGAGTGTTTTTTGTGGTTATCCAAGCAACATCATCAACTAGGGGTTATTTCTCATTCATTTTATGTACTCTCGCATCGATATAGTGTGTGTTGTAATATTTAAATAGGTCCTTATTGGGGTTTAAATTACTCATTTTTCCATTAATGTATTATTTTATGAATTGATTTTACAATGAGGGAATTGTTGTATGTCTATGCAACTAGTGTCATCCTAGCAAGACATTTATGTTCATGTTCTACCAACTATTAGAAATTATTAGTTAGTTATTTGGTCATAAAATTTAGTCTTGAGCATGATTAGTCCCAATATATTCATCTCTCTTTTATCGTATCCCTGTTATATTATAGTGTAATGTTCTAGGGTAACATCATTAAAGCCTATCCAGTGAAGTGTTCATACTAGAATGAGGTTAATTCTATATCTATTTTCAATGAAAACATTTCAGACATCAAAACAATTTATCCTATTGGACACATATAAGGGTATGACATGTCTTGATATAAGGACATCTCTATCTTTATCTAGGAATGATATAAATGCATGTCATTCCATTAGATCATTCTATTTTTTATAGACCTCATCAGTGTCCCCCTTATATTTTTAAACTATTATGGGATTAACAACGCTTATATGAGGTCTTACCTGATGCCTTTTGATAAGATGAGGTAATCTAGGATTGATAGATTTTTTAGTAACAAGGCTAACTATTTCAAGATTCCTTACATCTAGTCTAAAGGTATGTGATTCTCTGGGGGGATTATATTTCATAAGAACTTTATGGTAATCATTATTTGGAGTGTATGGATCGTCCCTTGTATCAGGAGTTCAAGGCTCTCAAGTCCTTGGTGGGTGGGGATGGGAAGTTTTTCCTACACACTATGGGTGATCTGATGTGTGTACCCCCTTAGATTGAAATTCAATATTAACCATTTTGGTTGGGATTCTGGTAGGTGAAAACGTATTTTCCATCTCTTATTGGACATTCTTACGGGAAATTTTTTGATTTTATGCAACATTGATAGTTCGGGTAGAGAAGTGTCTAGAATTCCGGTTCCTGCTATGACTATTCCTTCCATGGTATCCTGATCTCCCATAACCACTTCCTATATTTCCCTAATTAGATGTTGGGAACTCAATTCCATATCCATACTCATCATAAAATAAGGGATCCATTAAATGAATGGAATTAATGAAACCAATGATTAACTCCACATTTGAAGACGACTACCCTGGATGATTGTTCTGGTGGTGCCTCTTGTCGGGGTGAGGCCCATTATTTCAAATATGGGTGTATAAATTCTGAGAGAGTCAAAGAAACATCTTTCTTGATGTAGGTTCACCTATTTTTTATTCCTTCCCACCTTTCTAATGATGCCTCTTTTTGAAAGGCTGAATTTATAGGTTTTTGGGGTTGATGACATCGACTGTGTTGTAGCGGAAGTGCCTAGTGGGCATTGTTGGTTGTTTCAAAATTTCATAGAGAATATCCTGATTTTAGTTAATTGTGTTTTGAATCATCTAACCCTCAAACCTCTTGGACCTTCATCTAAAAACTTCTTACCAATCACCTCCTTTCCGAGGGGTAGTAGTGGAAAGATAAAATACCTATGTTGGTGGCATTCCCAACATTACTTATAATAAATATACCATTTTATGGAATAATTATTTGAAAACAAAGCATTATAGAATGGTATAAAAAGACATTATGTGGAAGGGGAAATAATATGGCTGATCACCAAGACCAACCTAATTGGGCATTTTAGGTTCTGGAAGATGGAGTAAATCATTGTCCATAGAGACTATAAAATAATGAAGCAAGTTATCATCTCATAAAGAGTAAATTTTGTTACTTTTATCCTCAAATTGATTTTTCATGGGTACCCTCCACTCATCCTATCTAGGTAGGGGTTTCTATTGGATCCTTGGGGTGATTCATGATATGGTTCATGTTTTGGAGTAGGATCATGCATGGAGGCCAGCTTAAGTGTGATGAATGTTTGTCCTCCATTTCCTACTCTTTATATAAGACTACTGAAGTTATTGTGGATGTAAGGTGGGCCTTCTATTTAGAATCTTCCAATCATTGGGCAATGGTGGTGAAATCCTGAAACCCACCTTTATATTTCCCTAGGATGAGCAGCATTCATAGCTCATCACAAAGGTCCACAATATATATATAGATCATATCTTCTTGGGGAAGCGGAAGGATTATAGAGTGTGTAAGCCCTTTCCATCTAGGAATGAAATATTATACTCTCATTTTCTCTATATTTTAAATTCGATAGTTTATTAATTCTTGTATTTTAAATTTCGATATAAACTAAAAGTGGAACCACTGACAAATGTCTTCCCATATGGTGATTAACCGTGCTAGAACACTAGTGTACAATAGGATGACTAACCCCTTTAGGGTTTTCACGAAGCACTATAGTTTCAATAATTATTTTTTCTCAAGAGTTCACATCATAGGATCACAATGGGATCAAAGTGCATAATTTGTTGTTCTGGGTAACCTAAGCTATCAAATATATGAAATGTAGGAGTCCTAAATTTTAGAGGTGGTGGGGTTTCGCTCACTTAGTCAGGGTAAGGTTTTTGTTCTATCTTAACTGTTGCATGTTGATTTTATATGGCTTCTAATCAAGCTGAAAATTACTCAATGTTTTTAATAAGCACTTGATGAGTGTTCTAATGAATATGATCTTAGAAAGGTTAAACAATTTCCATGATCCTATATTATAGTCTTTCCATTTGTTTGGTAGATATTTGGTTGGGGATATCATTTGAGTGTTTTTATGAACATACTCTAATTGAATCTTTAATTAAGTGAAATCTTGATATCCTTCCATGATCGAGTCTAGGAAAACTGATGGTCCATGCACCAATTTTGTATAATCTCCTGACCATACTTTAATTTTAGGTATGAATTATTATTATTAAGGTAAACTTATTAGAATTTTATATTTTAGGTAATTCTTAGGGATCATATTAGTTGGTAAAACTACCTCATAACAACTCATTATTGAGTAACCTCAACTATTTTATTTAATTATTTTATTGATAAAATCTTTCTTCGAGTATAGGGGGATCATCCTCATCAATAGGGGAAGATTGAATGTGGCCTTGCTTTTATTATTGTTAGAGATTAACTAAGGATGTAGTACGATATTAATTGAGGGAGCAACCAAATTTTAGGATATTCTATAGTTTTGGGTACATACACCTTCTTCATTTATCTTAGTGTGGACTATGTATCGAATGAAGCATTCATTTCCTTACTCTTCCTAGTTTCACTACTGGAAATCGGATCTTTCCCAACACTTATATACATCCTTTCCCAACGGTTCTCCCAAACCGTTTGGAAAGGGGGGTCTTTCCCAACGGTTTGGGAGAACCGTTGGGAAAGTAGCCTCAAAACACCCCTTTCCCAATGGTTTGGGAGAACCGTTGGGAAAGACCCCCTCAAAACACCCCTTTCCCAACGGTTCTCCCAAACCGTTGGGAAAGACCCCCTCAAAACACCCATTTCCCAACAGTTTGGGAGAACCGTTGGGAAAGACCCCCCCCCTTTCCCAACAGTTTGGGAGAACCGTTGGGAAAACTCAGCCCAAAATCCAGCATTCTCCCCTGGAAATTATCACCTATCCCAACGGTTTTGAGAACCATTGGGATAGATTCTTTGATTTCTTCCAGGTCTACTACCCGAGAACATTATATAAATATAAATTTTAAATAATTATGATAATACATATATATATTTATGAATCTATGTTTATAAAAGTTATGTTAGGTTAGTGGTTAAGGTGTTTAATTATAAACGGGGGGTTGTGGGATCAAATCCTACCACATGTTTTTTTGAAATACATATACCAACGGTTTTATAACCGTTGGAATAGATTTTCATATTACATATACCAACGGTTTTGAAAACCATTGGGATAGGTCTATACCAACGGTTTTCCCAAAACCGTTGGTATAGACCTATCCCAACGGCTTACTTCGCAACGGTTCTCCAAACCGTTGGTATAGGCTATACCAACGGTTTGGAGGCCTATACCAACGGTTTGGAACCGTTGGTATAGGTTAGTATTCTACTAGTGTTTGCATCATTTTCGATGTGGTCTGCAGGATTGAGGTTTATGATGTTTATCGATATATAATTCATTGTAGGAATCATAATATATTCCAAAAGATATGTGGGTTTTTTGTTCCCTTTTCTAGAAATATCCCTTCATTTCTGGGATCCACTTCAATGTTCTTGTCATATAGAGACTTGGAGGGTTACTCTATGCATCCTTATTTTATGCCTTCCTTCTGGGGGAATCGGTTTATGAAACAAGATGGACTGGGAGGCATTACCCCTTTCTGTCATCCCTAAATAGGAAAATATAGATTCAAATTGAGGAGTGATTGAGGTAAAAAAATTACAGCCCTACGGACTAGGGTTTCTCCCGTTCTCCAGTTTTTGTGCCTTGATCGATGTTTTTTTGCCTTAGGGGTCATTTTTTGGTAAAAATACCCCCCATCCATAAATTATGTGGCTGATAATGGATTTTTTTGGCTAGTAGTACCATCACTCCTCTCTTAATCACATGTTTCCTTGTTCAGGAAAAATTCAGGTACATTGCTGAGTATGCACACAAACATGTTTCTTCTGAGAACATTAGTAGTGCTTTATGATTTGATTCCCTTTGGAGACAATCTTGATGAATGTCCTTATTTTTCTGGTTCATGAGTTTTTCAATGTAAAGACCCATCCCTAGTTTCCAAGATCTAGTGCCTTATTTTATTACATTGGCATATAAACAAGGAATATACATCCTGAGGGAACAATTAGTTTAGTAGCTATTGGAAACAAAATACATATATATGTTCATAAATGCATCTTGAAAGGAAAGAAAACACTAATTTATTCCATTTTAAACATCAATGTCTCCTAGATTATGCCTAAAATTAATTCATAATACACTTCTTCATATCCTAGGAAGAAGAAATATAATAAAGAGGTGGACTCAAATGCTCAGTAGTGGTATATAATATAGTGGAAGATAACATAAGCATTAAGCATGGTGAATAATTGAAAACACATTCCTTTAAAAACATGTGAATATAATATGGATGGAATATGAGATGAGTAAATATATCCATAATAAAACATAGTCATGGGTATTTTACTAGTCAAATAACCATATGAACTTTAAATTTCAATCTTCAAATGAGGTAAGTTCATATGTCGTACATTATGAAACATAACATCAAGGCCACAACCAAGATGTCTAAAAATTATTAAGGCCTTGACCAAAACCATATCTCAAAATAGGCAAGGCCTCGTCCAAGTCCATGTCTAGTTATCTCTTGATACCTACCAATGCATTGAGGAGATATATTATACCCCACCCATCATATAATATTTCCAATGCATTCCTCATATGAGCATGGATAAACACCAACAATATATACATTCATATTGAAACTGATATATGAAATGTAAATAACTTTCCCGAAACATTAAGCTTAAAAACTAACCATTCAGATTAAATTGGTGAATGGTTTTAGGATAGAACATCAAAAATTAAACTACTAAGAAAACATTAAATTAAATATGGTAGATGATATCATAAAATATTAATACCGATAATAATCAACAAGTGTGTTGAAACAGACAAAAATACTCTTATAAAATCATCGAACAATTCATGAGATAGGAAATATTTTATTTTTCTAAGTTTATATAAAACCATAACTGAAGTAAGATAGTATTCTCATCATTAAATGAGTGATTTTATAAAGATATTGGTTGTTTAAAACAGATTATATAGTTCCCTTGAAAATAGGTAAGAATATGAAAAATTCCCTTGAATGGGGCTTGTATTTCGGAAATAATTTTGAATGTTACATTTAAAACATGTAACTCACCATAAAACAATGAATTATTATGGTTGTTATATATATATATAACACTCACATTGAATTTATAAGGATTACATAATAATGCGTCGTAATTTCATGTCTTGATTATACAATAATGTAACTGGAATGAAAATGGCAGTTTTCGTGGAAAACCCTTACCTTAAGACCGAATCTGTTCCGCTCTTCAACTTAAGGTCCGAGAATATGAAATTAGACTTATTAATAACCTAATTAAGAAATTTTTAGAAATTTGTTTAGTTTACCAATTTTTAATTCATTTATTTCTTTATTGATAAGTTATAATATTGAATTTTGTCATTTCGGAGTGTTCGTTTCCTTGGGTTTCATGATTAGTTCACTTGTTTTTAAGTAATAGAGTTCATGTGGAATGGATGTAAATATCCATAATTTAATTTACACATTATTTATGAAAATAATTAGGTTTTAATAGTAATTTTTTTCATTTGGTTACATTTAGTTAAGATGAATCATCAGATGAAATATTAATGACAAACACTTTGATTATTTTAGCGGTATTTTGATTATTATGAACAATTTTGGTCATATGATTTAATATTATGTACACATACAGGTTCCTGAATATTAAGTAAGTTATAAAACATATATTATGGTCTGGTTCAACCATAAAAATTGTTTTATGATTAGTATTTGAGGATAAATTGAAGAAATAAACATCATTGTCCACAAAGGTTGTAAATTGGAACCTCACATATGATGATATATTTTATAACATAAAAGAGAGAGAGAGAGAGAGTGAGAATATCGATGATGGTTCTTCCATTAACATGATAAAATTATAGTAAATAAATGATACTATAGTTATCATTTTCATTTGGACAGAGGATGTGAGGATAGGATAACAATATAATGGAATTTGAAATGAAATTGAAAGAAAATGAATGTGAATTTATCTCTTGAATCCACCTCCTTAAGAATCTCCTTAAGGGAAAGGGTTTTGGTCTTTTGGAAACACCAAGAGATATTGGAAGTGGGTAGTGACTAGGAAAGGGTATTTGGGAAGAAATTTAAGGAGCTTTAATTCTTAGAGTAGTGAAGAGAAGAGGGAGTGAGGGGGGGGGGGTTATAGTGGAGGAGAGGAGTGAATTTTGAATATTTTATTCATTATTTTATTATTTCTCTCAAGAAAACCAATAGTGCTAATTCTTTTGACCCATAATATTAATAATTTCATTTGTGTTTGAACCAAGTGCTATTACATCACTCATGTTGTCATAAATAGTTTATTTAACTGATAATTTGTATATACAGTATTTTACCACATTTCACTATTCATGGAAAATTCATGAATTTCAGATATATACTAAAAATCAACCCTAACAATTTTTCAATGTATAAAAATAAAAAATGAACTGAATTATTTAAAATTAATTTTTTATATATGATTAATTTAATTTTTAAATAAAATAATACTTCATTCCAAAATTAACAATTTTAAAACTATAAGTCATTTTATATCACCTAGAAAAATTAATCAAGATGTCATTATCTTATAGCCTTAAGAAAATAAATTAATAATATGATTTACTACTCATAAGAGTCACATTACTATTCATATTTCTTTTCATAAGGGTATGTGGCTATTCATCGAAAAATAATGTTAGTTCTATTAGACTCACAATGACTTATTGATCACAACTCTAGATGACCGTTTTTTAAATTTGCAACATAGTAGAGGAAAAGTTTTGTTTAATAGATAGATTATAAAATGTGTTGTTTTGTATGGACTTAGTGTTTCATGAATTCAATATTTATTTTCAAAACCATGGGGTGTTATATTCAATCTTTCGAAATTCACAGAATGTTACCTCACAAAAAACATTTGGGTAGGTCTTAATCAAAACATCATCAGGCTCCCATGTCGCTTATTCTATTTTATGATTTCTTCAATGTATAATTACTCGATGAGTCATATTCTTCCTCAACACATGTTCTTTAGTGTCCATAATTTAGATAGGCTCTTCACAGTAATATAGATTAGGTTCTAACTCTATACCTTCATAAGTGAGGGCATGTGTTGGGTATGGCATGAACATTCTCAACAATGAGACATAGAACACATTGTGTACATTGTACAAGGTATGAGGGATAACCAAAGGATATGTAACAACTCCAATTATCTCCATAATTTCAAAAGGCCCAACATACATAGGGATCAGTTTCCCTTTTTTTCCAAATCTTATAATGCCCTTCCATGGGGATACTTTTAATAAAACATGATCTCCCACTTTAAATTACAAATCCTTCCTTCAATTGTTAGCACAACTTTTTTGTCTTATTTTAGATTCTTTGATATGGAATTGAATAGTCTTTACCTTCACTTTTGTTTTCTCCATAATCTTTGGGCCCACAATCTTCTTTTCACCAACTTCATCCCAACATGTTGGAGCATGACATCCCTTCCCATTCAATGTTTCATATGGTGCCATTTGAATACTTGAATAGAAACCATAATTGTATAAAAACTCTGATAAAGGTAAATATTGATCCCACATACTGTGAAAGTCAGGTGAACATGATCTCAATATGTCCTCTAAGGATCATATTGTCCACTCTGATTTCCCTTCAGTTTGAGGGTGATAAGCATTACTCAATCGAAGTTCGGTATCTAAATATTTTTGAAGACTTTTCTATAATTTTGATATAAATCATGGGTCACAATCAGACACAATTAAGATAGGTTCTCCATGAAGTCTCAGAACATTATTGATATAGAGCCTTTCTAGGTGCTCTAGTGGAAAATCCTCCATTATAGCAAGGAAATGTCTAGATTTTATTTTTCGATCCACAATTACCCATATTCAATCATTCTTTATTGGATTTCTGGTTAATAAAGTGAAACAATCCATGGTGATGTCATCGCATTTCCATAAATGAATTGGAAGAGGTTGCATGAATCCTTTTGTATGTTGCATTCCTGCCTTTACTTGTTGAAAAACAAAACATTTTGATACATAATATGAAATTTCCCTCTTCATGTTATCCCACAAGAAATGTTCCCTCAAATATATATACATCTTAGTGCTCTTAGGATGTGTGCATAAATTTAAACTATTAGAATTATCCAATAAATCCCATTTAATCTTGGTTATAGCTGGAACACAACCCCTTTTTCCAAATTTTAGAATGCTATGTTCACACAAAAAAGTTAGGCATTTTCAAATATTTCACAACATTAATTTTCTTTTGAAGGTTCTCGTCATCAGGTTGAGAACATTAAATCCTTCATAAAAAAATATGTTTGGACAAACAAATGAAAAAGTATTGATTTCTCACCTTCTCTGGTAATTCCCATATCCATCGTCATGAGATCCATGTAAAAATAATCACGTTCATTCCTCATTTTGTTGATAACGCCATGTTCCTTCCTTCTTAATGAATCAGCTATATTTTTTTCCTTTCCTGGGTAGTATTGTCTCATACAATTACAATCCATGAGTAGTTCAAGCCATCATTTTTGTATCATGTTGAGTTCTTTCTGTGAAAAGATATACCTCAGAATTTTATGATCCGTATATATCTCACATTTCACCATAGAGATAATGTATCTATATCTTCAAAGAAAATATTACTACTGATAACTCAAGATCATGTGTGGGATTGTTTTTCTCATGATTTTTCAACTTCATTTATGCATAGGCAATAACACTATCATTCTACATAATGACACAACCAATTACATTCTTTGAGGCATCACTATATATCACAAACCCATTATTCCTTGATGGTTGGGTTAGGATAAAAGAATTCACTAATATCATATTTAATTCCTCAAAACATTCCTCACATTTGTTTTTCCATACGAACAAAACCCATTTATTTTTTATCTTGGTCATTGGGTTGTCTAAATGGGAAATGTTCTAATTAAAATGCTGATAATGACCTACAAATCCAATAAAGCTATGTACCTCAATTATGTTCATTGGAGTACGCCATTATTGAATAGCTTTAGTCTTATTATAATCAATAGATATTCCATCCTTAGAGAAAATGTGGCCAAGAAATGAAACTAATTAAAGACAAAATTCACAGTTTCTAAACATTCAATATAATTAATTTCCTCCAATAGTCTTCAGAATAGTGTGCAAGTGATTTTCATGATCGTAATATCATTTGGAGTCTACCAAGATATCATTAATAAATACCACCCAAAAGTCAGAAATATATTCCTTGAAAACACTATTCATTAGATCCGTGAAAACATAGGGTGAATTGGTCAGTCCAAAAGGCATTACTATAAACTCATAATTCCCATACCTGGTTCGAAATTCTTTTTTTTGGAATATATCCCTTTATCACAAGAAACTAATGATATATGGATCAAAGCTCAATCTTATAGAAATATTGACCTCCCTAATGTTGATAAAATAAATAATCAATTCGAGTTAGGGATACTTTTTATTTATTATTATAGCATTGATCTCCCTATCTTGAATGCACAAACTCAAAGATCCATATTTCTTCTTAACAAAAATACGTGGGGCTCCCCATATAGAAACAATAGGGTGAATAAATCCTTTATCATTAAATTCCTTTAGTTGTTTCTTCAGTTCAACTTATTCCACAATGTCCATTCTATAAGGGGTCTTTGATATGGTCCTTGAACCATGAACTAAGACATTGGAAAACTCAATTTCTTGCTCTAGAGGATTTCCAAGTAAATCCTCTAGAAAGACATCAATATATTCTTCATGATAGGTACATACTCATTTTTAACATTCCTTTACTCACATATAGTTATTGCATTCCATTCCACCACAATAAGTGAATTCAGTAGAGCTAATGGGGGTTGATATATATGAGAATCAGAGGGTAATGTTTCTACCCTAAAGATAAGGGATTCCTCATCATCCTCAAAAATTTTCACCTCTTTCCTCTTTCAATAAATTTTCACATAATAGTTTGAAAGACAATACATACCAAGGATTATATCAGAGTCAATCATTGGTATGACAATAAAATCATAAGATAATGTACATTTATATACCATAATGGGGACTTCCTGACACAACTTTTTTTGCAATGATATATCCCTAGGAATTTTAAATGAAAACTACCTTGTTAAATCAAATTGGAAATAAATTTTTTCTTCTTGGGAAACTAGGAAGATATGAAATAATTTGATGATATATAATTAAATAAAGTATTGTCTACGTTTGAGGAAACGATTAAAGTACCTGCCACCACATCTTATGAACTTTAATATCAATAGTTCTGATTGCATAAGCTTGTCCCTACTCCCTTGGACTTTTTGGTGTAATTTTACTTCACTGTTTTGATAATAGTTAGCATAGTGTCCCATTTCCCTAAAATTATAGAACTGAAAAATAATAGCTTCTTTCTTCCCATTGAAATCTCCAATGTGATGGCCTTTCTTTCCACATTTTTAGAATAATTTTTTTCGTTTTACGCAGGCACCAAGGATTTTCCATCCATAATTATCAAAGGGTGTAAATTCAACTCTTTCCTTCTTCCCTATTCCCTTATTTCCTTTTCTAGAGTTTTCATCCTCCCTCTTCTTCTCTTGTTTTCCCTTAAAGTCATAAGATATAGAGAATACCTTTTACATCTAGATAGCACATGAAACAATATCTTAATATGATGAGAAACATTGGGAGACCAGTTCCCATAAGAGGAAGGGATTTATTATGATAAATAATTTATCAATATTTCTCCTTTGATTACATATGTTATCCAAAACATGTCTTTCTAACCTTGGGAAGTCAGCTTCATACTTTTCAACACTCTTATCTTCCTTTTTCCTAAAATTTAGAAACTACCTTTCCGTGTCCACTCATTGTTCATGAGGAAAGTATTTCACTAGGAAGATTTCCTTAAAGTACCTCCATTCCATCTCTTCTATATATTCCTAATCCTTTTTTATTTTTATTAATGACCACCACTGATTAGCATCCTCTGATAGATGATAAACTGTAATGAAGACCTTCTCTCTTTCATTACATCCCAAAGCGAGAAATTCCTTCCCTAGGGAATGTATCCACTGCTCAGCTACAAATGGGTTGCTAGTCCCATTAAGTGATGGAGGTTGTTGTCGCATAAAGAAATCTATCAATGCTCCTCCAAATGGTGGATCAGAATTCTCCACATGGTTAAGGAAATCGTTCATGACCTGAGTAAGTTATCCCAGTATAGTTAAAAGTTTTTCCACACCAGTTGCAACTCTCAAGCCAACATCATTATCTTACATTGGGGGAAAATAACTACATGGGATTTTTGGGTTCATGTAGTTTCCATTTATTTCACCAGGTGCTATTTCTATATGATGGAATACACTAGATTTGGTTATGAATCATAATGTGTAATCTTAAATTCTCAAAATTCTTGGCATAAATTGAAATCCCATAAATGGGTAATCCCATAATCACAAACATGGTTTAATGGAGAAAAATTTACATTTAAATCCTTTATAATGTCTTGTAAAGAAAATGTGAATTACCTCAAGCATATCACCTGGGAAAGTCAAGACAGGTTCGCATTAAGGCTTGTTGTCATGTACCAGGATACCCCGGGTAAAGCCCGAAACTCCTTATCAGTAATTTTACTCCTATATACCTTTGTACCAGAACCACATCCACATGTAGTATCCAGAAAATGATGTATTTGCTAAAAATATTCACATAATCTATTCCTTACCAAAATACCATGATGTTCTTATACGATTATCCTTAAAGAATATATTAGGGATTTGTTTCCCTAGTCTACATTTTCCAATTCCAGTTTCTAATTTTTCTACAAAAATTCCTCTAATACCAACTGTAAAGTCGCAAACCTAGTTGTCCAGAGTTAGTGCCTTATTTTATTACATTGGCATATAAACAAGGAATATACATCCTAAAGGACCAATTAGTTTATTAGCTTTTGGAAACAAGATAAGTATATTAGTTTTACATTACATATTGAAAGGAAATACAACACTAATTTGTTCTACTAGAAATATCCATGTATCCTAGATTATGCCTAAAATTCCTTCATAATTTACTTCCTCGTATCATGGGGAAAACATAAGAAAGAGGTGAGCTCAAACGCTCAGTAAGAGTAAGAAATATAGTGGCAGATAACATAAACATTATGTATAACGTATAATTGAAAATACATGCCTTTAAACAACTATGAACATAATATGGAATGAATATGAGTTGAGTAAATATTTCCATAATAAAACATAAAATGTGTATTATATAAGTCAAATAACCACATGACCTTTCAATTACTAGCTTTATAATGAGGGATGTTCATATTCCAGATATTCAGAAACATACCGTCACGGCCTCAGTCAAGATGTCTAAAAATGATTAAGGCCTTGGCCAAAACCATATCTCAAAATGGGTAAGGCCTCAGCCAAGTCCACTTAGATTTGCCTCATGAGACCTTCTAATGCATCGAGGGGCTGTAGTGGGCCCCAAACATCACATAATAATTCAAATTCATTCCTTAGATGATTGGTGATAAAAACAAACAACATATACATTCATATTGAAACTAAATTATGAAATTTAAATAACTTTATTTGAACATTAGGATTAAGCACCAACTATTTAGACTAAATTGGTGAATTGTTTTAGGATAAAACATCCAAAATAAAACAATTCATAAACAATACAACTAAATATGGTAGATGGTATCATAAAATATTAATCCCAATATGAATCAACAAGTGTTTTGAAACAAACAAAAATACTCTTATAAAACCATCGAGTAATTCTTTAGATAAATACTCTTATTTTGAAAAGAATATTTCTTTTGGAAATGTCTTTTTACAAAAATAGAAATAAATTACGATTGTATTTTTATAATAAAATTACTGATTTTCTAAAGATAATGTTTGATAAAAACATATTATATAGTTCCCTTGAAAATAGGTATGCATTTGAGAAATTCCCTTGAATTAGGATTGTATTTCTGAAATAATTTTGAATGTTCCTTTTAAAACTTGTGTCTCCCTATGTCGGCCACCTATGGACCCGGGTCTATTTGACTTTCTCTAGGGGCCATGTGGGGTATCGTCTTTATAGTAAGGAATAAAGGAAATATAGTGAGACACCATTGGATTGAAGAGAGTTTTGGTGAAAAACTCCTACAACATATGTGAAAAAATACAACCAAAAAACCACATCAAAGTATAATCTCATGAATCTATGTGTAATTTATGGCCTAGTTTGGCCCTCTTCCCATTAGGATGTGAAAAATTCCTGAATCAGGTTAACACTGCCACCTTGGTTAAGGATTCACATCCAGTTCACCATTTTTTCTAACAAAATTCAGGCGCCTAATGATTGATTGTAAGGGGTTGTGTTTTGTAAAATAATTTATTTGAGGTGTGATAATTTCGAATGGTATCTAATGGGTTTTTTTCATTGAGATGGAAACACCCAATGGATCTCTTATCCACGACGACTCATGGACCTACTTTCCCAAGGTTTTAATTCATCGGGGAACTTGTACAATGATACTTAATAACTCACATTGGTCAAGAGTATGGGAATTCTGGATAATATCACCCTTTTGGGGAACTATTGCCTATTTTTTACACTCATGTATATTTAAAATAGTCTCACGAATCCTTTTTCATTAATAATTATGTATATATAGATCACCCTGAAGTAACTATCAGTTACGAACATGCATGGGTTCATAATCATTTGTATGTATCTAAGGTTATTCATTACTAGGGATATATGTATGTATATGAGGTTATTTATCAATTTCCCCATTTATGGATATATTAAAGATTTTTTGTTCCTTCTTAGGATAATTCTATTTTTAAGGCACTAAGTGAGGCACTCTAGATTTTACTATCATCTAAGTTGATTAAAGTTGTTTTGATATCAGTATTAAAACCATACAATGGGATTCCTATGTATCCCCATGAAAAATATTATAACCCTTGTAGTATGGTTCCACTAATAGGGAACATCACCTTTTAAGGTCATGTGATGAGGACCCAACCATTTAGTTTAACATAATTCATCAAGGATGTTCAGGTGAAAGCTACCTAGCCAAGGATAGTGTGGAACGTATTACTAGGAGGCTCGATTAACCTAGAAGATATGTGATTTCTTAGGTGGATATGAACCTACTATGATAAATCCCAGAGAAAATTAGGTGGAATTTATTCTTTGAGTTTTGACTTCAAGGAGGATACCTATCTATCCTAGTGAGTTTGGAATAAAATACCACATAGGTAAAAATCTATTGAGGCTTATACCTTTGAAGGAGGGCCCTATGGATGGACTTTGGGGATTAAATATTTGGATAAGGCACAGGATTTTTTGGGATCTTGTGCATTTAATTATTTACACTAACCTCTAAGCCCATATGATTCATTATTGGTGTGAAAAACAAGAGGAAACAGTGCATTTAAAGATCAACCGATCCACATTGTTTGGTGATAGATGGATTCTGGAACTCAAAGAGAGTAGGAGAGGTTATTGAGTGTGTATGTGTGTATATCCCCTTTTATTTCGGTACCCTATAGAAGAAAATATAATAAAAATTTCCACATATTTTATGAAAAACTAGGGGCTTAATCTAGGTTGGATGGCCTGCTGGTTTCAGGGAATAAATGAGTGACCAACGCTAGCCCTCATCAAAGATAGAGCCTAGTGGTTTCCCTCAATAACTAGAATGAGGAGGTTCAAATGAGAACCATGGTCACCAATATGGCTCCGCTTACCACATGTATATAGACTCAAGAGGACATGCAGATGTGGCTGATGATCTGATCGTACATGTATGGTGGATTTTAAAGATTCCATGGAAAATTTTCATAAGGATTGTTTATGGTGGGGTGGATGTGGGACCTGATTGTGTGTGGAAAGAAAGTGATGGGAGGTGGAGGGTATAATTCCCCCTGATAACCTATACTACGTAGTATGATCTTATATGGGATCGGGTTTCATCTGTGTAGCATGTTTCTATGAGGGTGGGGGAACCATCTGTGTAGAATTTTTCTATGAAAACTGAGGATTTGTACATGTAGATTTTTTCTAAAAAGTTATGGGTTCTTCCCATTTAGTGTTTTTCTATATAGTTTCACATTCCTCTATTGTATATTTTTCAATATGGGGCATGGTTCCACTCAAATATCATTTTTATATTTTGGTTTCTAGTTTGAAAAGGGTTCATCCATTCATTCCCTGGGGAATGGTGTCTGCAAAGTGGTTTTATGTCTTTAGCAAGAATAATTATTTTAATTTTCTTAATGTTATTTAGTGATTTTTCCTACTAGGAATTGATAGATCTCTAAAAATTCTCCACCCGAGTCTCAGCTCTTTGTGTCATCCTCTGTTTTCATCTCCTCTATTTTGTTTTCCCTTAAGTTTCTTTTATAGAGGAACGGGGGGACCAAGTTTTGGGATGGTCGATTGTCAATGGGGGCCACAAGGATTCATTTTTTGGAGATTAAGGAGGATTAACCAACCCCAAAATTATTTCGTTTATGGGGGGTAGTCATTTTTGAAAGTAAAACTCACCCTTCAGCCCTGCTAACAACTTGGTTTACTTGTGGGTTTAAAAGGTGCCATCTCATTCCACAAATGATTTTTTACTGATTGTGGAAATCACTATTAGGCCCCACAAACAATTTAGTTTCATTTTTGTTCATCGGTGGTACCATATCATTCCACAATTTTTTTTGTCTCTGGGGTACTTTAGGAACTTAGAAAACACCATGAACAGTGATGGTTCGCATATCAATTTTTAGTATGTGAACATGAAACTTCATTCTTGGATTCATCCCCATTGAATATTTATTTTCAAATTATTCATATATTTTTGTTTCTACCCTTTTCAAAGTTCATGGAATTCTCTTCTTCTTTTGTGAAAAAGTTTCAGTACCCAATAATCCTTAAAACTCATTAAATGATTTCTTTATCATAACCCAGGGAATGGAAATAAAATAAGGGTGATATAAAAATATCAATAATGGTTATGTAAAAAATAATCTTGCATGAGTAAATAAATAATAATTAACATAAAAAGGAAAACTACTGAAAAATATTTCTATTTAATCAATAATTTTAACACAATATGCATCCATGTAAAATATCAAATCAGTAATCTCAGGAATATTAATAATAATTGAATTCTCAATAAATAAAATTATTACTACAAGTTTCCATGATCTCATACATCATTGTGTATATACCATTGAATACTTGTGCCAAGATAGTTTAAAAATATGGGTAAATAAATTTTTAATTTGGCCAATATATATTCCTCATGATACATGTTGATGCATCAAGGGGTTATATTATTTCGGTCTCCACTCATTACTACATTTCAAATAAATTCCTTATATATCAAATAATTAATTTTACTTCCGAAAACAAACGCATTATCATAAAATATCTATATTAAATAAATAATATGGATTTATCAATAATTCCCTATTAAATCAAATAATTTTAATGTATAACACTATATATAGAAATGGTATACGATTTACGCAATAATAATTTCCCTAATATGAAAAATAAAGATATTTAAGAGAAATGTAATATCCTATTATCACATGTAAGGGAATGTTTAAAAGGACGATATCATTACCACTTATCCCTAGTGGTGAATAATTAATATAATGTGTTTTTTCCATTGATGAATATAAATTTCATTAATATATAATTAATATATTCTTGTAGAAAATAACATTTTCATTTTTTGAAATCACTTACCTAAAAAAATTTATATTTATAAAGTTAAATAATTTATTTCAAAATAATAAGGTATACTTTTAATGGTAGATTCAAATAAAATATTATTCTTGATATTGGGAAAATTTTCTCCATCTATAAAAGCTCACAAAACATTCTTTTAATATTTTTATCATAAAAGTCACAAAGTACCTCATTCAAAAAATAAACAAAATTTTCCTTTCAAAGCATTTTGTAACAAGTAAAACATGGCTAAATAATTCGACTGATAAATCATTTTATATGTATAAAATAAAAATTTAAAACATTTTTAGGGAATATATATATGTATTTATAATATATCCAATCAAAATAGAAATATGTCTTGGTTTTATTTTAAACATTTCTTTACTTGATTAATGTTACAAAGTAAATGTTAGAAGAAAATATGGAATGAATTTGATATAGTAAACATGAAATGAAATTTAATAATCATGAATAAATATATATTCTTAGAAATAAACTCAAATGTGATTTATGTGCTCCACATAAAATTAAATGGGTGCACATTAACAAATATGTCTCAGTAGAGTGAAAAATGAGATGAAATCCCTTACCTCACATTTGACTTGAATATAAATTTATTTTAACCTCATGTATAATAATTTTTTATTTATTATAATTATATATAAGAAACATAAAAATATCTATAATTTCATATATTATCCTTTCATTACATTTTATCACCCTTTTTTAACAATCTTTTTACTATTATCATTATTTCGTGTGTGAATTGCTTTATTTTTCATGTATGTTTTCATTTGGCAGTTCCAGTACTTGTAATTTTATTATGGATACATCATCTCTAAATTTTTTTTACTGGTATTTATATAATATATATTCAATATATGGATATTTATATCCATTAATAAAATATATAGATAGAAAATTTAACTACATCCTTTATGGGGATGGTAGACCATGTGTACACATTAAAGATATTTTCACTTTTCAACGGATTGAACAAAAGAAATGTGAAAAATAATTAATATATCCAAAATTGATATTATATCATATATATCCTATATATTAATGAAATATATTCTTATTAATATCCATGTAAAACATAAAAGAAAAATGGATCACATCACTTCGTGGAGGTGGAAGTCCACATGTTTGTACGAGCGACGTTATCATTTTCCATTGGACAGGAATAAAAAAGAGTGTAGTTGATATTATTGTCCTTGAATCATATTTATCTAATATAAATCATATATAATCTTTATTTATAACATTATATCCAATTAATTAAACTTGTTATGAAAAATTAATTACACTACGACCTGGAGATGGTAAGTCGTACTTATTCATGAGTGTTGTTTTGGCTTTCCTTATAATGGAAAAGACATTGAATATGGTTGTACCATAATTATAATAAAATATATTTACATTCATTATTTTGTATTCTATTATATTATGTTTGTTACAAAATATAAATAGGTATTATAAGAAGATATTGACTTTAAGAACACGATAGAGACGATTAATTCTTCTTCGGTATACCTCCTTCGTATGGCTTCTTAAGGGACAAATGGTAGGACCTTTGGAGTAAATAGAAACCATAAAATTTTTTTAAGGATGTTGATAAGTGATTTATATAGGTTTCAGGTGATCTATATCGATCAATGTGATGTAATTAAGTGAAGCAAGCGATTCTCTTTTATAATCTAGGTGAGGGTAATTTTTTGAAGTTTCTAAAAAAATAAAATATAATAATACTATTAAAGATCCCAATTATTCAAAATTGTCAAGAATTATAACCAAAGATATGATATTGTTGAAATATAATCAACCAATAAAATTTAGACAGTTTTTTTGTTGTGTTTTAAACCTTTTATTTTTGTTTAATCCCTTAGTTAACATATTTTATAAAAAATGGTTGAAACATATTTCCCCTCTTAAGGTGTTATAATTTAATATATAAGGTAAATATTATCTCATAAATTTCAAATATATGAAATTTTTGAACAAATATTAATATCCTTTTAAAATTTAATTATTTTAATAAATTTTAAATAATTTAATAATCTATTATTATGATAAATTATCACTATTGTCAATTTTGACAATATGAAATTAACTTGTAATCAAATAATTTAATAAAAAAAATTATTTATAATATAATTAAGTTATAAATCACTAATATTTCATTTTCATATTAAAAATTCATTGAAAACTCTAAATCACTCAAATTATATCACTTTTAATATATTTAATATCATTTATTTTATTTTAATGTTTATTTAATAAACATTATATTAACATTGCAAAATAATTTAAGGTAATTATATAATTACTAAAAATTAAAAACAATTTATAATAATGAAAATAATTTTATTAGGAACAAAATTGAAATTTATATTTGTTTATAACATACTTTTCGCCAGATAGGGAAACAAAATTTATTATTAAGACTAAGTGAGTAACATTTTGTAACTTTCTTTGATTTAAATATTATATTTAATATTTTAATGGAAAATTTCTATTAATAAAATAAATTTCGAGTGTAAGGCTATAAAGGTCTAATTAAATTAATCAAATATTAATTAAGATGAAATATTATGACCTTATGACTATGTTTTAACCAATATTAACCTAATGTAATCTTCATTAAGGTGATAAATTTTACAATAGTTACTACTCATATTGAAAAAAATAAAATGGGTCTATTTTCAAAACCTAAAAAAAATAATTTTAAATATTGAATCCATTTTTAAATATTTAATTTCTATAAATTTGATATATTAATTTTTAAAAAACTTCACACAGTCGAAGAATATCACTTTTTAGAAAAATAAATTTTTTAATCCTAAAACATTTTTTATACTAATGTTATACCAAGTAAAAAATCTAAGAAGAAGGTCCTGTTTTTATTGAATATAAAATATTTACTTTTCATTAAAATCATTCACTAATTGTGATTTATTAAATTTATAAAAACAGATTTTCTGCACATAAAACCGTTTATTCTGAAAATAATTTCCTTTAAAGTGAAATAGTTTTTTATTTTTATTGATGTACAAAGAATTATTTTTTAAATTTTATAAACCATATAATTTTCATAATTTATTTATTTCTATTCATTCTTAAAAAAATTAAGTGTTTTGTTCAAATATTCAGATAATTATATTTTAATAACTGGTAGTCATTCTTTTAAACTCAGTGTTGCATGCATCGTAATCTATTGAAAAGATTAAATTGATTTAAAATGAAACCTAAAGTAAAATCATGAGGTGTTAAAAATAACATAAGGAAATATAATTATTTGAAAAGTATAATTTTATTCTTTAATCAATTTCTACCATAATTTCATCTTTTCTCCTAATAATGAGTATTCAAGATAAACTACTTATGCCTGAAGTACTAAAATAAAATTCATGATCCCCAATAGGATATAGAGTTATTTACCTTATTATTAAATATTAACCAAAAATGAATGGTTTGAACATGGTAACAAAATATCCAAAATTTATAAACCTTCCTATTTAACACTAAAATTTCCACAATAACAAAAAGGTTACACTTAGATTATTTTTTAAATAACTAGGCCCCAAAAATGACATCAATAACCTCAACATTAATGTGTTTTTTACTTAAAATGTGATATTATACCATTAAGCTTACATTACAAAAAAATTAATTGCATTCTTACCAAATAATTATTCTTGTTAAACCACATGTTATACCAAAGGACATACCACAACCCAATGATACTTCTCTAAAAATATCAGTAATCACCATGATAAGTCACTATATATTCCTATAATGTAATTAAATTAAATTAAATATGTTGATTTATAGTTATATGATAACCTAAAATGTAATCCATTTCATTCCCATAAATATATTTGAAAATATCGCTTTCACAATGAATAAAATTTCGACCATAATGATTATATTTATCCCAATATCTAATAGTTTATAATTAACTTGACATAAAATCATATATTCACCCAATACGTTATTTAAACCTCAATAGAGTGTTCTTTAAAAACCCCTAAAAATCTTTAAATCACCTAGAAATCTCATCACTTAAAATGTACTCGGTGGATTCTATTCCACTAAAGATATGATCGACCATGAACATATAACCCCATGTTTGTATTTATAAATATTATGTCATCCTCAAATGAAGAAATATATGCATCCAAAAATTTACACTGTTCTTATTCCTCAAATGAAATCATAGAATCTATATTGAAATAATCTTCATCGATGTTGACATAAATCACATTTCCATAAAATCACTAACCAATTTCAAGGTTACCAATAGTTTTCCAATTACTTCACCAATGTCAATAATCTCATTTTACAAGCTAAAAATTATCAACTCAACATCTTGAACATTGTTGGTGTTGAAAATGTGACTTATGGTCCTGAACACGTGGTTTTCCTAAACATGGGGCAAAAATAATTTGGAGGACTATCTTGGAGATGAATAATTACTTGCAAATAATTTTGGGACACTTCATGCTACTCCCAATTTTACCCTAAAAATTCACTTACACATAATAGGTTATTTTAACAACGTCAACACCAATTTAGTACTAAAATAACTTTCAAAAAAAGGGAAAGGGTGGTGTGAAACTATCCTTTAGGGCACATAACTTCCTAAGAGTTTTGTTAAAATGGTTTCATTGAGTTTTTGCCTTATGTGATTGTCCTATAATTGAAAAGGAATGAGAATTGTGCAACATGGTTTTTTGTGAATCTAGATCAGGATTTCATGAACCTAGTGCTTATCACAACCCATAACTTGGAGATCCCTTTATTATAAATATATAATTACCAAAATCCCACATTAAGGTCCTCAAGAAATCAATGCATCGGAAATTGATTCATTCAACTCAATATTTATCAAAATAGAACCACTACAACAATGCATATATTCCAATTGGTAGAGTAATTTGATGAAAAAATCACATTTGCATCAAATTTTAGAATCCTAAGTTTAATATTACCTAACAAAATACACTAAAATTCTATTATGGTCTTCACAAGAATAGTTCCCTTCAAAAAAGACAAAAATTTGTGCGACGCCAGAAGATGGACATCCCTATGCCTACATTATCTATGACCTTTCCTTATGATAGAGACCATGGAACGAGGAACACAAATTTGTGAAAACAAATTTTTGGACCCCTGTCTAGTTCCTCCTTCCACCAAACATAGCTCTGTGAATGTTGAGTGCTTAGGAGCCACACACCTACTCAAACTGTGTTCACTCGCACCTTGATCAACTTTATGACTCATATCATCAACCCTAATTCCAATATCATTTTCTCCAAGAATATATTGGGATATATCTATGCCTCAGTATGCTAAAAATATTCAACCAAACATCGGGACCTCAACATGCTTCCCTAGATGTGGAATCATCATGGGAAAACACATGCCTTTCCCTTTATAGAGGGATGGGGTCATATCCCCCACTCCAAAATCATAATGGTCTAGCCATTGATATGCCCTAATAACGACTGATGTGTATGAATTTAAAATACATTTCACTTTTGTCTATGCTTTTATACATTATGCCTACACTCATCTACATCCTAGTTGTGTGATGTCAAACTGCATGATAATGTCCTAGTTTTAGTGTGTTAAAAAACACAACAATGTACTCAGGGAATGAAAATAATATTTATCTCTACATTTTGTGATGAATATATGATTACCAGAATATGGATTGCATAGGACGAAAACATTCCTCCTTGGAATCCCCAATGCATAAGCCTGATACAATACCCTATTTTTATTCTATTACATAACCAGTCTTACTGTATGAAATTAACTTTTATGGTCCATTTGTATCAAAATAAACTATTCTATGAACTAAAACTACTTGGTTTTTTATCATTTCCTTTGAAAAGGGTTTATATTACTTCTCCATAATGTTCAACCCTGACACACCTAGGATACCTCACATAGGTTCAATCCTGGTGACACAATATCACCATTAAATTATTCTTTATTTCCCCGAGGAGGTGATAACCCAAAAGTGTGATTATCTCCCCCCACCGGAGTTCACATAACCTCTCACCATCTAAACATAAGGTCCCCATTGGACCTAGACATCACTATGTGACACTAATCCATAATATATTTGGTAAACAACAAGTGTACATTGGAAATTTCACCAAAAGACTCAAAAATAGTAACAACCTCCCAAATGACTCCAAACCTATGATCACATTCCCACAATAATATAAACATGTGACCATGTCCCTTTGATTAATTAAACCTTTTACCCCACTAGATTCACCATAATCTCTTCTTGATGTGATAAATATGAGATACCTAAGGCAATAAGCTTGTGATATACTATTCCCTTGGTGAAAGTTACACCGTGATAGACATGGTATTCCTTGGGTTCTGTACCTATGATGTCTAAAGTATGAGATTCCATCGACTCTAAAATAGGCTGACTTTATAGGTTTCAAACACACAAAAATTGAACATATGTTCATCTATGTCTAACAACACCATCAACACCGACCCTTGGTAGAAACACTTACATGAAATAAATTGTATAATTAACCCTTGTCTATTTTTATATGGCACCATGTATGGGATTAAAAATCTTGAAGTAAATAATTCATGGACGAATGAACAAGGAAAAACAATCTAAGGAGGAATCTATGAAAGTATAAAAGGAAATCACCACATACTATTTTGATGTTGGAGCCAATATCATCAACTATGGTGATAGAGGCCACCCACCATTGGGATGTAGAAATATGGGGAAACTAACCACCTTATAGGAGGATAATCTAGTACAAGGAACCTGGATACTCCATGGGAGTCATGGAAGATAATATCATGTCATGAACCATATGCATCCCCTAATGGAATGTTTCAGAAAATAAAAATGGTAAAATCGGCCTAAAACTCGTCTTCTGAAACTATAAGTAGACCAGTAAAATTGGACATAGATAGATTTGGATTTCATCAAATCAATTAATTATATTTCATTCTAGCCTCAACAAATGGTGGGCCTAACATGAAACTATTTTTTAGAAAAAAGGGAAAAATAATAGACATTAGGCATCCTTCGTCTGGGAAATCATCGATATGGAAAATTCATCCACCTTGGAGGAAATAGATAATGTTGTGAACATTGGGAATTTCTTCAATCATACATAAACAAAAATTTTACCTCTTGTAAAGAAAAATACATAGGTAGAAGGAAATTTTTGATGATGCACCATAAATAAACATGGGGGAAATAGAATCAGCAGTGTGGCATCCTAAAAAACTGCTCTGCTACTACAGTAACCACCACTCCCTTAGATACTTGGAACACTCACACAATCACTACCTATATGATCATTAAATGGAGGGTCATCAATTCCCTGGTTCACTAGTAAAAATATTAAGTGGCTATCCCAGGAAAATAAGTGTCCTAATAGGGATTGGAAGAATTAGAACCTTGCTAAGATCATCTTCCCCTAATGGACAAGTAGGGGGAAACCCCCTATCATGATATCTAATAATTTTAAGATCATATCCCCTTACTTTTCCAATGGCACACTCCCCTAATATAAGGATTTTGGAATCATTCAATTAATTTCCCGGAAAACCACAACATAGGGGACATTGAAGAGGCCTCCGTCTAGACCACACTAAAAAAGATACTAAATCCACAAGGTGATGAGATTTCTCATCCAATCCCTACTCCACCATCCATATTCCAAAATAACCAATGAAAATGTTGGAGAAATATCATAAATAATTCTTGATAGGAGGCTTCTCCATTAGCTCTAATGTAAATTTCCACCATTATAATACTTCATTCAACACTCAAAACTTCTACACAGGGGGCTCATTTTTTCTAGATTCGGATTGATACCCCATCTACCAACTTAATGGTTTGAGATAAATCTATACATAATAGGTGACAATGAAACCCATCCTAGACCACCCCATGAGGTATAATTCCACTATTAATTCCATCCATATAGTTCTACCATCAAATACAAGATTCCAACCCATGTCAAATAGTTTCTATACATATTGTCTCATGGTATGACTAAAAATTATTGGTGTGGTAGTCGTACCTATGACATTGGCCATGGGGCACGCAGAAGAAATCCCCAAAACCCCCAGGGGCTTTTTCCTAGGTAACATAAAAACTATTTAAGGAAATAAAGTTGAAAATTTCACATCATGATCAACATATTATTGTGTGAGGTATGGTATTACTCAATGGAATCACCTTCACCTATACAATTGAAACTGGAAGAAAAGACCATCCACTAAGGCTATTCATCCATGATATGTAAGTCTATAAGGTTCCCAAATACATCAAAATATACCTACAAATTGATGATGTTTTGGTCTCCTTTTAGGGGATCATTATGAAACTATCCATGCCTCCATTTTTTCATTCTCTCTACCTCCACCATGGAAATATGGGAGATGTCGGGGTCTAGTTTGGTTCCCTCTAATGGTGGTCATTAATCTACCAAGCCAAAAAGGTATGTTATACCTCCTGAAATCATGAGACTCTAGATACCCAATCCTATATAGATATCAACACTACAAATCGAGCCTCTAACAATGCTAGTAAAAGGTCATTATTGGTACTATAGAAGAGCTAATAATGTTAGCGATGTTGAAGGGTTAGCTTTAAAGGTGATTGTAAAAAGTGTTGATAAAGGTGGCCTTTAGTAGTACCAAAAAATTACTAATAATGGGGGGATTTATCTGTTCTTTTTAGAATTAATAAAGGAGGGATTTATCATTGATTTTTTAGCTTAGTTGAATTACACCTTTATAAGTTCTTTTTAGGGCTATTAAAGGCCCCCTTTAACAGTGCTAAAAATACTCATAAAGGAATCATGGATAAAGGGGATAAATTTATTTTCTGTTCACACCCCACCCCCACCCTTTACCAGTTCTTCCCACCCCATATCAATACTTCTCACACCCCTTTATCAGCACATTAGATAATCCCACCCTCCCGTGGTGCCCCTAAATCTAGCGAGTTTTGAACTTGAGTCCTCCGTCATATACATCGGTGCCTTTTCCACTACCCTATATTGTTTTGTTTTACATTTTATGATATATCTAAATATTTTTATATATATTGTTACATTTTACACACACACAGACATAGATATATATATATTCTAAAAATAAGTATATAAAATATGTTTTGTGTGTGTGTGTCTTTGTGTGTTAATAAATACTTAAAAACATACATATATCATATATATATATATATATATATATATTTCTGTGCACAATTATAAATTTAATTACACATGTATATATTTATTTACATATATTATATATGAATATTTATATACATATATTAGAATATATAGGTAAATAATTTTTTTTGTCAATACTCACACACAAACATATATATATAAACATTATATATATATTGTATAGGTATATAAATATCCAAGAATTTTTATTTTAAAAAGTGGATATTATTTCTTATTTATATAAGGTTTATATATTAAGAAATATATGTATATGTAAATATGTTTAATTATTTATATATAAAATAAAATTATTCTATGTTAATATAAAAAACTATGTATATATTATTATATATTTTATTATAAATAATAGTACATTGTGAGAAATGAAAAACAAATTAATCCATAATATCAATATTAATGTTATCATTGGGAATACATTTAGTCCCCACTGAAAAATGCAAAAAAGACCACCTAAAACGAGGATGAAAATCCATAGAATGTTAAAAATATGGGTACCCCGACTAAAAACTCAATTTTGAAGGCCTTCAGGAATTTTTGGGGGTCGAAAAAAAGGCAAATCTCATTAAGATTAGTCCAGAACTCTACAACATAGAGCTATTCATAGAATTCAATTTGATATGTGGTAGAGCCCAAAATGAAACCCAAATCAAAAGTTCTGGACTTTTAAAGTTTTAGTTATATTCTGAGCTTATTTTATATCTTTTATTAATTTTTGATTTTTTATCTTAAATTTGTTATTAAATTAAAATTACTCAATAATAATTAAAATTTTATAAATTATAAATATTTTTATAATATTTTATATCCCAGTTTCACTAAATATCTCATATATTATGTTTAAATTCCAATTTAGCCTTATCTAAAACATATTTAAAAAATATATATTATTTTTATGTCAATATAAATATATATATATATATTATTTTTAATGAAATATATTTTTATATACACTTTTTTAGTGCATGTAAAAAACTGGTGATAAAGTGGGGTCTTTATCAGCACTACGAAACAAGTGTTGATAAAGCCCCTCCTCCTTTATCAGTGTTGTTTTACAAGAACTGATAAAGACCCCCTTTATCAATGTTTTTTAAAACCACTAATAAAGGTCCACTTTTATCAGAACTTTTTTAATAGCGCTGATAGGGGGCCTTTATCAATATTTATTCAAGTATTGATTAGGGGGTCTTTATAAATTCTTTTTTAGCACTGTTAAATACCCCTTTAATAGTGCTAAAAACCAATATTAAAGACCCATTTTAACATTTCTTTTTCATGCACTGGAAAATAAGGTCTTCAACAGTGCTTTTAGCTAGCACTATTAAAACCCAATCACTAGATGAACCGATTTTTTTAGTAGAGTATAGTCATGAAGCTAGGAACACCTTCGAAATAAACTCTGACATTCAAGGGATGGTTGGCCCATGTAATGCCCCCTATTCTAGAAAGTCAGGAGCAGAGAATGCCTCAGTCACTACCACCCCTGGTGTCTTGGTCGAAGAAGATTATAACTTATGGTGATTATAAACAAGGCCTCTCCTAGATAATCAATGGGAGGAAAGCTTGTGGGAGATTTTTTCCAATAACTAGATACTATTCATATTTTGGCCTCTCATAAATTTTATTATTCATTATTCTAGATTCCATTACTGAGGAACGAGCATCCTACAATATCCATAATATCTACGTGACATTAAATTACCTATAGGATCACCATATGACCTATCTGGGATTCCAAGAACACCTTGAGGATATTCATAATAAGTGTTGGAAGATTGAAATTCTTTCACTTCATGTATCTTATTGCATTAATTTTTAGGGATACACCTCTAATTTTAATAAAACCTATGTTAGGAGGCACATCATGCTATATAAAATTATGCAAGATTTGTCCAGCTATTCACATATCATAGGATGGGGTATGTCTGCTACTCTCAATTTCAACCCCTTCTATAAAAACAATGGGTTCACCCAAATAGCCTTCCCACTAACGGTGAATGTTATCCTTTATCCAACACCGCTATAAATGTCATCATGATCAATTCCTTTGATCATTAGAGAAATTTAGATGTTGACACAAGGTATTAGGGAGAGAACCTCCCCCCCTGAAGAGATAAAAAAATATTAGGAAGATATTATTATAGGCTCAATAACATGTTATCAATGACAGAAATCAAGCCTCAACCCCTAATAAGAAACAATTTCCTATATATCAATATCTAAACAAATGCAAAGGAATATCTAATCCTATCATCCCTAATAAAGTCATTCTATAGAATAATTCATCATCGAGGATTGACACTTTTCCCTAGGTGATTGATGGATATAATAGGGTCACTACTGAGCTCTATACCATACAGTGTCTATTGTGAGACTATGACAGAAAGAATGTTTTCCCTCCCCTAGCTCAGACTCTTGTCCACCTTAGCTACTCAGGTTTTATATAGGCAGTCCCATACACCCAATTAGGTTATAGGATGGTTTCCATGGAAAGAGGCTAAGATATGACCTCCATACTCCACCTGAGTAGTGTGGAATCCCACCATGGGACCATGATTGCTTCACCCTCTGATCTAGTAGGATGGTCAAAGCATTGGTGACTATTATCCCTCACCAAGATGATGTGATACCCACAGCCATCTTTGTTCTAGATGCTTTGGGGATTCCAAATGTATTGATCCCACCCGAAGGGACATTTTATCATGCATGTGCAGATCATGTTTATATTCCCCTCAAGTTAAAAAATATACGATTCTCCACTTTCAATGAGATGGGTGACTGTAACAGCCCAAGATTTTATAAAAAAATATTCTTTTTAATTTTATTTATGTCTTGTGTTGTACGCTACACCAAAAGGAGCTTGCACAACACGCATCCTTGTCTTGCCTTGCATTACACGCAATCACGACCTTCCTCGATAGCGTGTGTAATACGCAATACCGAGTTTCACTAAACAACGATATGCTATAAAAATATTATTAAAACTAGCCGTTATGAATAGTAATAACCACTTTTTGAAATCCAGTAAATCTTATTTTTCAAAATGAACTTTATTTTTGGATTCGGAGTATCGAATTTAGCCTAAGGTGAAATTTTGGTACTTTTCGGATAACTTTCATATTCTGATGAATAGTGAAAATTACTAAATTATAATTAAAAACAACTTTTTTAATCGAAATAATTAATAGTGATAAATCATTAATTTGAGTGGTTTTAAAATATATTTAGAATATATTTTTACAATTTAATACAATGTTGGACAATGGATGTAATTTCACATTTAAACCAGTTATAAACAAGTGTCAATCTTTTGATAGATATTGTTTCTTAAAAACACGCTATTTGTTTTAACAGCGGGATTTAATAATAAAATTAATTAATGCAATTTCTATGTTATGAATTTGGTAAAATAGACTTCATTTTTGAATTCGGAATATGAAATATAGCTTGGGATGAAATTTTGGCATTGTTCTGAAAAACATCAATTTTTGATGAATAGTGAAACCACTAAGTGGTAGGTTAAAAACTGAATTTTGCATAAAACTTAATTTTACCGCTTCTGTGAATGGAATTTCGAAAATCCGAGAGACACGGTTAATATCAAGGACTAAAATGTGGTTCAATGAGATGAAAATAATTTTTGGTGAATAGTAACTTTTTACTTTTTTTACCGCGGTTAATAGTAAATAGTGTAACTAAGGGTAAATATGATATTACTATTACCCTAACACATGTCCTAATTCTATTGGACAAGTGTAATTCGACCAAAAACAAACTTAGGAATAAAATATGACCATTTAGGCCCACTTGGATTAGATTAGGACATTTATTATTATTTAATTCAAAGAAGAGTTAAAAGAGTTAAAATCATAGTTTATTAACTGAAACATTTTTAATATAGGGTTATACATAAGATAAATTAGATTTTAAATATTCATTAGAAAGATAAAAAGATTTCCTACATAATGGTATTTTATTTATAATTTTTAGACATTAAATAAGTTAATTTATTTATGACACAATGATGATGCAAAAATTATCTTATTAATGAAGTATTGACATAATTGATGTTATAAACACCAAAATAAATGTAATTTGAGATTTTTTATGAATTACACTAATTTTCTAGGTTAATATGATATATTAATGTTGATTTAATCAACTTGGTTTGAACATTTAATTCTTTTATGACTTTCACAAAAATCATATATCAAATAGTGTCAAAATTGACACAAAATAGTTTTTAAATCAAATATTATATTATTAATTGTTATTGTATTCCTAAAAATCTAAGGTTCGGCCAAATGACTTAGATAAGGATATATATATTAATAATAAACAATTTGGGGTTCGTTTGGCATGTTATAGTAAGTTTATTAACCATATAGTGAAAGAAAACAAAAAGACATGGTAAAAGTTAAATTATTTAACTTAGAGTTAAATTTAATTGATAAGGTTAAAATAATATCCTAAACTTGTCTAAATTCTATTGGTTGATAGGATTTCGACCCATCCCCACTTTAGCTTCGAAATAAGACCCTTTGGAACCATTATAAACTGATTTTGACTTTAATATAAAATAATATTTTGAGATATTCCTAAGGTGCCCCTCTCCTCCCCTATAAAAGGACACCTCCTCCCCCTCCTCCTCACACCAATTTGAGCACTCAAGCTCAGCCAACCCCTGCCAAAATCTCTTATCCACTTCCCTAGCAACATCCTAGAGGTTCTGGTCTTCCTCAAAGACCAATTTTAGTTCCCTAAGAGGAGGTCTCCAAAAGGCGCTTCAAAGAAGAGGTAATTACCGTTACCAATTCTTTCATCTTTATTTCTTCTTCCACTTCTTCTTATTAGGTTGTTTCATTATGAAGTAATAACATCAGTATCACTCATATACTGATATGTTATTATAAGTATGAAACAACCCTAATTCACCTTCTATCCATCCTACGGAAAAATGAAATCACCGCGCGTGCGTACGTACGGAATACCGTCTCCACGCCGTGGTGTAATCTATTTTCCACTACCACCTTACATGGATGGGTATAATGGTGTAAAGAATAACTATACATAGTTATTACAACATCATATTGATTCTGATATATTGTATAATTCACTCCAATTCAATTCAATAGAAATGATATCATCGCTCGTGCGTACGTACGGACTACCGTCTCCACGACGCGATGAGATTCATTCTCCATGTTAACCATTCATGAATGATTATAAACTATATATAATAAGTACTAATGAAATATATGACATAATAATGATACTGGATTTATGTAAATTTATATGTATGTCATCTACTTAATTGCATTCACTTCAATAAGGAAACGAAAACAGCGTTCATGCGTACGTACGGACTACCGTCTCCATGAACGGTGTATTTCATTCGATTTATTGGTATTATATAGATATATATATTCTGAATATATATTATATATAAATCATGTTTTAAATTCTGGATATAAGTAATCATGATCCAAGTAATCATATTAATAATTACAAGTTAAAAACACGAACGACAAATGTGACGATTTTACCCAAAACGCTACTTTAACATGAATTTACAAAAGAACAGGTAATATAAAGTCATAAGTGGACCATATATGATATAATAACAATGAATATGATTCTGAAATAAGTCAATAACATGATTTAAATCATTATACAGGAGGTTCGGACACTTACAAAGCAAGTCGGACCTAAGGTAAGGGAAATATCACAATCTCATTTTTATCCGAGATTGTTTATTCGTAAGTATTTACTGGGGTGTATTTTATCATCCACATCCATGTTCCCTCAATATGTAATATTGTTTCCATCCACTTGCAATAGTTTAAATCCAATTTTACCCTTAGGTGAGTTTTTAGTAAAGAATATGAAACGAATCTTTTGTCGTTTTTCGTACGAGGTACTTTTTGACTTTTCCGACAAAAGTACAAGAAGAATGTTTTTTTTTAACTTATACGGAACAAACGGATTTTTACGGTTTTATAAAGCCTTATTTTCATGAAGCTTCCTTCAAAAGATTTCATGACTATTTTCAATAAAATCTCTTTCTTTTAAAATTTCATGACGTTTTGTGAAAAGAAATTGATTTTGAAGAAGAAAGGATATTTTCCTCAAGAATGGAGTTCAAGTGTTTTATCAAAATAATTTTCTATCTAAGATAATAAAGGGTTCTGTTTTTATCCCTATTATTACATTGATTTGATCATGTTGTGATGGAATTATTTTTATGAATTCCTTTATCTTGTATGAATTGTTTTATGATGTCATGATGTTTAAGATTCCCATTTGTATTACATGGGTTATGCAATGATGTATGGTTTATGATTTTGTGGCACACATAAGAATGGTATCATTATGAGATGGGTGGGACCTATATCTCCCTCCAATGCATTGGGTAAAGATTTTATATCTCATGAGATAGACATGGCTGGAATGGTAGGTTATACCGGTTTAGTGAAACAGGACTGAAACGAGGATTACTCGATTCAGAAAGGGACTTTGTCCACTAAGATAGTCTTGGCAATGAGTCTTGACTAACAAGAAATGATTCTCTATGATTATGTGTGTATGCCACAATGAGTAATGTTTTAAGTTATGACTTCATTTTCACTTCTATGATTTATTCCATGTTATGATATTATGAGCTCTTTTGCAGGTTAAGATTTCCAAAAGTTATGTTCTTATGTATATGATGTGATTGATTTTTCTTTTGTTTACCCTTACTGAGCATTTGAGCTCACCCTTTTATGTTTTATTTTCCCCAGGATATAAAGAAAGGTTTTAGGTAAAAAAAGGTATGACCTTTATGGGAGATATTGAAGAACTTTCACCACGATTAGAAGATTACGTTCCGAGTTTCCAAAGACACTAAACTATTACGATCCTTTAGTGTGTGTTTTTTTGTTATGTACTAAGTATTCCGCAAAAGTAATGTAATGTCCATGTACGTCAGGATACGGGTCTCTACAGTTGGTATCAGAGGAAAGGTTTAGTCAACCTTTGGAAACTAGGATGCAAAAACGTTAGTGAGATCCCTAGAGATATTTCTAAGGTATGTCTAGGGATGTCCCTAGGGATAAGTATACGTATAGGTTATAGTAATAGAATTACGCTAACGATCATAGAATTAAATAGAATTAAACCTAAGCTGTTGGATATTTAAGGTACTCCCCCTTTATTATGTTGTTTTCCCTAGCATGATTTTTGCCTCTCACACTATTATGTTTGGGTTTTAGAAAATGGCTGGAAACAAGATGATTCACAATAATGGAGGATATGATGGACAATGGAATGATATTCTTCATGAGAAATCAAATGAAGTGGGATTTGGATGTCCAAACCTCATTATTATGCCGAATCAGCAATCTCACAACATGATCAATAAAGTAAAATTTGGTAAGTTTCCTGACTCGACTAATAAGAGAAAGATGGAGTTCCATGATGATCATAGAGGAAAGAAAGTTCAATTTCCCCTTTGTAAATCATGTGGGAAGAGGCATCAAGGAGAATGTTTCAAGGGAACTGGAAGATGTTTTGGGTGTGGAAAAGAAGGACACAAAGCAAGTAAGTGCAAAGGAAAAGGGTCGGTTAACACCATGGATGAGGATAACGGTATTGCTACGACATCAAAAATGGTTAAGTGTTTTAAATGTGGAATGTATGGGCATTATGCAAACAAATGCCCTAAGGGAAAGACTCATGAAGAGAATCAGTATGGGAATATGGGTAGTATTTATGTGGATGATGATGAAGAGACTACAAAGGATATGTGAGATGAAAGAATTTTTGAAGCTCGGTCAATGGTTTGAGAATGCAGTGGAATGATTACATGTTTATCATGTGTAATTTTGCAATAAAGAGACATCTATGGATTGTTACACTGTTGTCTTTCCTTGTGTTTTGAAAGTGTATGATTAATAGTATCCATGAAAGGTTATTCAGATATTTTTGGAATGTAGATGATATGCGCATAATGAAGGGATAAGGAGAAAATTAAATGTTTGATAGTATTCATGAGCTCATGATTGATATAAGGACTAAGTGATATCATGGTTTGAGTATATAGAATTTTGAGGATTTCGGTATGTGAAAAGTGTTAACTTTTAACTGCATTCAAGTTTTCACTAAGGTTCAATGGGTATTCAAGAGAGTACAAGATTAAGGCCTTTGAATGTTTGGAATGTGACCAACAAGACATATCTTATGATATGTGGGGATCAACGACAGTATTAAATCTCTGGTAATTGTTTTCACTATATTATGAGAGTGGACTGCAGTATTATGGATAATCCTAAAGAAGTTCTTTTTTGATATTATTGATAGGATGTTATAGTAATGTAGTTTTAGAAAAAGGACAACCTGTAGGACGGGCGACAGCCCATCGCATCGGACAAGGCTATGGGAATCGAACCCACAACCGAAGTGCGACTGGCCTTTATCGCCTACCACTGACCTACAGGAAGTCCCTGTTTAGTAGAAACTAGTTTTATTATATTAAGCAGTATGATATATGAAGTATAAGTCCATTTTAGGAACCATATATGATTAATCTCTCTATAGATCGATTTATGCATATAATTTTTGCTAACCTTTTGTTTGAGACAGATGGAATGACCCGTCATTCTATCACATGATCTGCTAACACTTCACGAATAACAAATTCAACTTCATTTATTTAAGAGATGAAGTGGAAATTGTTCAAGGCACGAACAAAAGTGAGATTGTACCAAAATAAAGTAAGTATTTATTAAAATTCAAATTTTCAACTTTAGGGGAAATGATCTTGAAATCCAAAAATGTTGTCCTAGTGATCTTATACCTGATGAATCCGATGGTACCTTATATCATCACAAATATATGGATTTGTGATTACTGGCTTTTCCATTGCCATGTTCTCTACCACTCTCCATCAGAACATGATGGTTAGATTTCTCTTCCATATCCATATTTTCACCTATGTGGAAACCCAATGATTAGTTTATTTGGGTAACCGTTACGTTTCATACTTTTGTTTTTAAAGATTGGTTTTGATATTCCTTTTTACGATGTGGGTTTCTATTAAAGAAACTTTCGAATAGTAAACCATTTATAACCCCGACGAATTTCGAGGGCGAAATTCATTTTAAGGGGGGTAGAATGTAACAGCCCAAGATTTTATAAAAAAATATTCTTTTTAATTTTATTAATGTCTTGTGTTGTACGCTACACCAAAAGGAGTTTGCACAACACGCATCCTTGTCTTGCCTTGCATTACACGCAATCACGACCTTCCTCGATAGCGTGTGTAATACGCAATACCGAGTTTCACTAAACAACGATATGCTATAAAAATATTATTAAAACTAGCCGTTATGAATAGTAATAACCACTTTTTGAAATCCAGTAAATCTTATTTTTCAAAATGAACTTTATTTTTGGATTCGGAGTATCGAATTTAGCCTAAGGTGAAATTTTGGTACTTTTCGGATAACTTTCATATTCTGATGAATAGTGAAAATTACTAAATTATAATTAAAAACAACTTTTTTAATCGAAATAATTAATAGTGATAAATCATTAATTTGAGTGGTTTTAAAATATATTTAGAATATATTTTTACAATTTAATACAATGTTGGACAATGGATGTAATTTCACATTTAAACCAGTTATAAACAAGTGTCAATCTTTTGATAGATATTGTTTCTTAAAAACACGCTATTTGTTTTAACAGCGGGATTTAATAATAAAATTAATTAATGCAATTTCTATGTTATGAATTTGGTAAAATAGACTTCATTTTTGAATTCGGAATATGAAATATAGCTTGGGATGAAATTTTGGCATTGTTCTGAAAAACATCAATTTTTGATGAATAGTGAAACCACTAAGTGGTAGGTTAAAAACTGAATTTTGCATAAAACTTAATTTTACCGCTTCTGTGAATGTAATTTCGAAAATCCGAGAGACACGGTTAATATCAAGGACTAAAATGTGGTTCAATGAGATGAAAATAATTTTTGGTGAATAGTAACTTTTTACTTTTTTTACCGCGGTTAATAGTAAATAGGGTAACTAAGGGTAAATATGATATTACTATTACCCTAACACATGTCCTAATTCTATTGGACAAGTGTAATTCGACCAAAAACAAACTTAGGAATAAAATATGACCATTTAGGCCCACTTGGATTAGATTAGGACATTTATTATTATTTAATTCAAAGAAGAGTTAAAAGAGTTAAAATCATAGTTTATTAACTAAAACATTTTTAATATAGGGTTATACATAAGATAAATTCGATTGTAAATATTCATTAGAAAGATAAAAGGATTTCCTACATAATGGTATTTTATTTATAATTTTTAGACATTAAATAAGTTAATTTATTTATGACACAATGATGATGCAGTAATTATCTTATTAATGAAATATTGACATAATTGATGTTATAAACACCAAAATAAATGTAATTTGAGATTTTTTATGAATTCCACTAATTTTCTAGGTTAATATGATATATTAATGTTGATTTAATCAACTTGGTTCGAACATTTAATTCTTTTATGACTTTCACAAAAATCATATATCAAATAGTGTCAAAATTGACACAAAATAGTTTTTAAATCAAATATTATATTATTAATTGTTATTGTATTCCTAAAAATCTAAGGTTCGGCCAAATGACTTAGATAAGGATATATATATTAATAATAAACAATTTGGGGTTCGTTTGGCATGTTATAGTAAGTTTATTAACCATATAATGAAAGAAAACAAAAAGACATGGTAAAAGTTAAATTATTTAACTTAGAGTTAAATTTAATTGATAAGGTTAAAATAATATCCTAAACTTTTCTAAATTCTATTGGTTGATAGGATTTCGACCCATCCCCACTTTAGCTTCGAAATAAGACCCTTTGGAACCATTATAAACCGATTTTGACTTTAATATAAAATAATATTTTGAGATATTCCTAAGGTGCCCCTCTCCTCCCCTATAAAAGGACACCTCCTCCCCCTCCTCCTCACACCAATTTGAGGACTCAAGCTCGGCCAACCCCTGCCAAAATCTCTTCTCCACTTCCCTAGAAACATCCTAGAGGTTCTGGTCTTCCTCAAAGACCAATTTTAGTTCCCTAAGAGGAGGTCTCCAAAAGGCGCTTCAAAGAAGAGGTAATTACCGTTACCAATTCTTTCGTCTTTATTTCTTCTTCCACTTCTTCTTATTAGGTTGTTTCATTATGAAGTAATAACATCAGTATCACTCATATACTGATATGTTATTATAAGTATGAAACAACCCTAATTCACCTTCTATCCATCCTACGGAAAAATGAAATCACCGCGCGTGCGTACGTACGGAATACCGTCTCCACGCCGTGGTGTAATCTATTTTCCACTACCACCTTACATGGATGGGTATAATGGTGTAAATAATAACTATACATAGTCATTACAACATCATATTGATTCTGATATATTGTATAATTCACTCCAATTCAATTCAATAGAAATGATATCATCGCTCGTGCGTACGTACGGACTACCGTCTCCACGACGCGATGAGATTCATTCTCCATGTTAACCATTCATGAATGATTATAAACTATATATAATAAGTACTAATGAAATATATGACATAATAATGATACTGGATTTATGTAAATTTATATGTATGTCATCTACTTAATTGCATTCACTTCAATAAGGAAACGAAAACAGCGTTCATGCGTACGTACGGACTACCGTCTCCATGAACGGTGTATTTCATTCCATTTATCGGTATTATATAGATATATATATTCTGAATATATATTATATATAAATCATGTTTTACATTCTGGATATAAGTAATCATGATCCAAGTAATCATATTAATAATTACAAGTTAAAAACACGAACGACAAATGTGACGATTTTACCCAAAACGCTACTTTAACATGAATTTACAAAAGAACAGGTAATATAAAGTCATAAGTGGACCATATATGATATAATAACAATGAATATGATTCTGAAATAAGTCAATAACATGATTTAAATCATTATACAGGAGGTTCGGACACTTACAAAGCAAGTCGGACCTAAGGTAAGGGAAATATCACAATCTCATTTTTATCCGAGATTGTTTATTCGTAAGTATTTACTGGGGTGTATTTTATCATCCACATCCATGTTCCCTCAATATGTAATATTGTTTCCATCCACTTGCAATAGTTTAAATCCAATTTTACCCTTAGGTGAGTTTTTAGTAAAGAATATGAAAGGAATCTTTTGCCGTTTTTCGTACGAGGTACTTTTTGACTTTTCCGACAAAAGTACAAGAAGAATGTTTTTTTTAACTTATACGGAACGAACGGATTTTTACGGTTTTATAAAGCCTTATTCTCATGAAGCTTCCTTCAAAAGATTTCATGACTATTTTCAATAAAATCTCTTTCTTTTAAAATTTCATGACGTTTTGTGAAAAGAAATTGATTTTGAAGAAGAAAGGATATTTTCCTCATGAATGGAGTTCAAGTGTTTTATCAAAATAATTTTCTATCTAAGATAATAAAGGGTTCTGTTTTTATCCCTATTATTACATTGATTTGATCATGTTGTGATGGAATTATTTTTATGAATTCCTTTATCTTTTATGAATTGTTTTATGATGTCATGATGTTTAAGATTCCCATTTGTATTACATGGGTTATGCAATGATGTATGGTTTATGATTTTGTGGCACACATAAGAATGGTATCATTATGAGATGGGTGGGACCTATATCTCCCTCCAATGCATTGGGTAAAGATTTTATATCTCATGAGATAGACATGGCTGTAATGGTAGGTTATACCGGTTCAGTGAAACAGGACTGAAACGAGGATTACTCGATTCAGAAAGGGACTTTGTCCACTAAGATAGTCTTGGCAATGAGTCTTGACTAACAAGAAATGATTCTCTATGATTATGTGTGTATGCCACAATGAGTAATGTTTTAAGTTATGACTTCATTTTCACTTCTATGATTTATTCCATGTTATGATATTATGAGCTCTTTTGCAGGTTAAGATTTCCAAAAGTTATGTTCTTATGTATATGATGTGATTGATTTTTCTTTTGTTTACCCTTAATGAGCATTTGAGCTCACCCTTTTATGTTTTATTTTCCCCAAGATATAAAGAAAGGTTTTAGGTAAAAAAAAGGTATGACCTTTATGGGAGATATTGAAGAACTTTCACCACGATTAGAAGATTACGTTCCGAGTTTCCAAAGACACTAAACTATTACGATCCTTTAGTGTGTGTGTTTTTGTTATGTACTAAGTATTCCACAAAAGTAATGTAATGTCCATGTACGTCAGGATACGGGTCTCTACAGTGACATTCTGTAGCACCTGTAAAACATCACCTCATTTTGTGGCCCGATGATTGCGAATATTGATCAATTGGACTTTTCCAAACATTTGGGTTTTCTTCCAAAACATGGAGGGATGATCCTTTTCTGGTATAGTCAGTTGGCCTCATGATATATTTCTATCTCATATTATCTCCATATGAATTTACTTTACCATTTCTTCTCCACCTTGTGTAAGATCAACTTCACCGACCTCACTATATGGAAGCAGAGGTCTGATGAGTGAGATAATAACTTAATTTCTTAATGGAAGTGGCTCTCATACACCTTAAATATGCATATTTTTTATTAATAGTTATTAACTATGTGCATAGAGAGTTTTTGGGAAGAGATTTCCCCACACTCATCTCTCTGAGATATCTGGGTTGGTTCGAAGAGTTCACCAGAAGAAAAAAGAATTTTAAAGAATACTTCTAGTGAAGAAATAATTTTTTATGCCCCTTAACTCTTCCAACATCCATAATAAAACATGTGATGGAATAAAACACCAAAATTTTCTAAACTAAGTACCTATAAACATACCTCCACTAATAACCATTATCAAATTGTCCTTCCCTATCATAACCTTCCCATGAAGATATAGCCCAAGGTCCCCATTTGAGCCAAGAACTCTAGGATCCCATCTTAGAGAGGAAGAATAAGACCTTAGACTTCATGGATGCATAGGTACTTGGGTACTTCATCTATGCCTTAGAAAGGAATGAAGTTTACGGATTACAGAATACCCTTAGAGGCTGAACTCACCAATCATGTCAACAATTTCCCATACCAAAATATCTTTGATGTAGCCACCAAGGAGTGTTTCATCTTCCAATATTGGATCTAAAACCTGGTATACTATGGGCTACTAGAGTTAGGAGACAACTCAGCACATGTGACATATGTCCCAACCATCTCTAATAGTGACAATGAAGTCTCTAGCAGATAGAAACATGTTCTTGGTTAAGGTTAACAAAAGTAAAATGATTAGGTGGCTAGTTAGACAGTTTCTCATACCCATGACATCATACATTCCTATTGAAGTAGGCAAGAGCCCCTTGTGGTTTCCATATCCACTTCTTCCACATCATATATACTAAAATATTAAAAATCTCAAAAGAATAGGCGGTGATAACACATAAGAAATTAGTGTATCCCACCAATGAAAAAATGAGAATTTAAATATGGTTACTTTATGCTTTCCAAATTGGAGAAGGCCCCTAGAATTCATCCCCAGTTAAAATTTTCAACGAATAAACAAAAGGATTATTCCTCTATGAATGTTATCAAATTAGTGGATAGTTTTATAGTACCTACCAATGTGGAATGCCACTTGGTCCTCTCATGAACCTCTAACCAATTCCATCGATGGTGAGGCATATTATTTTCTAGTAGGGACGATGTGCCAGATAGCACTTTGAAAAGGGCCACTCATGTCATTTCAACCACACACCAAGCCTTTTGTTGGGCTCAACTAGCATAGCACTCTCATGTCGTTATTATAGGGAAACCTCCAAAAAATCATATTAGTGGACCTTGCAACTTATCTGCAATAACTACAGCTCTGTAGGGCCACTACTACAAAACATTCCATTAACAACATTAGTATTTATCCTTGTTAAAAAAAAGTTCCAACAAATGGCATATTTATCAGCGCTAAAGAAAGCATAGATAATTTTAACCTTTTATCAGCACTACCTTTTCCGCACTAATAAAGGGTGCCTTTATCAGCACTTTGTTTTTAGCACAAATAAAGGGAACCCTTTTTCAGCATGATATTTATAGTGCTCATAAATGAATCTTTTATGGGTACTTTTTTAGCACTAAAAAGGTACTGAATAAATAAAATTAAATAATTGAATAAATAAATAATAAAAAACGATTTTATTGAAATATATTACAAATTTTATTAATTAAATAATTATTGATAAAAATGAATAAACAAATTATAGTATGTATAAATTATAGATACTAATAAATATTATGTTTTAAATATATAGATATATGAAAAATGAAAATTAAACATAAAAATTAAAAATATTTAAATTCAGAAAAATATTAAGCATTTTATTAATTAGATAATTATTGATAATTTTAACAAATATTATATGTTAAATATATAGATATGTATATCTATATATAAATATGATATATATATTTCAATATATTTATGCACATTACATTATAAATAATCATATATTTAGTAAATAATGGTTTATAATTAAAAATTAATATGAAAGAAAAATACATACTAATTGCATAGAGTAATTGACATATAATTGAATTTCATTTGAGATTTTCAATTTAACATAGATGAAATTTGTGTTATATTAATTTTATTTATACATAATTAATGAATTTTTATATACAATGCTCAGACACAAAACTTATTTATTATTTCGATATTGTTAGGTTTACTTATTTTTAATCTGTCCAATTTCACTCATTTTTAACATGCATGCACTTAAAACTGGATATTAATTAATAAAGTTAGAAATATATTAATAAAAAAACTATAAATATATATATATATATATATATAATTTTACAGTATTTATAAAATTATATATTTATAATTATAATTAAATAAATATTTTTTTATGTATTTATATAATTATAAATAATTATTTATATATATTTAATTATTTTATAAATTTATAATAAATATATTTAAATAAATAATATATTTACTATATTATTATTAATATATGTATTTTTTAAATATAATTATATACATACTACTTTTAAAAAAAATTATGATTATAAATCAATAATTATATATTTAATAATTATAAAATTATAATAAATATTTTAAAATAAATAATTTTTTTATATTTTTATATTTTTATATATATTTATTAAAAAATACATTTTTATTAATTATATATATTTATATATATATAATTTATTTATTTATTTATAATTATAAATTATTTATCATTTCTTAAGTAATAAGAACTAATAAATGGATTATTTATATGTGCCAAAAAAACAATGATAAATATAAGGCCTCAGCCTTAAACCTTACTTAATATTGAATTAAATGAATAATTCACATTGAGGATCTTTTCAGGTTTAGAGTTTTAGAGAATTAGAACATAACTATTACATCTTAAAAGATTACAAAGTAGACACTTCTACTAAGTCTCCATAAAATAAAAACTCTTAAAAAGAAAGATGTCTAGATTCCATGTTTTAGATAGCATGACATTCCCTTGATCCCATCCTTGACCTTATTCCACTTTAAGTCCTGTGAAAAACATTTCGAAAAACTTGGGGTGAGCATAAAAAGCTCAGTAAGGGATACAAAGAGAATGAAAACTGTTAGTTTTTCAAACATCAAGTAAACCATGTATACTATATCAAAGTAATACCTTCACCTTCATGAAGTAGTAAAAACTCTTCACTGAATAAAGTATCATTACTTACCTTTTTGTAACCAAATTATTACCATAAAACCCATATAAAGAACACATAGAATATATAAAGGTAACTTGGGACATAAACATACTTAAGTTGAATAACCATACGGTTGACTTCCACACATATCACTTAATGGAATAGCCATACGGCCAATTTCCATACATACGTAATGGAATAGCCATACGGCCGACTTCCATACCCAATGCATTGGAGGTTATAACGTAACCACCCATCCTGGTATTCACGGCACCACCCGTCATATGGTTTATAACGTAACCACCCGTTAAAATGTCCAAGTACCAGTATAAAATCATAAAACATAAAACCAATATAAAGGAATGATAACATTTCCACATTTCAATCACAATATATCATAAATATATTGACATAATAGAATCATTTATCAAAACCATTTTCAATACCAAAATACATAAAAGAGTATATGGTATTTATTTTATTTTAAAAACATTACGGCTTGTTGAGGAAGCCAAAGACCAAATAATACTCGCGGTGGCGGAAAAGGTCGTTGTCACCGCGTACGTTAAAAAAACATTCCTTTTTGTCGTTTAGTAAAACGCTTCATAGAAAAAGATTCCTTTTGTATAAAAGTAAAATTCAAAGGAGATTTATACACCGTATAAAAGAAAGTTGTGTATGAAACGAAATATGCCTCAATGAAAGGAGATTGAGACGAAGTCCCTTACCTTGGGTCCGACTTGACTCGATCGTTCTTTAACGTCCTGAATAATAAACTTGAGTTAATTTATACTTGATTAAGAACCTTTTTAAACTTCATTATTCCTTTTATATCACTTATTGCCATGTTATAAACATTATGTAACCATTTAAGTTAATAATGTTTGTTTTGTCAATATTTGGTTCTTAAGTCGAAAGTTGACTTCTTACAATTACATGTTGTTCATGTGGTCAAAAGTTCTTTATATCCAGAATTAAATTCCTGATTTGGATATCATATATATCATATATATCCATCATATACATGTATTTAAAATATTACATAATCATTTAGAGGTAAGAAATGAAATGCACCGTTCATGGAGACGGTAAGCCGTACGTACGCATGAACGCTACTTTCATTTCTTTGTCATATTGGTGGAATTAAAAATAAATGAGAGGTATGTATATTTTAATTCCAGAATTATATTCATAATTTAGATATATCATTAATTATATATATCCATTATATACATGTACTTTTAATAGTACATTACATTTGGGGATAAGAAATGAAATGCACCGTTCATGGAGACGGTAAGTCGTACGTACACATGAACGCTACTTTCATTTCTATCTCATACTTTAATGGAAAGAAATAATAATGATATAGAGGTATATTATAATTCCAGTATAACATCATATATAATAACTTTAAATCCATCCTTTACACGTCCCACATATGGCATTAACGAATCACATCACTTTTAGGGGGCGGTAGTCCGCACTTCCTTAAATGAAGATATCGTGTTTACCCATAATGGAAAACATAAAGGTATGACAAAAATGAAAAATACAGAAGCTTAAAAAAAACATAAACATATTATATGTCATATATAAAAATAGTGACATCATAATGGCCACCCTTGAAGGTGTTAAATGAGTATTGAACAATCATCGTTTCGGGAGGCAGAATTTCGCCATCCACAGAAACCGTATGTTCTTTAACCATTTGATGTAGTTGTGTGAGAGTGTAGCTCAAATAAATATTATAACAACATCCTAGTATATTGAAGATACTGGTGTTGTTACAAAAGAAGTAAATAAAAAGAGTTTAGAGGGTTGGAGAAGCAAAATAAAACAAATGAACAAGAGAGAATGAATTACCAATAAAAGTGTAACTCCCTTTTGATTTGAGCCTAAAGGCTTCCTTTGAAAGGATTCTGCCCAAAGGGAATCCTCTAAGATGAGGAGAGAGTAATTGGGCAGGGGTTGGCCGAGCCAAAGGCTTGATGAGTGTGTGAAAAGAGGTAGAGGTGGGGGCCTTTTATAAGAGGAGAGGAGGGGCACTTTTGGAAAGTAAAGAAATATTACTTTATTTGAAAATGTGTTTCGGTTTTAAAAGGTCACACATTGATATAATTCGTGGATAAGGTGATAAGGGTTCGAAATCCACTCATACAATTGGTTTTGGACATGTGTAGGTTTTAGATTTTTCATTATCTTTCCATTTTATTTAAATCGTCAAATAATGATGTCATCGCTGCATCATTATTATGTCATATATAATTTACTTTATTTAATGTTTAAAAATTATAAAAAAAAATACTAGGATGTAGGAAATCGTTTTATCTTTCCAATTAATATTTATAATAAAAAAGATGACTTTTATAACCCCACTTAAAAATTGTATTAGTAAAACATATCATGTTTGTATCAATTTTACTTTTACATTAAATAAAATGTTATTTATGTCATTTCCCAACCAAAGTGGATCCATGGGGTCCCCAAGTTGACCCATGGCTTTTCTTGGTCGGCCATGACACAACCAATAAAGTTGGGAATGTGTCTTGGTCATTTCATATCATTAAAGCATTATTTATACCTTAAACTACACTAATTACCACTAATCGCGATTAATGAAAAAAATTACTATTCACCAAAAAATTATTTTAATCTCATTGAACCACATTTTACTTTTTAATGACAACCATGTATGTTAGATTTTCAAAATTCAATACACATTAGTGGTAAACTTTCATTTAACTGAAAAATCAGTTTGCTTGATTACCACTTAGTGGTTTCACTATTCATCAAAAATTGAAGTTTTTCAGAAAATTACCAAAAATTCACCCTAAGCTATATTTGATATTCCGAATTCAAAAATTAAGTCCATTTTACAAAATTCAAAACATATAAGTCAAATTAATTAATTTAATAATTAATTCCCGCTATCATGACAAATAGCGTGTTTTTGTGAAACAATAAGTATCAAAAGATTGACACCAGTTTAAGTCCAATTTCAAAGTGAAATTGATTCCAATGACCACCATTGGATTAACTGGTAAAAATATTTTCTAATTTCACTTTAAAACCAATTAAAATAATAATCTAATCATATAAATAATTTAGATTAAAAAGAGGTTTTGAATGAAAATACAACATTTTACACTATTCACTAAAAAAATGAACTTTATCAGAAAGGTACCAAAAATTTACACAAAGTAAATTTTGATGTCCCGATTCTAAAGAAGAGTTATATTTGGTCCAAAAGAATGTATAAGAGTGATCAAAACTATATTTAATGACGGTTCTCCGTCAAAAGGTGATAAGTGGACCTTTCGTGAAAATTAGGGTATAAATGCCTAAAATTGAACTCTTTCCGTATTTTAAGCCTTTATCTTTTATTGGGTAAGTGTATAAACATTTAAAAACATATCTAATCATATTCTAGTTATTTCTATCCATTCCCGCCAGTACAACGGGTACTTGTTAACTAACATTTAAAATAATATTATTTTATTATTAGAGTGTAACGTAAGAATTCAATGAAACTCTTTGTTGTGTATCGGGTACGCTATCGAACATAGCAACCCTTTAAAGTAAAATTAATATTTAATTCGTAAATATTAATAAATATGAAAATTCTTTATTCTTTATTTACCTGGGATGGTACATCCTTCCCCCCTTTTGGGAATTGCGTCCTCGCAATTTTATTCACTTATCAAAATAAGTGGGGGTATTTATCCCTCATAGCATTTTCAGATTCCCACGTTGCCTCTTAAATCACATGGTTTTTCCACAAAACCTTTACCTGATGAATCACCTTATTCCGTAACACTTGCTCCTTGTGGTCAAGAATCTGGACCGGTTGTTCCTCATAAGATAGGTTCTCTTCCAGCTGAACTACCTCTGGACTCAAAACATGAGATGGATCTGGCATATACTTTCTCAACATTGAAGCATGAAAAACATTGTGTACCTGAGATAAACTCGGAGGTAAAGCCACCCAGTATGCAACTGATCCAACTCTCTCCAGAATTTCATATGGTCCAATAAACCTTGGACTCAGCTTTCCTTTCTTACCAAATCTCATCACACTTTTCCCAGGAGAAACCTTGAGAAAAGCATGATCACCTACCTCAAAAGATAGATCCTTCCTCCGGTTATACGCATAACTCTTCTGCCTGCTCTGAGCTGTTCTCATGTGCTTCTGAATCAGCTGAACTTTTCCTGCCATCTCTTCTACAAATTCTGGTCCCATCAACTTCCTTCCACCCACTTCATCCCAGAAAGTTGTAGTTCGACACTGCTTCCCATATAATGCCTCAAATGGTGCCATCTGTATACTGGAATGAAAACTGTTATTATAAGAAAACTCAACCAAAGAAAAATGTTTGTCCCAACATCCCTGATAATCCATCGAACAAGCTCATAGCATATCCTCCAAGGTCTGAATTGTTCGTTCTGACTGCCCATCTGATTGAGGATGAAAATCTGTACTAAAATTTAATTCAGTACCCAATGACTTCTGAAGGCCTTTCCAAAAGTTAGATGTGAACCTGGGATCATGATCAGATACAATGGAGAGAGGAACTCCATGTAACCTGACTGTCCCTTTAAGATACAAACGGGAAAGTTGATCAAGAGAGAAAGTATCTCGTATAGCAAAGAAATGAGCAGATTTGGTCAAGCGATCAACAATAACCCAGATTGCATTATTACCTCGAGATGTCTTCGGTAATCCAACAACAAAGTCCATGGATATATTCTCCCATTTCCACTCTGGCACTGGTAAAGGCTGAAGCATCCCTTTCGGTAACTGCCTCTCTGCTTTAACCTGTTGACATGTCAAACACTTCACAGTAAAATCAGTAATATCCCTTTTCATTCCATCCCACCAGTAATACTCCCACAGATCTTTGTACATCTTAGTACTGCCAGGATGAACTAAAAACGGGGAACTATGAGCCTCACATAACAACTCATTCTTCAACTGTGAATCACAAGGCACACATAACCTCTTCCCAAACCTCAAAACACAAACACAAACTTATCCAATAACTCATGGAAAAATTTATTCATAAGGTCCATGAATACAGCAGGTGCATTGGTTAACCCAAAAGGCATAACTACAAATTCATAATGGCCATATCTAGTACGGAACGCAGTCTTCAGAACGTCTGCTTCTTTTACTTTCAACTGATGGTACCCCGACCTCAAGTCAATATTCGAAAAATACTGAGCTCCCTGGAGCTGATACCACTTCATTCGATGGCCCAACATCTGCTGAAGTTGTTGCAAATGATTTTACCACCCCTTTCTGCTTGTAGTCTAGCTGCCTTCCCCCAGTTGAGTTCTTCGTTGGACACTCGTTTGCATAATGACCCATTTCATTACACTTAAAACATCGTACCGTTGGCTTTTCATTTCCTTCTTGATCATCTTCCTTACAGTTACGAGCAATATGACCAGACTTACCACACCGAAAGCACTTACCAGACATGGATAAACATTCTCCAGGATGCATTTTACCACACTTCTCACAGGATGGATATTTGGTTTTCTTACCTCCTTGCTTCTTTGATGAATTCTTCCCCTTTTCCTGCCAACTAGATCTCTTATTCTGTTGTTTGTCATAGAACACCTGATCATCGGCAAACTCCATTTCCACCTTCTCCGTACATCGAACAAGTTTTTCATAACTTTTGAACTCAGGAGAAGCTAAAGCCCTTCGATACTTTGGCTTTAACCCTGAGTAAAAACGGTTTATTTTACTATCAAGATCTCGTATGAAGTTTGGAGCATACCATGCCAATCGAGTGAACTTTTCTTCATAAGCAACCACTGAATCATCCTCCTGCCTCAATTCTAGGAACTTTTTTTCCATCCTAAGACGAACCACCTTAGGAAAATATTTCTCAAGAAACATACCTTTGAATTCGTCCCAGTGAAGATCCTCAATCTCATCACTATCCCTTATATTTTTCACCATCGACCACCACTGATCAGCTTCACTTTCAAAACGGTAAACAGCAAGACTAACCTTTTGATGTTCTGAACACCCCATGATATCAAAAATCTTCTCCAGTGCTTTAATCCACCCTTCAGCTTGCACAGGGTCAGATGATCCTCTAAATGATGGGGGATGTTGCCTCATGAAATGTTCCACCACTGACATGTTCCTCTACAGTTGATCTGGATGATCTCGTGCATGGATACCACCACCATTTATAGCCTGAGTCAACTATGCCATCACTGCAACAAACTGTTCAGTTCCGATTCCGACCATCTCAGGTTGCTGATTTGGAAGGTTATCTTCATCCTGATGTCGTCCCAACATAGCTGCTTTGTTTCCTCTGCGGAAAACCATTCTGAACACAGAAATATCTTAGGAGAAGCAACATGGTAATCCATAAATGCTATATCATTTCAATCATATTATAATTTAACACTTTTCTAACTCCTAAAGTTGTCTAAACCGACCTCTGATACCAACTATAAGGCCCCAGCCTTAAACGTTACTTAATATTGAATTAAATGAATAATTCACATTGAGGATATTTTCAGGTTTAGAGTTTTAGAGAATTAGAACATAACTATTACATCTTAAAATATTACAAAGTAGACACTTCTACTAAGTCTCCATAAAATAACAACTCTTAAAAAGAAAGATGTATAGATTCCATGTTTTAGATAGCATGACATTCCCTTGATCCCATCCTTGACCTTATTCCACTTTAAGTCCTGTGAAAAACATTTCGAAAAACTTGGGGTGAGCATAAAAAGCTCAGTAAGGGATACAAAGAGAATGAGAACTGTTAGTTTTTCAAACATCAAGTAAACCATGTATAATATATCAAAGTAATACCTTCACCTTCATGAAGTAGTAAAAACTCTTCACTGAATAAAGTATCATTACTTACCTTTTTGTAACCAAAGTATTACCATAAAACCCATATAAAGAACACATAGAATATATAAAGGTAACTTGGGACATAAACATACTTAAGTGGAATAACCATACGGTTGACTTCCACACATATCACTTAATGGAATAGCCATACGGCCAATTTCCATACATACTTAATGGAATAGCCATACGGCCGACTTCCATACCCAATGCATTGGAGGTTATAACGTAACCACCCGTCCTGGTATTCACGGCACCACCCATCATATGGTTTATAACGTAACCACCCGTTAAAATGTCCAAGTACCAGTATAAAATCATAAAACATAAAACCAATATAAAGGAATGATAACATTTCCACATTTCAATCACAATATATCATAAATATATTGACATAATAGAATCATTTATCAAAACCATTTTCAATACCAAAATACATAAAAGAGTATATGGTATTTATTTTATTTTAAAAACATTACGGCTTGTGGAGGAAGCCAAAGACCAAATAATACTCGCGGTGGTGGAAAAGGTCGTTGTCACCGCGTACGTTAAAAAAACATTCCTTTTTGTCGTTTAGTAAAACGCTTAGTAGAAAAAGATTCCTTTTGTATAAAAGTAAAATTCAAAGGAGTTTATACACCGTATAAAATAAAGTTGTGTATAAAACGAAATATGCCTCAATGAAAGGAGATTGAGACGAAGTCCCTTACCTTGGGTCCGACTTGACTCGATCGTTCTTTAACGTCCTGAATAATAAACTTGAGTTAATTTATAATTGATTAAGAACCTTTTTAAACTTCATTATTCCTTTTATATCACTTATTGCCATGTTATAAACATTATGTAACCATTTAAGTTAATAATGTTTGTTTTGTCAATATTTGGTTCTTAAGTCGAAAGTTGACTTCTTACAATTACATATTGTTCGTGTGGTCAAAAGTTCTTTATATCCAGAATTAAATTCCTGATTTGGATATCATATATATCATATATATCCAGCATATACATGTATTTATAATATTACATAATCATTTAGAGGTAAGAAATGAAATGCACCGTTCATGGAGACGGTAAGCCGTATGTACGCATGAACGCTACTTTAATTTCTTTGTCATATTAGTGGAATTAAAACTAAATGAGAGGTATGTATATTTTAATTCCAGAATTATATTCATAATTTAGATATATCATTAATTATATATATCCATTATATACATGTACTTTTAATAGTACATTACATTTGGGGATAAGAAATGAAATGCACCGTTCATGGAGACGGTAAGCCGTACGTACGCATGAACGCTACTTTCATTTCTATCTCATACTTTAATGGAAAGAAATAATAATGATATAGAGGTATATTATAATTCCAGTATAACATCATATATAATAACTTTAAATCCATCCTTTACACGTCCCACATATGGCATTAACGAATCACATCACTTTTAGGGGGCGGTAGTCCGCACTTCCTTAAATGAAGATATCGTGTTTACCCATAATGGAAACCATAAAAGTATGCCAAAAATGAAAAATACAGAAGCTTAAAGAAAACATAAACATATTATATATCATATATAAAAATAGTGACATCATAATGGCCACCCTTGAAGGTGTTAAATGAGTATTGAACAATCATCGTTTTGGGAGGCAGAAATTTTCCATCCATGGAAACCGTATGTTCTTTAACCATTTGATGTAGTTGTGTGAGAGTGTAGCTCAAATAAATATTATAACAACATCCTAGTATATTTAAGATACTGGTGTTGTTACAAAAGAAGTAAATAAAAAGAGTTTAGAGGGTTGGAGAAGCAAAATAAAACAAATGAACAAGAGAGAATGAATTACCTTTAAAAGTGTAACTCCCTTTTGATTTGAGCCTAAAGGCTTCCTTTGAAAGGATTCTGCCCAAAGGGAATCCTCTAGGATGAGGAGAGAGATTTGGAGAGAGTAATTGGGCAGGGGTTGGCCGAGCCAAAGGCTTGATGAGTGTGTGAAAAGAGGTAGAGGTGGGGGCCTTTTATAAGAGGAGAGGAGGGGCACTTTTGGAAAGTAAAGAAATATTACTTTATTTGAAAATGTGTTTCGGTTTTAAAAGGTCCCACATTGATATAATTCTTGGATAAGGTGATAAGGGTTCTAAATCCACTCATCCAATTGGTTTTGGACATGTGTAGGTTTTAGATTTTCCATTATCTTTCCATTTTATTTAAATCGTCAAATAATGTTGTCATCGCTGTATCATTAGTATGTCATATATAATTTAATTTATTTAATGTTTAAAATTTATAAAAAAATACTATGATTTAGGAAATCTTTTTATCTTTCCAATTAATATTTATAATAAAAATTATGACTTGTATAACCCCACTTAAAAATTGTTTTAGTAAAACATATCATGTTTGTGTCAATTTTACTTTTACATTAAATAAAATGTTATTTATGTCATTTCCCAACCAAAGTGGATCTATGGGGTCCCCAAGTTGACCCATGGCTTGTCTTGGTCGGCCATGACACAACCAATAAGGTTGGGACATGTGTATATGTCATTTCATATCATTAAAGCATTATTTATACCTTAAACTACACTAATTACCACTAATCGCGATTAATGAAAAAAAATTACTATTCACCAAAAAATTATTTTAATCTCATTGAACCACATTTTACTTCTTAATGACAACCATGTATGTCGGATTTTCAAAATTCAATACACATTAGTGGTAAACTTTCATTTAACTGAAAAATCAGTTTGCTTGATTACCACTTAGTGGTTTCACTATTCATCAAAAATTGAAGTTTTTCAGAAAATTACCAAAAATTCACCCTAAGCTATATTTGATATTACGAATTCAAAAATGAAGTACATTTTACAAAATTCAAAACATATAAGTCAAATTAATTAATTTAATAATTAATTCCCGTTGTCATGACAAATAGCGTGTTTTTGTGAAACAATAAGTATCAAAAGATTGACACCAGTTTAAGTCCAATTTCAAAGTGAAATTGATTCCAATGACCACCATTGGATTAACTGGTAAAAATATTTTCTAATTTCACTTTAAAACCAATTAAAATAATAATCTAATCATATAAATAATTTAGATTAAAAATAGGTTTTGAATTAAAATACAACATTTTACACTATTCATTAAAAAAATGAACTTTATCAGAAAGGTACCAAAAATTTTCACAAAGTAAATTTTGATGTCCTGATTCTAAAGAAGAGTCATATTTGGTCCAAAAGAATGTATAAGAGTGATCAAAACTATATTTAATGACGGTTCTCCGTCAAAAGGTGATAAGTGGACCTTTCGTGAAAATTAGGGTATAAATGCCTAAAATTGAACTCTTTCCGTATTTTAAGCCTTTATCTTTTATTGGGTAAGTGTATAAACATTTAAAAACATATCTAATCATATTTTAGTTATTTCTATCCATTCCCGCCAGTACAACGGCTACTTGTTAACTAACATTTAAAATAATATTATTTTATTATTAGAGTGCAACGTAAGAATTCAATGAAACTCTTTGTTGTGTATCGGGTAAGCTATCGAACATAGAAACCCTTTAAAGTTCAATTAATATTTAATTCGTAAATATTAATAAATATGAAAATTCTTTATTCCTAATTTACCTGGGATGTTATAATAAATATTTCTTTTATCAACACTTATTACTTAAGCATCGATAAAAGGAATATTTATCAATGGTTGTTTGGAAGGGCTTATAAAAGTGTCTCAATTTGATTAAAAACCCTTCCCAGTGCAAAAAATTCATGATATCAAAAGCTTTCCATAGAAGCCACCAACTACTGGTTCTTCTCCTTAGTAAATTAAAGCTCAAATCAAATATCGAATCAAGACTCAAAAAAATCCAAGGCACAAATTCAAGGCTTCAATGATTCAATGGTTGAAGGAATGAAAGGATTGAATGTAGGTGTTTCTATACATTCTCTCAAATAAAAGTCTTTATTTACTTTCTCTTGGAAAACTCAGGGTGTAAAACATCAATGGTTCTAGCCGTGGTGGAGGATTTTTGCAATGGAAAGTGTAGTGAGTGAGAAATTTTGTAGATATAGCCATGGAGATAAACTATTTTTATTCTTTGAATTTTTTGTGTGTAAAACACCTAAAATGTGATCATTCCTAGCTTCGCTCCCATACCATATGAGCATCTCCTTCCATCTCAATTGTAGTTTTCAATTAATGTTTGGTATTTGTAAGATACTCATTTATTTATGTGACAGTGTGGATGAATCATGATTTATTTTCATTGGATAAATATTGGAATTAAACATAGTGTAGAATTCCTATTTTTATCATCAATATAATTTTTTTTATATCAATTTCTATGATGGTGGTTGGGTATCCAATGAGACTACTTCATGGAATATTAAACTAACTAGTAATTTTCATATTTAGGTTGTAGTGGCTTTTTTATAGGGAGTTATATTTTATAGATCTGTTAATTTTCTGATACCAAATATATTTATGAGTGATGTAAGAGTATTCTACATTGAAAATGTTGCATCATGAGAGTGATTTTGTCTCGGTAGATGCTAGTGTGCATGGGATAGATGTTGACATGGTGGATATTTTTTTTCTCCATTATTTCTAATATATGTTATTGATATGTATTATTTCTTTATGAAAACTTCTTTATGGACCTCCATATAATCTCAAGGAAGGGTCGATGTGTATTAGTTGTCCCACCTAGAATTGTTCAGATGGGTAGATCTGATGTGACGACCTTCTTATAATCCCTTGGATGGGTCGGTGTGGGGATATGACATCCCAATAGTCTTGAGATATTTTTAAATATTTTTTTAACCATTAATTTTAAATATAATAATTTTGCATGTTGCTACATCACTTGTTCCCAAAAAAATTAAATTAAACATATCAAATTATATATATTAGAAATTAATTTTAGTTATTCATCCTTTTAGGTCTACATGTATTGGTTCCGACCCTTGGAATATATGATTACTATCCATGTATATGAAATAACTCATTATTTCCTAAAATTTTATCAATACATTATTATATATTCTAGTTGATTAAATGAGAGTCTATTATTCTTTTTTATCATATTTTTGTTTCATATTACTCATTAGTTTCCTACATTATATTTTCATTTGTTTATGGAATTCAAGAAAGATTATATCTGTGTCAAAAAATAGTTATTATATCAATTTTTCCTTAACACTCGTCCCCCATCTCTTTTATAGACAACTTTCATCCTCATCAATATCATATCCCAAATAGTTATTATTGAAATTTGTTTCTTGAAACTCATCCCCCATATCTTTTATATTTCTTGTACTACTCTGATCATTAGTCATCCCATGGATTAATACTTTTTAAATTATTTCAAGAAACGTAGGATCATGTTAACAAGATATGTAGGATGTTTGTCATACAACAAAATGCAATGATAAATGTCTTGGAGATGAGTTTATGAGGATTAAAGTTGTCTATAACTTTATCCTTTGAATTAATTCAAAGGATAACACCTTTTATTGTAGAGTAATTAATTTCTTAAATCCAATTACCCATGTTATTCAATATACTAAAATTCTTTGAAACAATCAAATGTTGAGATTCCCTTATTATAATTATCTATAACTTTCACCTATGATAATGAATATATTATGTGTATTTGTTTATTTCTGGTAAAAAAAAATCTTTTTTGAACCCAATAGTAAGAATTTGAATCCAAATCTGATGCATGCTAATCATTTGATAAAATAGTATGAATATGGAGTTAAAGAGTTCATCAAGTTTGAAATAGAGCATGCATTCATCCCTTCTAAAACCATTTATCAATTTTTTCATTGTTTTTATTCAATAAAAATTAGTTTTTATGTGTTTGATGAATATTTTATTTGTCACAGAATAGACCTGAGCTATAAATTTTGGACTTAACATGTGGAAAAACTAAATGTGGACACATATTGGGATGATACTATGGTTTAAGGATCATTTAATATGAATACCATTTTAAATGATTATGGATATCAAATGGAATAAATGAAAATGGAAATTTAATATGAACTTTGTGATTGTAAAAAAAAATTGATTAGTTAAATAGTTGTATCAAAAAACCTTTGTATATCGGTTAAACTAAATACACAACAGTTTCACCTATATTAAAGTTATATAATTTAAAATCATGCAGCATATGGACTGACACCAATTTTACAGAACTACTTGGTCTCCTAAAAGATATGCTACAAGAAGAAAATAATCTACCATGTCAAACAAATGACACTAAATTAAAGCTACATTCAATGGGAATGATCTCTAAAAATTCTTTCTTTTCTAAATGATTGCATATTGATTCAAAAGGACCATGAATCACTCATAAAATTTCCTAAGTGTGGTGAAAATCGATTCAAGAAAAATGAATCATGTCCTTCAAAATATTTAGGGTATATTATTATTATTTTATGGTTTATAAGACTATATGGATGTCAGAAAATGGTGAGCCAATTGACCTGGCATGCAGATAAAATTATTAAATATAGAAACATACATTATCCAGAAAATTCTCCTTAGTGGAATAAAATTCATTACGATTATCCTAAATTTTGAAATGAGCTGACAAACTTTCTTCTTGTGTTATTTCTATATGGAATAAATCCTTTTTGTGTAAAGAGTAGTACTCATAGTATATGGCCCTTCCTCTTTGAAAATTATAACTTGTCTCTATGGTTATGCATGAATCACAAATACATTATGTTGTCTCTTCTTATAACTAGAACAATGAATCCCGGTAAGGATATTTTTTTATATAGGATCCATTGACCAAAAATATAAAATTTATGTTGGATACATGTGATATAATGTATGATTCTCATAGAAGTAAATAATTCTCATTGTGTTCCATATTGTATGGGATGATAAATTACATCCCTAATTATGAAAATTTACAATACTATAGCATTAAGTGAATGTTGGGGTGTCCCATTTGTGAAAAAAAACACATACTCAGTTTGTTTGAAATATTCCTCGAAGACTTAATTTTTTTGAAATAGGAAATTTTTACCTCAACAAAAAACATATAAATCATTGAAGACAGCATTGGATGGAAATATCAAACAAAGTAAAAAAAATGTCTCTAGTAATGGAATATCAGCTATATAATAAAGTAAAAGTTATTGACATTATTTTTGTAAACCATTTTTGAAAAATCATAATATATCATGTTAGAAGAAGAGATAAATTTTCATTGATTTTTTATATTGGAATTGTTATTATGTCAAACATTTTATTTATTTGAGGCATATATAAAAGAATGTACTTGACAGTGTTATTGGCATGTTATTAAATGTTCCTAGCATAATGAAAGATTGACTCAGTGATATATTGGATTTTGAAATGTGGATAAGGGGATAGTAGGCATTAGTGAAGGATAAAATGTAGGATTTTTTTCCCTCTACAAGCATACACTTTATCAAGATAGGAAAATTGCAATTTTTCTTTGTCATTAATAGTGTAAAATTTTAGCATGGGAATTCATCAAATTTCAATAATTCTATGTTAATTATTAATTTAAAGTTACATGGAATGAAATCCAAAAAAATCATGGTATGATGAAAGATTTAATTCATATTGCTTTCTGTTGCATTCTGCCTCAAAATGTACTTCATTCATTAACCAGACTCTACTTATTTGTCAAAGCTGTATGCAGTAATGTTATTGACCCAACAATGTTTCCCATTATGAATATGAAGGTTGTAGTCATATTTTGGGAATTAGAGATGTTCTTTCCCCCATCATTCATTGATATAATCATCTAACCGATGGTACACATGGTTAGATTGGTTCAACTATATGGTAATGTCCATTATAGATGGATATACAAACTTGAACTGTATATGAAGATTTTGAAATCGTATGTTAAAAATAAAAGTCATCCAAAAGGTTGTATTTTAGACTGATATATTTTTGAAGAAGTTATATAATTATATACTGATTACCAATTAGATATTGACATCATCAGTCTCCCAAAACCTTTTCCTAACAAACACCTTATGGGTGAAGTGTTTTCCAGAAGAGATTTCATTACAATTACATAGACAGAGCAGAAGACAGTGAACCTTTATATTTTATATAATAGTGAAGATGTTGATCCATAAATTGATGCCCAAAAAGAAATTATTAGATATTTTAGTCCACCAAGGGATGAAGGATGGATATTAAATACACATAATTAATAGTTTATATCATAGTTTTGAGATCAAATTAATATGGAGTTATTTAATAATATGAATTCAATTTCCCAACGAAATCAATAACTAGCACGAGGACCAAATTAAAATGTTTTATCTTATACTAGTTTTTTAATGAAAGGTTATATGTTTTATAAAAAAGAATACAATGACTATAAAATGATGAAAAATAGTGGTGTTTCACTTATTGACGAAGTGATGCACATATCTAGTTATAAGGATTCAAATCCAATTTATAAAAATATGTTGTATTCTGGCATCATCGAACAGATGTATGAGTTGAATTATAAAATATTTTAAGGTCCAATTTTCCATGGAAAATGGGTTAATAATATTAATGTAGTTAAAGTCGATGAAATGGGATTTGTTAAAGTGAATTTCTAGGAGGAAGGGAAAAAAGATGATCTATTCATAATGGAATCACAATCAAAGTTAGTATTTATGTCCAAAATCCAAAAAATAATAACTAGTATATTTTCATACTTGTGACTAAAAAATATCAAGTCATATGAAAATTCAATTAATGGGGACCCTTTCATTGGGAGATCACAATAAGTTCATGTTAGTCCCAATGTTGACAATTCTTTATACATTGGAGTGGACCACAAAGAGGGGATTTGGATTCTTGATAGAGAAAAAAAATCCCTAAAACCTTTTAAAAAATAAAGATATTTCAACGAGTAGATAAAAGTTTTTTTAAAATATACTATACTTTCCTCATAAAATTATACGTTCTCTATTGCATTAACAATAATATAAATTAAATGGTTGAATACACATATTGATAGTTTCTTCTTCAGATTATGATGTTACCAATCCCTCGGAAGAAAAAACTAAAATTAATGAGATACTTGAAAATATGTAAATATAATGTTATGATATACTTTATCTATTTTACCAAAAATTTATATTTATGTTTAATTTTCTACAATTTAAAATTGACATTAATTTTAGTAAAAAAGAAAAACAACATAATCAAAACTGAAGAAACATATTTATATTATTTTGATACTTTAATAAAACAATCCATATGTTCTTTTTGGTGTGTAGGAATTATCTTCACCATAATCAGATACGTGATGTGCCCAATATAACTCAATGTGTTTGTTATTAGTTTGAAATTAACATTTTAGATCAAAATGCTTCACTCACAAAGAACCAAGAAAAGACTCTTGGATTATCATGATAATTTATGAAGTTCATTCATAAGTCATTTTTGACTTGTAAAAATTCACCTCACATAAAACCAATACATGATTTGATTGGTATGAGTCAAAGTGTTTGTTTCAATTTTAAAATGACATTTTAGTAAAATAGAATAGTGATATACTCAAAACTGAGAAAACATATTATGATTGTTTTTATACATTAGAAAGATTATCAATAAGTCATTCTAGACGTCAAGTAATTATCTATACCTCAATATGATGCATGGTGTAACCAGTATAACTCCAGGTGGGTCCTTTTCATTAATGTTGACATCATTTTTAGTAAAATGGACTAATAAGATACTCAAAACTAATAATACCCATTTAGACTATTATGATAAATTTTTTAAATGATCCCTAAGTCATTTTTGACATATAGAAATCATCCTCACCTCCATCTGGTACATGATGTGCTCAGTATGACTCAAAGTCTCCATTATCAATTTGAAATCAACATTTCTATTCAAATAAGTGTCCCTCACTTAAAATATATCAAAAAATATTTTCTTTTCTTTATAATTTAGGAAAACAATTCAGAATTCATATTTTTTCAGTAAAATAAAGTCTAACATCAAACAGATACACGATGTGATCGAAATGGAAAAAAAGTGTGTGTTTCCTGTTTAAAATTAAATTTTAGTAGAAAAAAAGAAAAATATCATACTCAAAATAAGAAAATGATTTTTTGTTATTTTTATAGTTAATGAAAATATCCATAAGTAATTTGAGAAATTTAAGAATTAGTCTCACCTCAATCCAAGTCATGGTGTGATCGATATAACTGAAAGTGCATATTTTTCATTAAAATTGACATTGATTTTTGTAAAATAGACAACTGACCTACTCAAAACCATGATAACGCATTTGGATTGATTTTATACTTAATGAAAATGATCCATATGTCATATTTAATGTCAAGGAATTAGTCATACCTTAATATTATACATGATGTGCCCGGTATGACTCAATGGTTTTTTATGAGTATAAAATCGGCATTTTAGATTAAAAAGACTCACTCACTGAAACTGATCAAACATGCTCAAATTTTCATGATAATTTGGGAAAAAAATTTATAACTAATTTGTGACATGTTGGAGATAGTTTCACATAAAACTGATATATTATGTGGTTTAAATGTGTCAATGTGTGTGTTTATATTTTAAAAATGGAATTTTAGTAAAAAAAACTAAGGTACTCACAATCATGGAAACACATTCAGATTATTTTGATACATTAGTAAAATTATTCATAATTCATTTGAGATGTGTTAAAATTATATGAACCTATATATGATGCACAGTTTGGCAATTATGAATCAAAGTGCGTCTTCTTTTTTAAAATGGCATCAGTTTTAGTAAAATTACCACCTTAGGTTAATTTATTTTATTATATTATTACAAACATAAAAAAATTTATTATATAGGTCCATTATTTTTTCCTGATAAATGGTATTTTTTCAGTAATAGGCTTAGTAAGGGTTATGATTATAAAAAAGGAACATTGATTTTTTTGAGTGTATAGAATAATTTTTATTTGAAAAATTATATAAACCAATGTTTGAAATGCCAATAATGTAGTGTTTTTCCCTTGCATTTTTGTTGAAAATTTTAATTTAGTCAAACTATTTATTCCTAATTGTTTTTATTGATATATTGAGTTTTTCTAGTGTTTTGGTGTGCCATTACAACACATTTCCTTGGTGTTGTAGTGTTTTGTTGCAACACACATTAATATGGACCTTTATTATCACTTTTTTACCTCTGATAAAATAACAGGTCTTTTAATGTCACCTAGGTAGTAAGAACTTACTTAACACTGATAAAGTTCATGTATAGCATTTTCATAGTCATTTTTTATTGTAGTAGGCCCAACCTCATCTTCCTAATGCTTAGCCTAAAATATCCATTTAATAGTATACCATTACCATCACCATATAAACCCCATTGCATGATCCAACGAAACTCTCAACACTACATAATAAAGAGTGGAACTTGGAAAGAGAAAACATTCCCCATTCCTATAAAAATGAAGTTATGATGCACCTCCAGAATATTCCAGTGTGGTATCCCTCCTTGATTCACTCCTCCTGTCAAAAAAGACATGTGAGGCCCTTATTAAGGCCCAGAAGAGCCCTATCTTGTTTTTGATTGAGCAAGAATATTCTAAGGACAATCATGTCAAAGAATCTAAGTAGTATGGGTGTCATACAATAATTTACATCTTCATAGAGGATGATTGTTCAACTAATCTATGTAGTATACACCCATTTAATTTAATTGTCTAGTTAAATGGTGTGGAAGTCCATCACTGCCTTATGGATACTGGATCTGGGATTAATGTCATCCAAGAACGAATTCTCCACAAGATGGGACTCATGGATACTGACCTAACTGCCTCCAAATTAACAATTTAGAGGCATGGTATGGGTGAAAATAATCCATGTGGAAAGATTTAGCTGAAGCATAAATTTGTAGATCTAGTATAAACTACCTAAATCATGGTGGTATTACATGATATGGCCTACAAAGCCCTTTTGGGTAGTCCATGGCTCTGTCTTCTTGTATTCTTCCCCTCTTAATACCACCAGTTCCTCAAATACTCCATTAATAGTCAAGTATGGGTACTTTTTGGAAAATCTACTATAAAAACCCAGGATTCTCATTCAAGGATATTATATATTATCAGATGAATATTCATTAAATTTTAAAAAATACATGCCTTATCACCATAATGTTTTAGTTCAATTAGAATCATGGAACATAATATTCTAATCTAGTGAAAATTCCCCAATGTTTCCCACAATGATCTTCCCATTTTGTACTCTTCATAGACATACTAAATATAAAACTTTTTTTTATATCCAAGGGTAAGAAATCATAAGAAAGGTTAATCTCATATGCTCAGTAAGGTTATATGTAATAGATATCAATATATGATCATATAAATAATAAGGTAAGCATATTGGAACACGATAAAGATAAAACAATTTGAAGTTTATACCAAACCTATTAAGAATCATTAACATTTTTCATGAAATAAAGATTGGCAGTTCATAACACATGAATCGTAAGGGAATAAAATATCATGATACATGAGATAATATAATTGGAATAAAAAATATATTTGTGGAAAACAAATAATAATAGAAAATATTATATCAAGGCTACCCACAAAGACATTCATATCATGTTAGGTTTCAGCTAACCACCAGTTTACTTACATTAGGCTTGGGATGACCTCTCGTGTACCCTCTTTGGGGATTGGTCATACCACCCATGTACCTTACTTTTGGAATTGGTATAATCACTCATGTACCCTAATTTTTGGACTAAGTCTTACCAACCATGTACCCTCATTTTTGGGATTGTCCAAACAACATGTGTACCCTCCTTTTTGGGCTTGGTCTAACCAACTGTGTACCCACCATTTTGGGTTTTGGCTATCCAATCATGCACCATATGACATAATATTTAATTTATCTTTACTCAGTGCATTAGAGAGTCATATAGTTCTCACCCATGTCATAATGACAATCATACATATGTTTTTCATAATTTATCTAATCCATTCATCATATCATAACCCATAAAACTAATTGGGATTTATAAACATTTCATCATATCATAACCTTTGGAAAACAGAAGGGTTTCATAATTATTTAATAATTTCATCATTGAATGACTGTTGATGCTCCTTTTCATCACATTGTCTACATGAATGGAAAGGAAAATGGCTTAGCACAAATTGATTCATCCTTTGAAGAAAACATCAAAATTCGACAAAGGCATGAACAAGGTTTCAAATGCACAAGGGTCGTGTATGTTCCAACATTGTCACGCAAGTATACTTGCGCGCCACCTAATGGTCACGCAAGTGACTTGCGCTCCCTAATGGATAATTGCCCGGGGTCTTCTCCAGCCTATAAATAGACCCTGTGGGCCCCCCACTTCAGGAGGAATTTTTTCCAGAATTCACAAAGAGAGCTCTGAACGCCCAAGTCTCTTCTTCAGGTCATCCGAACACTTCTATGGTAATTCTTTACCTAGAATGGAAGGTCTAAATAGGAGAAGTAAATTCGAAGTGTTAGAATTCACTAACACTTGCATGCCTAAGTATTTTACCCTTAAAAGAAATGAACACACTTGCATGCCGCCCTACTTCTTCATCAGAACTTGCGCGCCATATTCTGGAAATCCTCTAGGGATAATACCAAGGGTTTGAGCCAAGTCTCACCCAAGTATCACTTTAGGACTGAAAATCACACAAATACCCATGTGTCATGCAGGTATACCTGCACGACCAGGACTTGCGCACCCACACAGTACCTGCGCGCCTGCCAGGACTTGTGTGCCCCTATCTTTTTGGGTGCCTTTCTTGCCAACTTCACCCCTCTTATGCCATTCCACTTCTCCTATTCATGATTTGGTCTTCAAGACACTCTTCAAAGCCATTTATGGCGTGATTTCTTGATTTGGCTTCCTCATCTAAAAAGAACTTCGTGGAACAGCTCTAAAAAATCTAGTGATTTATAGATCTTTATGTCACTAAAGATTGAGATTTCATTCATTCAACCTCATCCTTTAAGATGATAGAATCCTTAACCTGGGCCTCCTTTTTAGGAATAATCCTCAGTCTAAATTCTCAAATCTGGGCATTCTCCTTATGAGTAAGCCCCATGTCTTCTTTTAACCTGGGTCTCCTTTTCAGGAATAATCCCCTGTCATAATTCCCCAAATTATGGGCATCCTCTTCAGGAGTAAGCCCCAAACCTTAATTTTTTTTAACCTGGGCCTCCTTTTCAGGAGTAAACCCTAGTCCAAATTCCCCAAATTATGGGCATCCTCTTCAGGAGTAAGCTGCAAACCTGAATTCCTTTAACTTGGGCCTCCTTTTCAGGAGTAATCCCCAGTACAAATTCTCATTAATATAGTCATCTTCTTTAGGAGTAAGTCCCAAGTCCCCTAATATGGGCATCCTCCTTGAGAGTAAGCCCCAACCATAAATCCTTTAACCTTGGCCTCCTTTTCAAGAGTAAGGCCCAGTCTCAAATATGGGCCTCCTCCTTAAGAGTAAGCCTCAAGTCCCTTTAATTTTCAAAACTCTTTAACCTAGGACTCCTTTTCAAGAGTAAGCCCTAGTCTTAATTTCATTTTGATTTGGGCTTCCTTCTCAGGAATAAAACCCAATCATAAGTCCCCTCTTAACTTGGGCATCTTCCTTAGGAGTAAGTCCCAAGATTAGAGTATCCAAATCTCCATAAACTACATATACCTTTTTAGACCCTGATCTTCGATTTCTTCCCTGATGTAAATCTTAATCCTCATCTATTTTGGGCAGTCATACATACATAAGCCTCGCATCATTTCTTATGATTGCATCTTTCATGGCACAATTGTCTGGTTTTCCCAATACCTTTATTTCTCACACCAAGCATGACTCATGTGATCTTAGAGTGTAAAAGTAATTATGACATCTTTCTTTGAGCCATCAATCACAAACATCATACTCTGTTCTTTGAACTACGTGGGTTCAGATTCCTTTTCCAAAACAAAGGATACGTAGGTAGCCCATCAACGGGTACGATCCCAATTCTGAAATAATCCATGTCCTCCTGAATGAAAATAAACTTCAAATGACCCATTGAGTGGATTTAAAACCAGTATGGTCATCATAATGACCAAGATAATTTTATGTATTTTAATGATACCATCAACTAAGATTCTCTAACAAATACAGATGATTCTTCATCGATGAAGAACCTCGAATACATATAAAAGATTCTATGAATTTCTTACATATCAATCATTGATTGCCAGACTAAAGTAAAGTTCATTTTATACTTGGTAATGTAATAAGGATTCACGAACATAACATAAAGCTATAAAGAGAGTCCCAAAATAGACAATAATTCCCCTCAAAAATGTGTAATGAGTCCGACCTCCCATCCTCTCGACCAATGCAAATTCCTAAGCCTTATCAGTCCACAACTAATGAGCACTTAACATTGGAAAGTAGGTCCAAATGGATATGGAATCATTGGATGTTTCTGGTTCTACGGATAAACCCATTAGAAACCAATTGGAATGTTTGAACCTTCAATCAACGAGGTCATCCTCGATTCCATAGGGAAACAAAAAATGGTGAACCCGACGTGAATCCTTAACCATGTTAAAATAATGTTTTTCTTATTTGTTAGGACCCTATTTAAAACTCAATGAGAGGGCCAACAACACAATCATTGACATATGTACTCATCCAAAAGATGTAGTGGTTGAATTTATCTTGATTACATCTGTTGCATCGAACATGCACTCTTTTTCAAGATTCTCTGCATTCTAAGAAATATATGCTCTCAAATTCACACCTATGAATATCACTGTTGTGAATACCGCTGCTGCAAATGCCACTGCTAATACTCCTGCTGGATCGTCATCCACTCTGAGGATGACATCACCTACTCAGCATCTTCAACATTGTGTATCAAATGCGCTGGCTAAGGAGTTTCGTCAACATAGTACCATTCTAACTCCGGTGGCTGCTCGACAAGCCCTCCAAGTGAACAATTCACCCTGGTCATCCGGACAGCGACGACCAATGATCAATAAATAGGTGGTGCTAACTACCGTCTCCAACCGTTTTGGGTCGTTATCCCCGGAACACAATCACCATTCAATCCCATATTCTGGGGAGGTGAATAAGCAGGTCCCTAAGGGCCTTAATTCAAAGAAGCAGGAGTCCTTCTTGAGGGATCCTATCAACAATCGCCGCCAGACTCATGTGGTAATACACCCTCAACATGATGAGGGTACTGAATCCAGGCATTCGGCTCAGGTTCGTCGAACCCGACCAGGCAAGATGAATCGCCAGAGGCAGAATCCAGTCAACAGTGAGAAGGTTCTCATCTTTTCCATCTCCGAAGAAGTCCACCAACCTAACATGGTGGCAAGCAATGAGCGGGCACATACACCTGCCCATTTTAATTCTCCTATCCAGCAGACTCATCTGCCTGCATCATGTCAATCCCGACAGGAAATTCTGGCAGAGTACTATAGGCAGAAACATACACCTGTTTATACATCATTAGCTAGTCTATATGCTCATCTGAATACATATGATGGAGCTCATCAACCATGTTCGGTGAAGTGCAATCATCATGCACATACACCTGCTAGTATTAATCAAGCCTACCAACAGTCTCTCTTGGTAGCACATGGAGAAGTCAGTCGGAAAGCTCTGGTGACAAACAGGAGGCAAACTCAACTCTCTACCCCCACACTTGAGTACTGTCAGGATTCACTGACAGGAAAAGGAGGACAGGAGTAGGCACATACACCTACTCCAAGCATGGAATGGACGTATATCCCCATTCTGGCAGCTGAAGTCACCAAGCATATTTTATCAATGGTGAAAGACCAGAAGCAAATCCCTGCTCATATTATGGATGCTTGCTAGGATATTATAATAGCTTCAGTATCATCTCAGGGAAAGACACATAAATCTATCCCTACCAGTGGAGTGACACATTAACAGTTCACTCTGGAACAGACACACACATCTATTCCAGTACAAGAGGGTTGTGGGGCTTACTCCCCCATATCATATGGACAACCAAGTCAGGCACAAACACCTGATTTGGGAGTAGATCATTAGCCTAATCTGGCCATCTCTCCTGATCAGGCACATACACCTGCTTAGAGCGGCCACTTTCATCAACAGGTGGTTTCCAAGGTGAGTAAGAAGGTGTCTAAGAAGAAGACCTACCCAGCACAGTCAGGAGATCAAGAGACAATCTATAACAAGGCTTTTCTCGATTCTAGAGTTCTTGAAGCCCTCAGATAGTTATTTGTTGGAATTCAAGATTTTACTCCCTCATTTCCCAATAGTGGGATCATTAATTCTGAAGGTCTTCTATAGACACTTCCCCATGAAGGCTTTCTTCATGACAATTCGGTCGATCTTGAAGTTTCATCTTTAGATGAGAGCCACAGGAACCCTCTGTGTGGTCAGAAGACCAAGGAGCAAGAGATCTCATCTTTTGTTGTAACCCACCATGGTGGTCCTCCCTATGATGATGAATCTCGATGCAAAATTCCTCTCTACAGTAGTGATGTACATTGCCCGGAAAATGATCCAGTGGACAATGTAGTGCGGAGAAATACCTCTTATCTTGAGGCACATGCAAATGAAAAACCAGTCATGTTTGATGCTTCATCGCTAGCAGGTGAAATAATTTCTCAATCATAAGATAGCCCAGGGTGTATGTCATTCTCCGAACCACCCCTAAGTCATGTATCTTCTAGTTTGATCAGTGATTTCTCTACCAATCTTGTTGAATCCTATGAAGCAACAAGGAAGCACCAGCTCTGGTCAAAGTAGGTAGAAGAATATTAATTGAATGATAAAGACGAAATGTTGAACATGATAAAAAACTGGCAAAGGGTGAAGTGCCAGTCATGTTTTGGCATATGGATGACTCTCAGTATGACATTCCAGAGATGTTGATAGAAGATGAGATTCATTATATTCGTCTCAACATATGGAAAACTCTTTGTTAGTTGAAAAAGAAAGTATTATCTTATAATGAATATGAAAATAATATTATGATAATAGCAGGGTTACAACGTCAGATTGATTTGGCATCTCTATTAGTCTCTCGATATCCGAAGGCTAAAAAGCAGCAGAGAGCCCTTCAACGTTCATGCCTTGGCGCACAAAGAAGATTGCGCCAATTAATTGCCAATGCCTCATCTGGTATTCATGTCAGAGGATGGGGTGTTCATGGAGCACTACATTTCATAGTGCTCTCCAGTCAGCAAAGCCTGCCGAAAATGGTCTCATGCAATGTTATTGCCCATGGTTGAGCACCGTCAATGGTCTTTGTATGTAATCAAAAGCTTACCCAAGAACAGGCCTCAACTAGTTCCTCTCAAAATCAAGAATACAGAGAACAAGTTATTGAATTACTCCTGCATCAAGCAAACGATAATATTGAATAGGCCTCTCGTATGGTGCAAGCACATCATCAAGTGACAGAAGTGTCAGAAATCATCCAACGGTCATTTGAACCGGGTGATAAAAGTAGATACAGGTTGATGCATCCAGCTAATTTCTGGACTAAGGTCCGCAAGATCAAGATAAATTTTAAGAAAGTCTCAGACATAGAATTTCAAGAGCCACCCCAGCTCGCTAGATTGGGGACTCTTTTAAACCAACCTCAGAATCAAAAAATAGGGTTCGAGGAGTTGAGAAAAGACAGCAGGAACAGCCCATGTCCCCTGGACTAGGGACTTTTTCAAATAATCAATCCCCTCCTCAGAGAAAGTCGGTCATTTCTCGATTGGGTAAGAAGCCTCAAGAGGAACGAAGAGCCAAATTATCATGAGATTCTCTCCAAATTACAGTTCTTCAAGAAGTTCCTCAGGGATTGAGTCAACAAAAGGCAATGTATCATCAATGACATGGACGAAGAAAATATCACAGAAATGTTGATAGAAGGGATGTGATGCGTTATGCATCAATCAATGTCATCAATGTTGTTGTTGTTGATCCACCAGATGAGGCTCACTCAGGGGACTCAGATGAATAGGTTCCTACTCAGGATGTTTTATGCATAAACACAAATGAAGAATGTGTGCGTACACGAAATCAAAGGATTACCCAAAATCTGGGCGTTCTATCAAATAACCCACTTCCCCCTCTCCGAAAGGGATCAAACAAGGGGAAGGGAAAGAATCAGGTTACATATCCTCCCTCTGGAGAAGGCCAATAGCTCTCACTAGAGCAAAGATTTTCACAACAAGATGAAGAAATGAAAGAATTAAGGAGGTTGAACGCAGAACTACTTCAAGGTAGTCTTCCTCCTAAGCATGCTGGAGTCAGTCAGCCAAGGGAGTTTTTTGCAGCTACTGAGATGGATCAATATTTTCCTCTTTTATCAGTACACCCTCATAGGTCTAATCCTATGGGTCAAGTGCAACAACAATTGGCAGTGCTGCCATCAATTACGGTACCAGCTGCCATACCTGTCCAGACTCTAGTCATTGCACCTGCCCAAGTCCAAGCTCAACTGGATGTTTCTCAAAATTTAATAACTACCATTGAGTCATTAACAGCTCGGTTAGAGACTATGGAAGGGAAGTTTTCACAGGTTCAACCGGAAAAGAAAGCTTACCCTGAATTCATAGATTCAATCTCTCCCCTATTAAATTTTGGGAATCCTGTATTCCCTATTTTCAATGGATCAGGCAATCCTGGATAGCATTTGACGCATTACGTGTCTTGTTGCGATCCTATGATGGGAACTTCGGAGTAGCAAGAAGAATTGAAACTCAGATGTTTCGTGCGAACCTTGCGAGGACTAGCTTTTGTCTGGTATACAAGCTTGAAATCCCGGCCAATTACCGGATGGGAAGATCTTCGTCAATGATTTCTTCTTCAATTCAGCTCAACTTTACCAAAGACAATAGTTTTCGATATTACAAACTGTAAACAAAGGGAGAATGAAAGAGTCTCTGATTTCATTTCTCACTGGAAGGGATTAACATATTCCCTGATCTTAGAACTACCTCAAGAGGAACTGTTGCCAATCTATGTGGAAAATCTGCATGATGAATTATGCACACCACTGATCCCTATGAAATTCATAGGAGGGTTTCAAGACATTACTTCAATCGCTCAACAGATTGAAGATTCTCTTATACAGACTAAGGCTAAATCTCGTGTAATTCCATCAGCTCCAGGAAGGAGAATGGGTAAAGCAGAAACTGCTACAGTTATGCTTAAACAAACACTTGTACCTGCTTCTACCCCAAAACCTTCATCTTCTCGAAGGGCTCCACCTCCTGAGCATCAACAAAAAAGGTTTTTTCATCAAGACGATCAAATAGATCAAAGACGGAAACAGTTTGAGGATCTGAAGAGCAAAACATACTCTTTCTGAAATGAACGAGTTCCTAGTTTTTTCATTTCGGACCTGGAGAATAATTTGGTTCAGTTGCAAAGTCCCAAGAGGCCAAACAAGGAAGGAGATGAAGACCGTCCCAATTATTACCCCTTTCATCAAATGTTGGGACATCCCATCGAGGAGTGTTTTGCCTTAAAATACCTCCTAAAAAAGATGGTCGTCTTGGGAAAAGTCAAACTGAAAGGCTCTTTATCCCAGGTAGCATGTGTTACTGCTACAGTTCCAGAGGAGGAAGGCAAGTGGAAAGAAGTCAAAAGCAAAAATGCACAAAAATATGATGATTGGATGGTCAGAAAGATGATCAACCGAACTCATGCTATCTTTTGAACACAATTGAAAAAACCAATTTTACCTTCTACCATGATTACCGCAACAAAATCCTCTTTAGAGGGAAAATCCTCAAAAGGGAGGCATAATTCCAAGAAAGAGAAAGAATTAGAAGAAGATGAGAATGTGTCAAAGCCTAAGCTGTATTTGACTCTGGGGGACTTCATGCCATCTACTTAAAATCAACAAGCACCGCCCCACCAAACGGTACAGCCTAAATTGGATATTAAGGCAGATTCTTTATCGGATGAAGAGTTAATCTTTGGTTCTGTTAATATGATTCAATTAACAAATCCATATGCTAGTCACAATTTTGATTTTGATGATCCTGAATTCCCTATATCAAACAGAGGAATCAGAGGAAGTTCCAGTGGCTCAGGATACATGGGAAGATGCGGATCTTTCAGAAGCCACTATTCCAATTCTACCCCCGATAGAACTGTGTACGCAGCAGAAACTCGTGGTAGATCCCTTCAACAAGCTTAGAAAGAACAAGCAAGTTCTTCCACCAATAGCAAATTCAGTCCTGGCACAGTTATTTTGGACGACCGGTTGAAAGTTCCATCTTCTTCCTCTCAGCAAGTAAATAAACCTAATTGTTCTAATCTTCCAAAGCCATGAGAATTACCAACTCCTATCCCGGTACAAGATGCATCGAATTCCAAAGCATCAACTTCCAAGGCACCTGTTAAACCACATGTTCCTGTTGGGAAACATAGACCTATGGATCAAAAGTATGATGTATTGAAACACTTGGCCAAAGTACCAGCCAAGTTATCAATTCTGGATGCTTTGAATCTGTCAAAAGATCTTCGGGAGGCACCCATCGAGGCTTTGTCAAGTCCTCAGGAGTTTGAAACTGAAATTTCTGCAGCTGAAGTATATCACATAGAGAATAATCCTGAAGAATTCCATGCAATAATAACTTTTACTGATGAAGATGAAGATGATTTTGTGCATGGGAATATTAGACCTTTGTACTTATCTGGAAAGTTCAGTGGAGTAGACGTCCGAAGAGCTTTCATTGACAATGGTTCAGGAGTCAACCTCAGGCCCATTCGTACACTTCCTCAATTGGGCCTCACCGAATCGGATTTATCTCCTTCCACCATGATGTTATAAGGATATGATAAAAATGAACAAGAACCACTTGGCGGAGTTAGACTCAGAACTCAGTTTGGAGATCTTGTATCCAATTCAGATTTCATGGTTATTGATGAAGACTCACCCTTCAACATCTTTCTTGGGAGACCCTGGCTACATCAACATGCGGCTATCCCTTCATCATACCATCAATGTATCAAATATTGTTTTGATGGTCAGGTTGGGACATTATATGGTAATAAGGCCCCGTTCAAGACATGTGAGTCTCAATACATTGAGGCAGAATTATATCACATGAAGGGAAGGTAGAAATCCCCAATAAAGGAGATTACTAAAGTTAATGCTCCGTATGGTTTGGAAATGATTCCTGAAAATCCATTAGCACATGTGAGTACATATTATGTATAGCCTATCATTAAAATTGAAAAGATAGACACAAATCAAAATACTCTTATGGAAAGATCCATAATGTCAATTATGGAAATCAAGCCAGAAAACATAGGAGAAATTGGTGATTCTCCAAGCAGTGATGAAAACCCAAATGGTTATGTCTGCATTTCATCTGCTGAAATCCAACAAGTCTATACTTCGCCAATCAGGCTAGAAGAAGTTATAGCAACATTAGAGGTGAACAATTATGTCGATTATCAATCCACCATATCCTCTTTATTACCCAAAGAAGACCCTTCATCATCAATTTGGTCTGAAATGGAAGCTTCTTCTTCAAGATGTGCAAATTTTGACATCTCTTCTAATCATGATAAGTCTGCTTTATCATCTACTATTCAAGTAGAAACAGAAGAAATAACACATGAAGAAGAAGAAGAGGAAGATATTAGATATGCTCCTCCAACATTTGAAGAGGGTATCTCTACCACCGTGGAAAAACTCAGAGAAATAAATCTGGGTACAAAAGAAGATCCACGCCCCCACTTTAATCAGTGTGGCGATGACTCTTGAAGAACAAGAAATGTATATTTCCCTTTTAAAGATAAATCGAGACATATTTCATTGGAACTATACTGAGCTGCTCGGGCTTGATCCTGATGTTGCTACTCATCATTTAGGATTACCAGAAGAACATCAAGGATTTAAGCAAGCCGCGAGAAGAACACACCCAATATATGCTTCCAAAATTGAAGCTAGAGTGGATAAGATTATCAAAGCTAAATTATCACAAAAGTCCAATATCCCAAGAGGTTGGATAATATTTTCCCTGTAAAGAAGAAGAAAAGACAAATTAGAGTTTGCATCGATTTCGGAGATCTTAATTGGCATTGTCCTAAGGATGATTTCCCAGTTCTGATTATCAAACTTCTAATTGATGCAACAGTTGTATATGAAGCACTTTTCTTCATGGATGGATATTATGGATATAATCAAATCTGAATGGCCCCAGAAGATGAGAAATCCACAGCCTTCAGAGCCCCTCAGGGTGTGTTATTCTACTGGGTAATGCCCTTTGTCTTAAAGAATGCGGGCACTACATATCAGCGTTCCATGCATCGTATCTTCAATCACTTTATAGGGAAGTTTGTTGAATTCTATGCAGATGATTTGGTGGTTAAATCCAAACAACGTTCTAATCACTTGGCTGATTTGGAAGTTATATTCCTTAAGCTTCGACAACATACTTTGAAGATGAACCCCTTAAAATGTTCTATTGGGGTAACCTCAGGAAGATTTATCTGCTTTATTTTACGCCATCGTGGTATTGAAGTCGATACTGAGAAGACAAATTCAATCCTTGGTATGTCACCTCCTCGAAATTAGAAACAATTAAGAGTACTTCAAGGACACTTAGCCTATATTCGGCGTTTCATCGCCAATTTGGCAGGAAAAAGTTTACCCTTCACCAAATTGATGAAGAAGGGAGTCACTTACCGATGGACTGAAGAATGTCAAGAAGCATTCGAAATTCTGAAGAAATGCCTCTTGAGTCCACTAGTACTTATTCCGCTTATTGAAGAAAGACCACTTATCCTCTACATGACAGCTTTAGAGTGATCATTGGGTGCCTTTCTTGCTCATAAGAATGACGCTGGGAATAAAAACAGCCACTACTACCTCCGTCGGACTATGCATGAAGCAGAGACCCAGTATTAAAGTATTGAGAAGTGCTTCCTGGAATTAATCTTTGTAGTTTAGAAGTTGATACACTACCTGCAACATCTATAGGTCCAATTGGTATCTTGCAATAACCTGCTCAAATTCATCCTTAGTCATCCAATGCTTACAGGACGTCTGGCAAGATGGGCGGTTATTTTGCAGCAATTTGATATTCAGTATGTGTCTCAAAAGGCAATAAAGGGCCAAGATATGGATGATTTCCTGGATGAACACCCTTTAGTGGAAGACACATCTTTAGATATTGAGCTCCCTGATCAGGAAATCTTCTCTATTCATGAAAGTCCTCAGGCATGGGAAATGTATTTTGATTGTGCTTCCAGAAGTCCAACAGAGCGAAAAATGGAAAATCGTAAATTCAACAAAGTTGGCTTAGGAATTGTGCTCATTTTTCCAAAAAAAGGAATTGTAGCCTTATTCCTTCTTATTATGGGAAGGTGTTACCAATAATGAAGCAGAATACCAATCTCCCATCGCAGGCTTGGAATTGGCACTTCAAGCACAAGTGAATCAACTAAAGGTGAAAGGTGATTCAGACCTAGTAATCAAACAAGTCAATGGGGATTATGCCATAAGAAAAGAAGAACTAAGCCCTTTGTATGATTACGTTAGAGAGTTAATGGCGGAATCCCTTTCAAAACCGACATTTTTTTATGTCCCGCGATCACAAAATGCTCAAGCTGATGCACTGGCTAATATAGACACAGCTCTGGAAGATCCAAATCGGGACGATACAACCATCAGTATTTCCCACTGTCATGAAATTTCACCTTATGTTTGAATCAGAACAGAGGAAATTATTGAAATCAGTCCCATTCCTGAACTGTATGGTCATATTACAGGATGGATTTCACCTATCAGGGAATACCTTCAAAATGGAACACTTCCACCTAATAGAGCCGAGAAAGAACAAATCTGGCGACGTGTGGTCAATTTTACTCTTTATGATAGGCCATATCACCTAAAGAAAATTCTCAAAAAATTTGGTTTTGATGGAGTTCTCTTCAGATGCATTGATGGTGAAGAGACAATGGTTGTCATGAAAGAAGTTCATGCAGGAGTATGTGGTGCCCAACAGTTTGGACATAGACTGTCTGATCAGATTTGAAGGCTTGGATACTTTTGGCCTTCAATGAAACAAGATTGGGTTGATTTCACAAAGAAGTATAATTCATGCCAAGTACATGCCAACTTCATTCATCAACCTCCATAGTTGCTTTATATAGCTAAATACTTGTGGCCATTTGCCACATGGTCAATGGATGTGGTGGGACCTTACCCTTCAGCTATGGCCAAGAATTTTAACTATATTCTAGCTGATACTGATTTATTTTACAAATGGGCAGAGGCAATACCTCTCAAGGAAGTCAGTTCTAATTGGATTGTTAGCTTCATCAAGTCTAACATCATTACCAGATTTGGTGTTCCTCATACCATATTGACGGAAAATGGCACAAACTTCTCTTCATCCGAGGTGAAGAAGTTGTATCAAGAATACAACATCAAATCCAACCATTCATCTCAGTGTCATGCAGCAGCCAATGGCCAAATAGAATCTTTTAATAAGACTCTTTCAAATATACTACAAAAGATGGTGGATAAAGATAAGAAATCATGGACTGATAAATTCTTCCATTCTTTATGGGCTTATCAGACTACCACCTGCACTGCAATGAGGATAACTCCATATTCATTAGTATATGGAACAGAAGCAGTCTTTCTAATTGAAGTTCAACTACCCTCACTCAGAGTTCCCATTTTTGATCAGTCATCTACCGATGAACAATATCAAAAGCGATTGAATGAATTGGAACAGTTATATGAGAAAATATTGTTCACTTTGTACCACTTGGAAGTCTATCAGAATCGAATAGCATGAGATTTTAACAAAAAACATCGTCTTTGTTCATTCACTCAGGGAGAATTGGTATTAGTTCTCAGAACTCCAATGATTCCAGGAATGAAACCTCCTAAGCTTGAGCCAAAATGGGATGGACCCTACTCAATACATAGTGTCTACTCCAATGGAGCTTATTCATTAATCTCGATGGATGGAGAACTCATGAATACTACAACCAATGCAATATTTTTGAAGAAGTATTTTGTATAAACACAAAATATATCATCCATGGTCCGGTATGACCTTAAACTACACCACCGTCCAGCAAGACGTTAAACTGCATCATCAACGGTCTAGGCATATGACCCTAAACTATTTTCACATATGTACAACATGACGTTAAACTGTGTCCCCTTCATTGTCCTTGCTATATGAAGTTAAACTATACAGCAACGGTCCATACATATGACCATAAACTATTTGTATTCCTTTTGTCTCGCATGAAGTTAAACTATGATGTCCTAACTACATGATGCTAAACTGTACAGAAGTCCCTTACATCCAGCATGACATTAAACTGCACCATCCACGGTCCACGCATAAGACCTTAAACTATTCGATCTTTCATCCAACTTGACGCTAAACTGTATCATCCCTTCTTCGTCCAACATGACGTTAAACTGTGAAAACGTCCCTTACTTCCAGCATAATGTTAAACAGAATCATCAATGGTCCATACATATGACCTTAAACTATTTTTGTTACTTTCTTCCAACATGACATTAAACTATGAAAAAAGTCCCTAATACGTCCAACATGACGTTAAATGGTGTACTCTATTGTCCTTACTGCATGACATTAAATTGCACATTTGTCTTTTTTTCCAACAGGACGTTAAACTGTGTTGTCTCCATCATCCTAACTACATGATGCTAAACTGTACAGAAAGTCCTTTGATACGTCCTATATGACATTAAACTGTACTTTGTCCCTGCTACATGACACTAAACTGTGCAGCACCAATAGTCCTAACTGCAAGACTTTAAACTGTGTAGTCCCTTTATATGTCCTACATGACATTAAAATGTGCATTGTTAATATTATTGTTACCTCTTGTTTCTCACACTGAGTATGACTCATGTGATCTTAGAGAAAACCTCTACCATAACACTCTCTCTGGGCTACTAACCATGTGTAAGTCCCAACAACATCATTTTTTTAGTTCATTGTCCCAAAGAACAACTTGATCATTAATACATTATTTAATTGAACAATGCGGACCTTGATCCTTGCCTTCCAGGCTCGGTACGTAGGCAACCTCCCAAGGTTCAAGCCCAAAACCAATCTCTTCACATCGGTTCACCTCCATCTCATACGATGTTGATTTGTGAAACCACCCCTAGAATCAATATCTTTATATTGGTTCACTTTCATCTTTACTGTACGATGTTAAACTATACAGCACTATTTTGTCCAGTGTGATAATAAACTAAAAATATTCGTTGTTACCCTCACCTGAGAGGGAACCATTATTTACATTGATTTTTCAATCATGTTTCATTTCAAAGACTAAATGCATGCATGGCAATGTCGAAACCTTTTATCTTGGGTTAAACCATCGTTGCACTAAAGTCCCTCTTCACCCTTCACATGTACGAACCAAATTTGTACAGAGGGTATTTCTAGAACTGTGTGGGCTTGATTCCCATCCTTATGGGATAAGTAGGAACATTCGAGTGTCCCTCTAATCCTTCCCCAAGTCTTTGGCCGTAACCCCAAATTTCACTTTCAGTCCCTTGGCTGAAAAGTCCCCATGAAAACATACACTGTGTATTTCTTATAACAGTCCACGCTCTATGACCCTAAACTAAGATCTCTAATCCTTTTGTCCCACACGACGTTAAACTGTATTTTAATAACTACATATGGCTTGATTCCCATCCTCATGAGATATGTAGTGAAGCCCAACATTTCAATTCAGGAGCCAGCCACAACATGATTATGGTTAGCATTGATCGGTGTATCTCTGTATACATTGGACAATACCCATCTTTATGTGTCATAATCCTAACCTTAAATATTTTCAGATCTTCATAATGCTTTTCATGACTTTTAGTGACAAAAATGTCAAATTTCTAAGAGTTCTTTTACCTGACTATGTAGTACATGCCCTTAGGCGGCCTTGCATAAACAGTCTCCAAAACAGATTTTTCTGCCAAAAGGTACTATTATCTGACTATGCATCCAATTCCCTAAGGTGGCCCTACATAATTTAACCCCCTAACGGGTTTTTCAGATACTAGTAACTTCATTCTTAGGAAGAAAGCCTCTTTTTTCCTTATTGTTCTTAAATGACAGTATGTAGGGATCCGCAAAAAAATAGCCATCCTTAACATATTTGTCCCATATCCTTTTTCAGGATATGACAATATTCAAGTCTGTGGTTTTTATTCTCCTTTCCTACATTTGGGTCAGACCTTCATAGGAGTGATATCTATCCAGTTCTTTTATAATCTAGTTTGGAAATATCTTCTCCATATTCATGTACCTCTTTCCATACAGCAAACTCTATACTTTGGAAAATTTGAATCTCCATAAACATTCACTGGCTTTTTAGCACTAGGAAAGTAAAATTCTGAGAGTTCATTTTCCTGACTATGTAGCACGTGACCTTAAGAAGCCTTGCATAAATAGTCTACATAACAGACTTATTAGCCAAAAGATGCTATTTATTTGACTATGCAGCCAATGCCCTTAGGTGGCCCTGTATAATTCAACCCCCTAATGGGTTTGTTAAATAATAGTAACTTCATTCTTGGAAACTACTTCTTCTGATTCCTTTTATCTCTTTTTCATATCATTCCTCAGATTCAAATATTCTTAAGCCATAGTTTACATATTTTCCCTCATACTTGAGTATGGTAATATGTTTTCAGATATATTGTCAAAGAATTGAATCAATTCTAATTCATTTGGTCAAAGCTATTTTTGACCTTAAACATTAGCCTCTGTATGTCCGATGTGCGTGACTTTAAACTGCCCACAAAAGACAAAGGAACTCTAAATAAAAGTCAAGTTCCAGCTCACTAAACATACATTTTGTATGATTTAGGTAATATTGAGCAAATTAAAAGATTCAATGTTTTTAGGGTTATTTATAATAATCATAGTAAAAATAAAACTATGCTTACTAGGCCCATTGGCTTAGGTAAAATTTAAAGCAGGTAGTAGGAAAATAGGTGCACAAATGATTAAAGGTGAAAAAGTTCTTCATTTGATGCACCAGAAATAGAAGGACATCCACAAATATGGGTCTCTTCTCTTTTCTAGGAAATTACAAAAGGCTATCGACAGAAGTCTTCAATTGATGAACCGCATATCAAGCTTCATCAGTAGCTAATTAAAGATCATGCACTCGACCAACTTCACTCCTTTCAGCCCGATGGAGTGCTTTCTTGGCATCCGCAATGGTCTTCATACCATTCGTTTAAACTCCCTCCAATGAATTATTGAGTTGGTCAAGTTCCCCAGTAACAGCATCTAACCATTGCTGAAGGTGCATCTTCTGGACGACTTTTTCTTTGATCTTATGCTTCAGCTCCTGCATCTTGGTAGCATATTTTGCCTCAGCTCAAGATACCACAGCCTCAAATTCACCGATGTCGACTGACAGTTTCACCCTGTTCAGATCTTCGCAACACTTTTTATCTTTCTACCTCATAATGATGACTTGTTTCACCGCAGTATGGATCTCTTGGTATCCAAAACCGCCAAGTCCTAGCATGATAAACTAGGATGAAAACCAGGAAATCGTTGATGACAGCTCTTCTAAAGGAACCTCAGATATGATTTTCCATATGTTGTTCCATGCCTTGCGTCATGAGAAGATGAGCGCCTTAAGCACCTCTGGGTCTGACTCAACATCATCATCACAGGGGGCATGTAATCTGGGATTAATGCACTTAAGGAAGTTCCATGTTCTGCTTCTTCCCCTTACCCTGGTTGCTTTACCTTATACTTCTATTTGGATGAAAGTTGAGACCTCACCTTCAATTCTAACCATTGAAGTTGATATCCCTGTTTGATCAATTAAAAGTATGGTTAGTTTCATAGAATAATGGAAGTTGTCTATCTATCTTGGAAACTCAGTCCAATCGTTAACTAACAGCAGATCAGCAGCTTGAGAAGACTCCACCCCATTTTTCCCAGTTTCAACAGGATCATAAATATGGGTCTGATGAGGGTTTACTGGGTTTATCTCCACTTGAGCTAATGTTTCTGTACTGGTAGGGCAGACATCAATGTCCACACCCTCTTCAGGCATTGGCAGTTTAGCAGCTTCTAGGGATGGAACTGCATATTATTTTCAGTCATGATTAGAAGTGTAAATTATAAGAAAATTTACTGGGCGAAGGATAACACTCACAACCAAGGTCTTCTAAATCACATGATAATCTAGAATGATCATAAAATTCTTCGAAAGACATGCCACGATTCATCATTTCATCCAATGATATTTCAGAATCCTGGTTAGTCTCACCAGTGGGAGCATTTGATGTATCCTCTTGGAGACCCTCATTCTACAGCCCCTGGCCATGAACAGCTTCATCATGAAGGATGTCAGATTTAGTTGTGCGGCCGCCAATGATTCTGGTGCAGGTTCTTCTCTACTTGTAGCAGTAGTAGGAGCAGTGCTGGGAATAGATGTTGGCTCTTATTCAGAAGCATCCAAGTCAGCTGTAATTTTCATTTGTTCCACAACACCCTCTGTGGTCTTTAAGGGTGTATCAGTCCTTTCCCCCAGAGGGGAAATTGAATAATCCCTTGTAATCCATAGAAATATGAGAAACCTTTTCATGGTTATAGATTCATGATTACTTGAAGGACTTACCACTGCTAATGAAGCGTTTAACTGTGGAAATCATCCTTTGTTGCCTTTGCTTCTTTTGTTTTTTTGGAGTATCGGCAGTCTCCCTTATTGGAACTTGAATTGGAGAATTGAAGGCTATGTCCAACGCCACATTCATGGCCTGCTGACCTGGAGATATCTCACTCGGTTCGCGAGGAGAATTAGCAGTAGCCCCGATGGCAGTACAACCAGGACTATACTGTGGTGAAGGAACCTCAATTCCTTTATTTGCAAGCTACAAGATGAAGAAAATAACTCCCTTATGTAACAAATATTTGACTAGAATCAAGTTGCAAAGAAAATAATAAAATAAAAATTACATCTTCCAGAGCCACATAATCCTGACACTTCTCATCTCCAGAACCACCAGCCCCCTCAGTGGCGCCACGATAAATCATTTCCTTCACCTACTTGGTGACATGAATGGACTCATCAGTGGCATATATGAGCATTTCCAGCTCTCTGATGTAATCCCACACATCATTGGGGTTATCCTTGTATTGGATATCTGTAGAAGCCAGAAGATTCCCTATTCCAGGAAGTTGTAGGCCCTTACACAAATCCATCCAGGCGGTCTCAGTACCATAGTATAAACACTTCCATAACTGGACAACCTCTGGTCATAGATATGAAGACTACGAGGAAGGTCCTATAATCATTGACTTCAATTTCTTCTCATCTTTTGCAACTGTAGATAGTGAATAAGAAAATAAAACTTATTGATTTATAAAGTAGTAGTGATTAAATTACCACAATGAAGTAACTCACCAGGAGTTGATGGAGTAGGTCTCTTGATTCTAACCGGAGGATTATATCGGGTACAAGGTCACTTTGCCACTTTTTGTGCCTCATCATCCCCATCATTGGAATCCAGTGAATCAGTCCTAGAGGATGAGTCTGGCGAATCGGCTTCAGGTGGGGAAGCATCACCTTCATGAGGGAGGGTTTCTTTATCTACAGTCCTCTTCCTTTTCCCCACCTGATAAACTGGGTGATTCAGTATCCCTTTTGGGTATGATTCTATCTAGTGTGTGGCATAATATGTAGTTATCTTAGGTGCCACTTTTTCAACTGGAAGGTCAAATACCACCCCAGTATTCTCCCTTGACGTCAGCAGCCACAGTTGTCGGGAAACCATCGGATGTTACTCTAACCTGACATGTACTGGGAGAGATACATCAATCTATTTCAGACACTTGAATTGACGTGCAAATCTATATGGATCATAGGCCTCGCATATAATTTCTCCATCAATCCTGGCAACTAGCACACCATCTCAACAAGCTAGAATGTATGCCCTCAGATCCAAATGGTTTGTTCCATCATCAACAAACCACCCGATTGGAGGATTTCCAAAGGGAAAGAAGTTGAATTCCTTAAACATGCTCAACCTCACTTTCATGTCATAGGCATTAACATCTAATGGAGCAACTCCAGAGAATGCTTGAACGGATGGCCTGAAAGAACTTCCAAGAATTTGTAATCCATTCTATACATTGTATAACCTGAAGTGAGTGGCAATCCATCCCCATAAAACATGGAATGGTCCCACTATTCTTAAAAGAGATTTACCCATGAAGACATGAATAAAACTCCGGTGAATCTTTGCTAAAATGGGGGTAGCCAACCCAACCATTCTTCCCTCAGCCAACTTTGCCGCAATGACGAAGGTCCCTGGCCTGACACCTCCCTTTGAATCCCTGACTGGCAAGAGATAAATGTTGAGCCACAAATGCAAGAATCCCTCTAGACGAGTCTTCTTCGGGATTTTTTGATTCACCTCATATCCTCATTTCTCAAACTCTCCTGCTTCTAGAGTTGGCCAGAATGTGCCAGGAGCACCCCTCTTCTCAGGTTTTGGGCAGGTGGTAGGATGTTTGGGCCTCTTATCCTTGGATTTCTTTTTCCTGGATCCTTTCTCCTTTGGCTCCTTCTCCATTATCTCCTTCTCTTTCTTATCAATAGGAAATATATTCATCCACTACTATGGATGAATATCCTTTCTAGAATGAGTTAACAAGGTCCCTGAACTCTTGAGCCTGTGGAAGATCTTAAATAATTCCCGAGCTAAAGCAGGAGTCTTCTCTGAATCATTCCAAGTCACCTTGGGAGGAATGAATTCATCATACATATCACCCAAAATTGGAGCCCCTGGGATCTTGTGGACATCCCATAGACTGATACCTAATTCTCCATGAGTTAGATGGAATGAATTAGCTTCAAGGCTCCAGTGGCTGAGTATCTCTGGCACGAAGTTATCATGTCTGTAAACATATGTTTGCCCAACCCAAATAGCTTCATATATCGCCACTCCTTTCAGATCCTCAACAAACTCTGCATAGGTTTGTCGCACCCAGTATGCCCACATCCATGTTGGCTTCACACCTCCCCCAGGACGGAAGTCCCAACTTTTCTTCCCGCCTTTGGATTGATCCATCTGAGCATTTCGGAAGATTGAAGGATAACAATGTGGTCGCAGCTCAAGTGTATGAGGTTTCAGATCTGTCGTACAAGGGCTATGATGAATCAAGTGGGCCTTCTCCACTATTCCAGCACTTATAAATACTCCTCCACAGGAGATATTTTCTGAAGCAAAGTTGGTATAATTCTGAAACCACGAAAATGGGAGATTGTTCTTTGCTTATGGAATTGTAACTTCTCGCAGATGACCATAGCTATACAAAGGAAAATAAATGATTTGGGAGAAGTCGCGATGATATTTATTCACATACTTATCCAAATCTATAAGATTTCTACTTTTGAAAGTATAATAATCGTGACCAATGATGTTTATCATATCATCAATCCACTTGCTATCCAGTTCATTAGCTATTTTGGTTCAAAGAGCCATTGATTCCGTACAAAAGATAAATAAATTAGCTTTTAAGTAAGTTGATTTTTCATAAAATTTGTGAAGGAATTTCAAAAAATGGAAAAGGCATTAAGGCACGCAAGTATGGATGTGTTGCGAAAGTGTTATTGTGCCGCGCAAGTTCTTGGCGTGCAAGTATCACCTTGCAAGTCCTATTACTTTGACAACTGTGCGGCAGCGAAGAAACAGCGGAAAACGAGCGACTTGCATGGCGAAGAGGACCTGTGCGGTGAGAGCTCGAAAATCCAGAAATCAGATGCGATGCATGGAAAATGACCGCATATTTATAGGCCAGGTGGCCTACCTGCACGCCTACACCCAGCGCGCTCCATCCAGTGCGCTCCATCCCTGCGCGACTCAAACCTGCGCGCCAAGTGTTTCACCCTAAACACTTGTGCACCGCCTTTCCATTAGTTTTCTTCTTTTCCTCAGAGTCACATCCTCATTTATTTTGGATCCAACTCTGAGGGGGACTTTTTTTATGCACCTTTTCGTCACATTGTCTGAACAAATGGAAAGGGAAATGAATTAGCACAAATTGATTCATCCTTTGATGAAAAAAATCAAAAATCGACAAAGGCATGAACAAGGCTTCAAATGCACAAGGGTCGCGCAAGGTCCATCACTGTCGCGCAAGTATACTTTCGCGCCACCTAATGGTCGCACAAGTGACTTGTGCGCCCTAAAGGATAACAGCCCGGGGTCTTATCCAGCCTAAAAATAGACCCTGTGGGCCCCCCATTTCGGGAAAAAAAATTTCCAGAATTCACAGACAGAGCTCTGAATGCCCAAGTCTCTTATTCAGGTCTTCCGAACTCTTCTAAGGTAATTATTTACCTAGAATGGAAGGTCTAAAAAGGATTAGTAAGGTCTAAGTGTTATAATTCACTATCACTTGCGCACCTAAGTGTTTTTCCCTTAAGGGAAATGAACACACTTGCGCCCTGCCCTACTTCTTCACCCGAACTTGTGCGCCATCTTCTGGAAAGCCTCTAGGGATAATACCAAGGGTTTGAGCCAAGCCTCGCCCATGTATTACTCAAGGACTAAAAATCGCACAAATGCCCATGTGTCGCGCAAGTATACCTACATGACCAGGACTTGCACGTCCACGCAGTACCTGTGCACCTTCCAAGACTAGCGCGCCCCTATCCTTTTGGGTGAATTTCATGCCCACTTCACCCCTCTTATTCCATTCCACTTCTCCTATTCAAGATTCAATCTTCAAGACACTCTTCAAATCCATTTATGGCGTGATTTCTTGATTTGGATTCCTTATCTAAAAGGAACTTTGTGGAATATCTCTCAAAAATCTAGTGATCTATAGATCTTTATGTCACTAAAGATTGAGATTTCATTCATTCAACAACATCCTTTAAGATGAGAGAATTTTTAACTTGGGCCTCCTTTTCAGGAATAAGCCCCATTCTAAATTCTCAAATATGGGCATTCTCTTTAGGAGTAATCCCCATGTCTTTTTTTAACCTGAGCCTCCTTTTCAAGAACAATCCCCAGTCATAATTCCCCAATTTATGGGAATCCTCCTCAAAAGTAAGCCCCAAACCTTAATTCCTTTAACCTGGGCCTCCTTTTCAGGAGTAATCCCCAGTCCAAATTCCCCAAATTATGGGCATCCTCCTCAGCAGTAAGCCCCAAACCATAATTCCTTTAACCTGGGCCACCTTTTCAGGAGTAATCCCCAGTCCAAATTCTCATTAATATGGGAATCTTATTTAGGAGTAAGTCCCAAATCCCCTAATATAGGCATCCTCCTCAGGAGTAAGCCCCAAACATAATTCCCTTAACCTGGGCCTTCTTTTCAGGAGTCATCCCTGGTCTCAAATATGGGCCTCCTCCTTAGGAGTAACCCCCAAGTCTCTTTAATTGTCAAATCCCTTTAACATGGGCCTCCTTTTCAAGAGTAATCCCCAGTCTTAATTTCCTTTTGATCTGGGCTTCCTTCTCAGGAATAAAACCCAATCATAAGTCCCCTCATAACTTAGGCATCTTCCTTAAGAGTAAGTCCCAAGACTAGAGTATCCAAATCTCCATAATGTGAATATAACTTTTTGGACCCTGATCCTGGATTTCTTCCATGATGTAAATCATAATCCTCATCTATTTTGGGCAGTCATACATACATAATCCCCACATCATTTCTTATGATTGCATCTTTCAGGGCACAATTGTCTGGTTTTCCAATACCTCTTGTTTCTCACACCGAGCATGACTCACGTGAGCTTAGAGTGTAAAAGTAATTATGACATCTTTCTTTGATCCATCAATCATAAACATCATACTCTATTCTTCGAACTACATGGGTTCTAATTCCTTTTCCAAAACAAAGGATACGTAGGTAGCCCATCAACAGGTATGATCCCAATTCTGAAATAATCCATTTCCTCCTAAATGACAATAAACATCAAATGCCCCACTGAGTGGATTTAAAACCAGTATGGTCATCATAATAACCAAGAGACTTTTATGTATTTTAAGGATTCCATCAACTAAGAATCACTAACAAATACAGATGATTCTTCATCGATGAAGAACCTCAAATACATATAAAATATTCCTTGAATTTCTTACATATCAATCTTTGATTGTTAGACTAAAGGAAAGTTCATTTTATACTTGGTAATGTAATAAGGATTCACGAACATAAATTAAATCTATAAAGAGAGTCCCGGAGTAGACAATAATTCCCCTCAAAAAGGTGTGATGAGTCCGACCTCCCATCCTCTCGACCAATGCAATTTACTAAGCCTCATCAGTCCACAACTAATGAGCACCTACCTTTAGAAAGTATGTAAAAATGGATATGGAATCATTGGAGGTTTTCGGTTCTACGAAAAAACCCATTAAAAACCGATTGGAATGTTTGAACCTTCAATTAATGAGGTCATCCCTGATTCCAGAGGGAAACAATAACCCATGGAGAAAGAAGAAGGTTTAACAATAATTTTATCATGTTGTAACCCATGGATTATAAATAGTTTTCATAAACCTCTTTTTATCAAAAACCATTTGAATAAAGAATAATAATGGCTTTCTTCATTCATATTCACAATAAATTATAAGTAACATAAAATATGTCATTTTAGATTGAAAATAATTTTACAATATTTCTTAGGATATTTCTTGACGAAAATATATATTTTTTAAAATAAAATTCTAAAATATTAAACATTTTTTAAATGATTTTCATTCAAAATAAAATTTTAAAACTTCTAAAAATGATATTTAATAATCATTTATAAAATTTCATGAGGAAAATATCCTTTTGGTTTTAAAAAAATTAAAACATAAAATATTTTGAAAATATTTTTGTTTGAAAATAACAATGAAAATATATATAGGAAGATTAAATGAAAAAAATTATTATGAAAATGGTGTGTTTCATTCATGTTGTACATGTTAACACAAATATTCCTTTCACATTTTCAGTACAATTCAAAAGGGTTTTTTTTTTTGAAAATAAAATTAGAATTCTATTTAGGTAATTTTTTGAAAAGTAAAAATTAGTAAAAATGACATCAATAAATCATGTTGTGGATTTTGAAAAAATATATATTTCAAGCATTTTTAGAAAACAATGATTTGGATGAAATTGAGTTCTCAAATAAATAGTCGATTTTTCATAAAAAATATTATTGAACTCTTGAGATCATAAAGTCTGAAAAATGATGGGAAAAAATAAAATCTCATTAAATTATTTTATAAGAATAAAAATAATTATTTTATTTATAGTTAGGTCATAATATTTCATTTTTTATTCATAATCATAACAATCCCTATAAACCTTGAAATTTCAATGTAAAACTCTTACCATTATGTTAACAATGAATCATGATCCCCTTGAAAGAATGAAAATTAATAAAACATAAAATATAGTGAAAAAAGTACATTAATGATATTAAATGTGAATTTGGAAGTATATACACCCCATATGAGAAGATAAGATCATAACATAACATAACATATATCCCAATGAAAGAAAATTGAGATAAACCAAATTCCCTTATCAATTTGTTAACTTTTGATCCGTAATCCCCAAGAAAGAGAGATCCTAAAATGGATATTTAAATTTAAATAATTATATGTATAATAATTATAATGTTAATTCATGGGAGGTATTTACACTATATAAAAAAATTAAATGTTGAATATGGCATGTGTCTCACAGATGTAAAAAGTGAGACGAAAATCCCTTACATTATGTCTTGACTTATGTCATACTCATTAAAACCCCATTATAATAAATATATTATTTTTATTCAAATATTACATAATTATATTCAAATATATCATAACATATATGATTTTATGATGAAATTTTATTACCCATTAATTAATAATTCCATGTTAAATCCATGTTTCGGGAAATAGTTACTTTGATTTTTGTATATATCTTGATTTTTTATTTTTGGTCATATTACATTGAGAATTAGTACATAAAATAAAAATAATTAAAAATGATATAAATATCAGATATATTTATTATAAATTAATTTATATTAACTCATGGAATTTAGTGATAGGAAATCAAATACACCATTCATGAGGACGGTAGGTCGTACGTACGCATAAATATATTTTTTCATTTTCTTATTGGGTTGAAAGAAATAAGATTCAATGAAAAATATTATAATAATATTATAATATTATATATATATCACATATTTTTATTTAACACATCTTTAATATATTATATGTAAAGCATGAACGAATCACATCACTTCGCGAAGCGTCAGTTCATCGTACACACGAATGACGTTCTTGCATTCTCACAAAATGTAGAGTATAAAGGTATGTGGGATATAATAATTACATAACCAAAATAATATCATAAATATTATAAAAATAATATTTAAAATATAAATCCATAATTTTTTCCAACCATGATAGTTGGTAATGGAAAAATGAATGATATTGGTCTCCGAGACGGTAGTCCCCCATACACATGAATGATGATTTTGTAACCCATTTGATCAAAGTGGAGATGGTTTTCGGTCATCAAAATGACATAAAAACATATAATTATACTAAAGATACTCAATTTTTTATATAATCATGATATCATAATAATTTATGTGGTGGAGGAAGAAATAAAACAGAAACACTCAATGATTAATGTTACCTCTTATTCGGGTATCCTCCTTGGGTTTGAACTAAAATCCTATTATATATGAATTTATAACAAAACTAAGGCTTATATTATGAGGTTAGGTAAGTTTTAAAGTTATTTTGGTAGGTTTTTGGAGTGATAAATATCTCAATATGTCTGAAGAAGTGAGGGTTGTGAGTTCCCTTTTATAATATTGGAGTAGTGGAATTTTTATAAATTCCCAAAAGTGTTAACTATTAGACAGATGATATTACCTCATGTGATAAAAATTTGATTAATAATATTGGAAATTTATTACTTTTAAATAAAAATCTCTTCCAAATAAATTATTCACATTTTTGTATCATGTTATTTTTAGTCTTTAGGTATACTCAATGTTTTTCTTAAATTTTTCACCAAGGTAACTTGTATCTTTTTATTTAACAAGTTAATTTACCCTTTAAAATATAAATAAAATATATTTATTATATAATTTATACCTAATATTCTATCTATGAAATAAAAATTATCATATAAAATACTATGTGTTTGTAAAATTAATTTTGACACAATTACATGTAATGCACAAAACTTTATTTTAACCTTAGTCAGACCAATTAATCTTAACTATTTTCACTAATAATTATGGCCAAAAATTAATTTAACCATATTATATAATATATATTAATATAATTTAAAATATTTAATCCATTATTTAAATTAAAAACACATGATTTCATGAATTCAATTTTTAAAATAATAATCTCACAAACGCGATGAGAATTAGGGTTTTTAAAGATAAAAATCCCAAAAGTTTGAAATATTTTTATATCGAATTTTGATATGTAATTTTTTAAAATTACCTAAGTTGTATTAATTGAATTATAATTTAAATAAATACAATTTAAAACATATTTAAAATATAATTTAACATTATAAATAATTTAAATGAAATCTTGTTTTCAATTAATATCTAGTACTTTCACAATTCAATAAAAACAATTAAAACATTATGAAAATGTGAAAAAATTACCCTAAGATAATTTTGAAATTCCAAATTTAAAAATTATTTTTTATTTTATCAAATTAACTTTTTTTAATTGTGAAAATTAATTTCATTGTGAAAATCTATTTTTGAGAAAATAAAATTTTTGAAACATGTGAAGAATTTATTGATAACTAGGTACTTTTTTATCAATATGGATCCATTATATAAATAAATTATAAATAATATATAAAAACCTATTATTAATTCTCATATAACTATGTTTAACAACTATTTTTTCATGTTCATGTTTGAATAACATTAACAATATATAATTGTTTTTTTAAAACTTAGTATCATGTGTAATGAAAGCTAACCCAGTATTGCATGTTGTAGAAGCCTAACATGATGTTTTTTGTAATGAAATATTGACTTAGTATTGATTTTAATGTAATATAAACTCCATATTTTGTGTAATTAAATATAAAATTGATTTACTTTTAAGTAAAACAATGTAAATATTAAATTCATTGGAAAAAAAATTTCACAAAATATCAGGGTGTTACATTCTACCCCCTTATAATGAATTTCACCCAAAAAATTTCTATCTTTCGTACTAGAAAATGAGGATAATTCTACCTCATTACCTCCTTATCTTCCCATATGGTCTCCTCAAATAGACAGTTTTTCAAAAGCAAATACATTAACTAGATGAGTGGTCTTGTTTCATAGTGATTTGTCTATTTGATCCATAATCTCACCTAGTTATTCATCATAAAAAATGTCATGCTCCATTGGTTTGACCTCTGAGATGATTAGGTGTGATGGATCATATATGTAATTACTTAGGAGTGATACATGAAATAAATCGTGAACCTGAGAGATGTTCAATGGAAGTGTCAAATAATAATCTATTATACTGCTATGATCAAGTATTTTAATTGGACTGATATAACAAGGTCCTAGCTTTCCCTTATTTCATAAAAATATAAATTCATATAATAAAATTATCACTAAATTAATATTCTCAATAATGTTGAAAATTATAATCATAATATTCCTATCAACTTTTTAATATCCTTACATGATGCTGAATGGCACTAAACTTCCCTATCATATCATCATCTAACAAAATTCCCAATAGATTTCTCTATGAAACTTCATTTCAGTGCATTTGGGTTCTAAACATAATTTCATAAATTTATTTATAATTATCCATCTAAATTATTGAGTGAAATCTATAGTTTTAAGAAAACTCAACTTGAAAAAGGTGTTTATCCTAACCACCTTTGAAATCCATAGATCTAGTTCTTAGCACATCCTCTAGTGTTTGAATTATTCTCTTAAATTGAAAAAATTTATAAGGATGATATGCAGTAAAAAACTGAAGTTTGTATCAAGATCTTGCTAAATACTTTTCAAAAATAGTGAGGTAAACTCTAGATTTTGATTAAATATAGTACACTGCAGTACCCTTTGTAACCTTACCACTTCATTGATGTATGTTCTTGTAAGAATATCCTAAGAGAAATATTCTGTGATGGGAATGATTTTTGAAAGCTTTATTAGTTGATCAACTATAACATAAAATTATCTCATCTTTCAAGATACGATAAACTCTAAAGGTTACCAATACCCTTAATCATATGTACAAAAAGTGTCAAGGCATTCATCCTCAAATAAAATTTTCACTATATACTAAACCAAATGGTTGTATTTCCATAAATGTCTCTTAAGACGTCATTAATCTTGATAAAATGCCATCAATGATAATAAAAAACCCTTTTTTCAAAAAAACCCCTATCAGTTCTAAGGTTATCAATACTACCCAATTTACTTCATCCATATCAATCATGTCTCTATCCAAACTAAACACCATTTTATCAACATCTAGAACATATTAAGAAGTAACATCTCAATATATCTTTATTAAATCACTTTTCCAGTCCATTAGCATCATTCAACATATTATTCCAAATCATTGATATAAATTTATACTAAACCGCCTTATATATTTCATAAGTTATAATTATTTAATCCAAATAAATAAATTCTTCAATAATTCTGCTTAACTGATTATCATGGAATAGGTCCTTCCTTATTCTATAAGTTATTTCTTATTTTAGGGAATTGATTTTGGTACTTATAATTTTCTCCAAAGATAATATATTGAACTCATAAACAATTTTTCACTATATAACCCTTTTTTCCACACTGATAACACCATACACTCTATTTAAGATATTCCTTCATGTTTCCTATCCCACCTTCTTGACATATATAAAGATGAGCCTTATTTCTTATACATTCATTAACACATGAAATTTTATAAAATTTCATCTTCCTCTTATTCTATATGTTTTAATTCTAACATGAATTCATGTTTTTAATAATATATCATGATATATGGTTATTCATAATCAGTATATATTTGTATTCAATCGTCGTCCAATTTGGTTTCTCATAGTCACTGGATTTTCCATCAAACTCAATGTTAACATTATTCCCTTTGGTTACATCCATTGAATAAAACTAAAAAATATATTTTAGGAAACAATAATCATGGTGGTTAATAACATAGTGATGGAAAATCACTTAAAGGATGTCAAAACAATGACAACTTCTTTAATCTAGGACACCTTAGGTTTATTCTAGGTTATTCATAGCCATATTCTATTTAAATAATTTATGAAGGTTCGTAAAGAGATTTTGAATATCCAAATAATTTCTCCTTGGAGATTCAAACAATTTGTAAAGAAAATATCATTATCATGCACTAGTTACTATTCAATTTTATCACAATATGATGTTCTGTGGGATGTTAGCACTTCATAAATATTTTCTAAATCTATATCCACTTATAGTATCTTGAGTGGGATGTATTTCTAGTAAAACAGTCTATATATAATATTCCAAAATTCCATGACATTTTCCTATACATTGGATCGTCTTTAGACTTTTCTTTATTGACATTCCTAGACATATCCTTATAAATATCCATAGGGATCTCACTAAAGTTTTCTTATCCATGTTTCCGAAGGTTGACTAAACCATTTCTATGAAACCAAATATAGCAACCATGGCTTATCATATATGAATATTATATCTTTTTAGATGAATATTCATGACATTAAAACAATACACTCCTTGGCATTGCAATATTTTAGGGCCTTTGTAAACATGGAACAAAATATTCTAACCAATAAAATATATTCCTCATTTCAAAAAAAATTACCGTTAAGTAATCATTATATAAATACCCTACCTAAAAACATTCTTCATAACCTATGGAAAAGAAATAGAGGAAATGGTGTGCTTAGATTCTCAGTAAGTGTAATCATAAGAGAAATATATCTATGATCAGATAAAAGAATACTATAAGCATATGGGTATATGATATTGATCATAACTTACGATGTTCATACCCAACCTGTTACAGATCATAAAAATAAATCATGTAATAAAGGTTGGTAGTTCATAAGACAGGAATCATAAGGTAATAAAAGAACATGATCGATGTACACATAAAATAAGAAAAAATAGATTTTTTGGAATACACATATGCATAGAAAATCATAAATCAAGGCTACCCACAAATATATTCCTAACATTTTAGGTTTGGGATAACTAGCTATGTAACTACTTTGGGATTGGTTTTACCTCCCGTGTAACATCTTTCAGGCATGGGCTAACCACCCAGGTACCCTCTTTTTTGATTATGTGATAAAAATCTATGTTCCCTACTTTTTGGAATTGGGATAACTACCCATGTACCCTCCTTTTTGGGCTTGGTCTAACAACCAGTGTTTCCATATTTTTAGGCCTGGGCTAACCACTTATGTACCATCATTTTTGGGATTGGTCTAACCACCTTTTCACCCTCTGACCTAATATATAATTTTTCAATACCTAGTTCATTGGAGAGATATATAGGTCTCATTCGTCAAATAATAAAAATCCTTCATATGTGTGAAAAAATATCATAAAACATTCATCATATCAACCCATTAAAGAAAATGGTTAATAATCATTTAATCATATCATAACTTATGGAAAAGATACTGGTTTCATAATAATTTCATTATTTAATTATTTCACAAACCATGGGTAAAGAAGTGGGTTTAATTATAATGTTTTCATGATCCGACCCATTGAATACAAACAGTTTTCATAAACATATTTTCATCATAAACTACATTGAGAATGAATAAGATGGTATCCTTGGTTTATATCCCCAATAAATAATAAGTAACATCAAATATGTCATCTTATATTGAAAATAATTTTTAAATCTTCCTTTGGAAATTTATTTAGGATAATTGAATTTATTTAAAACTAATTTTTAAAAAACTTTAAATTTAAGGAAATTTGTTTCTTTCAAAATCAATATTGAAAACTTATAAAGGAATGATTAAAAAACATTTAAAAATTTTCATGAGAAGAATATCTTTTCTTCTTCAAAAAACTCTTTTTAAAACAATTTTTTAGGAAAATACATTCATTTTAAAACAAAATAGAAAATTTATAAATTAATATTAATATTAAATAATGATCTAGATGACCATAAGATTCATTTATAACGTACATGGTAAAACAAAGATTCCTTTCACATTTTTGGTAATTTCTCTATGGGCATTGTTTTTTAAAATTATTTGAATAATTCATTTAAAAAAATTATGAAAATTATAACATGTCTATATATGCCTTTAATGAATCTTTTTAAGTATGATAAAAAATTTAAATATATTTATATAACATGGTTTTGGAAGAAAAATATTTTTTGACTAAAAAGACAATTTTTCATAAAAACATTATGTTGAACTCTGAAGCACATAAAGAGAGTCAAGTTGAGTGAAAAAATGTATTCTAATGAAATAACTAGGGGATAGGAAAATTTATTAATTTATTGATAGATAGATCATAATATTCCATCTTTGGAAGTATAATCATAAACATTTTTTCTAAATGATGAGATTGAATCATAAAACTCTTACCACTTTGGAGACATAGAATCGTAAGCCCCATGAAATAATTAAAGTAAATAAAAAATAAAATATCATTAAAAGACTGATATTATTGATATTACATGTATAAGGGGACATATATACACCTCATATAGTATTATAGGTGTATAACATAATATGTCCCAATGAAAAAAAATTTAGACAAAATATCCCTTATCGATTTGTTAAAGTTTAAATTGTAAACCCCCAAAAAGAGAAATCCTAAAATAGAGATCTAAATCGACATAATTATAAGGATAATAATCATAAAATATATTTTTTGATATTATGACAAGACCCCATCCATAGTATCCTAGATTTGGCAACTTACGTAATTATGTTGGTACTAAGAACAAGCGTTTGAATCCCAAAACACAGAATTGTTTAGTAGCTTTGAAAACCTGATACAGACATATGTTTTTCATCACAAATTTAAACGAAAAAATAAATCAAATTCATTATAATTACCCATAAAATTATATATTATCCCTACAAGTCATTTGTAATATACATCTTTGCATCCCGGGGAAAAATGAAACACGATAAAGGGGTGAGATTAGATGCTCGGTAAGGGTAAGCATTACAATGGAAACAATCATAAAAAATAAGGCATGGTGAATAACTAAAATCATATTCCATAATTTTGAGCATAATATGGATGGAATAAACACTAATCAAATAATTCCATAAATAATCACATGGGAAAGAAACTAAACCATGTATATTCTACTAGTTAAATAATTACATGGAATATCAAATACTAGTATTTTATTCAGGGAATTAATAATTTTGGAAATTTGAAACATACCATCAAGGCATCATTCATGACATATGAAGATAAAGGGTTAAGTCATCATCCAAATCCATATTTGGAAAAAAATGGGAAAGGCCTCGACCAAGTCCATATAGTGTTTTTCTCATCAGAACTATTGATGCATCAAAGAGATATAGCATTCCCAAAAAATCACATAATAAGTCCAATACATTACTCATGTTAAAAGGTTTAAACATAGACAATAGAAACATTAATATTGATAATATATAATACAAAATGTGAATAATTCAACAATAAACCATGAATGGTATCAAAATACCACATCCATAGTCAACCCGATCATAAAACCTTCAAAAATATATGGTAGAAGGTATCATTAGAGATAAAAATCAATGAATTAAAAAAATAAAAAATAATTTTTAAATTCGTTAAGATACTTTTAAATTAGACCACTGAAAAATTATTGATAAAATTAATATTTGAACATTATAAAGTGTCTTGAACCTCTTTAAAACATTTAAATCATAATCCCTATTAAGTAATAACAATAAATAAAACATATAATATCACAATAATAATAATAATGATGATATGATATATAAAATAAAATTACATACACAACACATAAGGAATAAGTGGTGAACAAGAAATATATCGCACATAAGTAAAAGTGAGACGAGAAAACCCCCTTTTTTACTTTGTAAAGAGGATTTATTTTATAAAATTACATTATATTTCTCATTAAATTATATTATAAAAATATATAGAAAAAATAATAGAAAAGGAAGATGAAACTTATTTTTAGGCATAAATTATGTCCACCTGAAGTGAAAACATGTTAAAACAGTTTTTAATAAACTTTAGAAATGAGCCTCTTTAGTGTAGTTTAAGGGAAAATATTAAAGATTATTTAAAACGAAGAAATGATTAACTATTGGAAAAAAATATAGAAATTAACTAAAATTGGTTTTATGAAAAAGTTTAAATTTTATTAACATAATGGGGTAATAAAACATATTATGGAGTTTACGTGAAAAGGGGTATGAAATTGGTAATTTCTCTTCAATAGGGTTTACTTGTCAGGAAGAATTGAAAAAGAAACATTAAAAATTGTTTTCCCCATAAAAAAATGAATTGATCTAGATAAATAATTTTTAAACATATATATATAATTTAGAAGATGTTTATAAATATAATTAAAAATTACATTAAGGTAAAGTGATATAAATATTAACCAGAATAAAAAATAGAGATTCAGGGATAATCCCATACAAGTTTTCAAACAGTGCAACCATATGCCCTATAAAATTAATGATCAAAAAATAAGAAATTTAATACCATGAAGATAAATAGATTCATGATATGGTTTATCAATGCGAGGAATAATTACACCACGCACAAGAAATAGTGGTGTATATGGTATATCTAACAATAATGAAAGTGAGATGAGAAAACTCTTACCTTATATCTAAAAGTGTTATGAACTTGTACATAATGTCTATGATAATGAAATTAGATTCATTAATAATTTAATTAAGAAGTTTGTCAAAATTTAGTTTATTTGTTAAAATTTTGTTATGTTCATTTTTTGGTTTTTGATTAGTTATAAGATTATTTTTTTCATTTGATTGTTTTTGTTTCCTTGGTTTTCATGATTGGTTCACTTGTATACCTGTATGAAAGATCATGTGAATTGTAAATAGTTATCTAGAATTTAAATTAAATACTATTTATTTACATATATAATATTTAATGGTATTATATACCAATTTTTAGATATTTGGATGATCTATTAGGTAAAATATTAATGATAATTGTTTGGATTATTTTGGTGTCTTTTCAATTATCACTCACTAGTTTTGTTTTATTAGTTAATATTATTATAATATACTAGTTTAAGAACACAAAATAAGATGTTATATACATATTATAATCTTTTTTTACCACAAAAATGATATTCTTATCAGCCTTGAAGGAGGAATTGAAAATGATAAACCTTCATCCACAAAGGTGGTAAATCGGCACCTCAAGGACGATGTTTTTATTTATAGAATAAAAAGGGGAAGAGAATTAAATTTATAGTTGATATACCATTAAAATAATAGAATTAAATTATATAAATGATATTGTATTTATCATTTCACTTTGGATAGGTAAGTTGAGGGAATGATAAGAAAAATAATAAATTAAAAATAAATTAAAAGAACAAAAGAGGATTTTACCTCATAAATTCCTCTCCTTGAGAACCTCCTTTAGGAAAATTAAAATGGTATTCTGGTGAGATTAGAAAGATCATAAATTTTAAGAGTTGTTTGGGATAGGGGTTTGGCATAAATTTCACAAGCTTCAATGCTCTCGAGGTGTGAGTAGAAGAGGAGGCTAATTGAGGTATTTATAGTGGAGGTGAGGGGTGTTTTATTATTATTTATCAATTAGTATATTATTTTGGCTCAAGAATATAAATAATTTGAAAATTTTAAATAAATATTTTAAATTAATAAATTATATTTCTAGATTATGGTGTTACATTAGCAAAAAATCATTTACAACTCAATAATTCATGTATTCGTTAAATACTATGAATTACAGTATTTCAGTGTTCAAAAAAAAACAATTTTAGAGAAAAATTAAAAATAACCGTAATCAACTTATAAACATGTATAATTAAAAAATAAAATCCATTTTTTGAAAATAATGTTTTAAATATGATGATATTAATTTTTAAATAATATCAACTTTTAAAATAATACAAATTTTAAAAATTATGACTGATTTTATTACACTTTGAAAAATTATTTAAAGTTTGTTAAAATATATTATAATAATAATAAAAGAAATTATTAATTTATGAATAAATTTTATGAAAATAATTTTTTTAATCATTATATTAATTTTAAAATTGTATATTAACGTTTATGTTTCACACAAATTTCGATACATAAATTATCATATTTAAAACATTTATTTACTTATTCTATGATTTAAATATATAATGTATTCATTCATAAGATACCTAAATTTTATATATAATTTTATAGGTGAGGTTACTATTAAAATTGAAAATCAACTATTATTATATCAAAAATGACAGTTTTATAAATATCGGGATTTTTCACTAATCACTAGAGAGAACAATATTTCCAAAAAAACTACCAAGATTTCACCATAGGATAATTTTGAAATTATTATTTTAAAAATAAAGTGTATTTTGTTCAATATAGTTTATAAATTTTTCAAAAATTACTTTTAAAAAAATTGTTCCATTAAAAGGCGGTAAAACTACCTTTAGAAAATATAGCCTTTTAATGCATAAAATTGGATTCATTCTTTTCTTATGACTACAAAATCATTTGGATGAATGAAAAAAATATATTATTAAATATATAATATATAAAATTCATAGATTTTTAATACAATTAATTGCCTCCAATTTAACAACTATGTTATAATGTTCATTTTAAAATAATGATGTTAATTGTATAACATTTTTCATTTCAACTTGGTGTTGTGTGAAACCTATGTCATCAAATAAATTGAATTTAAAAATATAAATACCATTAAATATTCGTGTGTTAAATTCTTAAAACTAATAATAAATTTTTTCCTTTCAATTTTATATTATACATTGAAAATCAATGGTTGATACTTCAAAATTATTTTGTGGGAAACCGACTTTGGAAATATGTTTAATAAAATATCCTCTTACAAAGAGGGAAAGGGAAAATTCAAGAACATTGCAAAATAGAATTTTGGTTAAGAAATTATTAGTGCAAAGAAACAACATGTACATAGAAGTGAAATATAAATATCATGCCCTAATGGAGAGTTATATAGATTATGGTCATTATAAAGTAAACCATCACAAAACCATAAATCTTTTAATCATTTATAAGACCATTGATTTCTCTAAATGAAAAATAAACAAATAAATTTTTTGTTTCTATATATTTTTCCTAGATTTGAGGTATTATTTTAATTTTTATATAAGTAATTGAAGAAATAAGATATCTTGATTACTTTTCATGTCATAAGCATAATATCATCTGTTGGTGGTGCTTAGATTTATTTTTATTTCAACCTTGAAACCTGGAAATGAGATTTCAAAATGAATTCTTCATGCCTGAATAACTTTTATGAACCATAATATCCACCATTTATTCCTTCAAACATTAAATATTTTTTGAAACCAAAATTGTTATAAATAAATATCCAATAAATAAAACCTTAACCTCAATAAATAATATCCAATGTTCAGCATAAACTATTCCATCATTCAGAATCATCCAAAATACATCTTTCCAAATTCATAGTCCAAAAAGTTCTCCAAATTTAAAATATATGCTAACCATTTCTATAAATTCCCTGAATCACCATTATTCCACCCTAAAATGTTTTTTAGTCCAAAATACAATTCATTCGTTATTCCTTAAAATATTTTTCTTTTGTCAAAATAACATAAGTCATTTAATCCCCAATTCGTTTTCCAATCCCAAGGTTATCTATTTGATATAAAAATGTCCCTAAAATGAAAATAATCTTTATCTATAATATAAAAAAGTTCATGATAATCCGGACATCATATAGGCTTGTGGAAGGTGTTTCACCCTTATCACCCTTTAGTTGTGGGTTCAAACATCGTGGCCATGATGGATGAAATGGGTTATCACCCGGCCTGAGGATTGATCTTTTTTTAAAACAATATTAATATTAATAAAAAATAAATATTATAGAAATACTTGAAATATGATTAATCACTAATGTTATCAATACAACACTAATATATAAAGAATAAATACCTTTATTTTCCATAGTTCTTTCCTTGATCTATATTTTATCCTATATTTAAGGTAATTGACTCAGGTAATGGCCATATTTCCCACATTTAAGGTAATTAACTACAAATATACTCTTAGGATTTTCATTATTTCCTTCCATCGTACTCTTTATTTTTCCTCAAAAATTCTTTGATTATAACTTTCTTTCCCACACATAAATCATTTTAGCGTTGCATTAAGACATGTTCATGGGTGTCTCCTTTCACATTTCATACATGATAAAAATATATCCTTTTTTATCCATGGTATCCACTAGTGGATCTCTTAGAGAAATCCATACATCTATTATTTTCTGAGTTCATAAGTTGGTTAAGGCATATATTATTAATAATACTTTTAGAAAACAAATTATGCATGAACATTATATCTTTAAATTCTATCATCATCCAACGTGTTCACTCATCATCACCATATTTTCCATCATGTTCTATATTAACAAGACACATTTGGGTTCCAACCATTTACTAAAATAGAATGGAAAGTGTGAATAACTATAGTTATATTGATGAAAAATTGTAATAATTTATAGAATATCTTGTCACCTTATTTTAAACATAAAACACATTAGTTTTAACCTAGGTTATTAATTTTCATTATATATTCAAATATTTTATAATTTTTTTTAAATAAAAGGTAAATTATCTTAAGAATATCCCTCCAGAGTGTCAAAATAGGTATGCAGTATGGCCCATTAACGTGTACCAGGATATGAAATGTTAGGCATGAAGCACCTTTTCGGAGTTGTTACCACTACGTAAAACTATTCCAAAAACCATTTCCTCTTGTAATATCTAGATAGGGATGTATTTTTAAGAAAACCCATATAATATATATCTTACTAAAACTCTAGTATGTTATTCTATGCTTTTCCTAATATTCTATCTTGGAGTTATATTCACTAATCTTTGTTTTCTAAATCTAGTTTCCAAGGTTTCTACTAAACTTTCTCTGATACCAATTGTAAAGACACCAACCCTAATAGCCCATAGCCATTGTGTTACATAATTACATTCCTACTAAGAATAATATTTCTCATCCCACAGAACCAAATAGTTTAGTAGGTTTGGAAAACTAGATACAAACATAAGTTTTACATTACAACTTCAAAGGAGAAAATATAGAAACTCCATTGGAAACACCAATAAACTAATAGATTATCCCTGTAAGTCATTCATAATATACATCATTTCATCCTAGTATAAAAATAAAACAAAATATTGGGGTGAGAGCAGATGCTTAGTAAGGGTAAACAGTACCGCAGAATCAATCATTATCAATAAGGCATAGTGAAATACTAAAAACACATGCCATAATCTTGAGCATAATATGATAAGAATAAAAACTGATTAAATATTTCCATAAATAATCACATAAGAAAAAAACATAATAATTGATATTATACTAGTTGAATAATAACATGGACTATAAATTTTTATTATCATAATGAGGCTTCATCAATAATGTACTTGCTAGAATGGGTTTCTCTACTTGAGTATGTGGCCTCATTTTCAGATTCTTCAACATCTCATCATTGGCGGTATAATTTATGGGGAAAACTCATGGCTTCATCAAGGCGATGATAGGTTTACAGCAGGGTGATCTAGTCTCCCAGAGCATCATTATTATTATTCAGGACACTCTCAACCACATGATCAATAGATTCATGGCCAAAGGGGTGCTTCTCCCCTATCATAGGAAACTGAGAAGCCCCTCCATCTCCCATTTAATGTTTATAGACAACACCATAATCATCACAAATGCAGGTAGGATATCCTTGGGAGGTTTCAATAGGGTCCTTGAGGAATATTTCCCCTGGAGTGGTCAGGTCATTAATATGGGAAATAATAACTTTTATATATTGAAGAAATGTACGGATAGTTGGGCGGTGGATCTGTGTAACAGATTGGGCATGCATAGAGGCATGTTTCCTATGGAGTATCTTGGTACCCCCCTTTCGCAAGGCAGGCTTCATATCCAAGACATCGATAATTTTGTGAGAACGATCACAGGCATCATCCTTAATAGGAAAAAACAATTATTATCCTTTGGTGGCTGGATTGTCCTGTTCAACAGTGTTTTTCAGCCATGCCGGTTCATGCCTTGGCCTCTACAATCATGCTACAGGGGGTTATCAAAACCATTGAAAATGTGCTTGTAGGGATAATTTGGGATGCGCAGTTTAAGGGGAAGAGACACTGGGTCTCATGGGATATAATGGAAATACCTACACTCGATAGAGGGATCAATATCAAGAGTTTTGTTGACACCATTCATTGCATGCACACAAAACATGTGTGGGAAACTATCAATGATTTCACGCTATTGGGAAAAACCATGTCCTCCAACTAGGATGAAAATCGGACCACTCCCTCTACAGCCAGCTTGCCCCTATGGTCCAAGATTTTCACTCTCATCCTTGACCTCAGAAGGAAATCACAATGGATAATGGGGGAGGGTAAAATTCTCTTAAGGAATCATAACAGGGTAGGTAATGCAATAGGTATATGGGATTCCCTACCCCTTCAATATTGTTTTAGGAGGCTACTCTTCATCGTATTTTTATCTAATAAATTCTAGATAAGAATCAGCAAGAGGTGTTTGATCTCACCTCCATTAACTCGGAAAAAGATAGATGTGTCTTCACTCCCTCTGCCACGGGGATGTTCGACTAGAAGGATTTCTAAATATCACTCAATTCATCATCCCAAAGTGACAGTTGGAATGGAATGACCTGGTGCAATAGTATTCCAAAGAAATACAATTTCCTTACTTGTAGGATCGGGAATCAAGCAATACTATCAGACGAAAATGATAAAAAGATGGGTATTTTCCTGTCGTCCCACTGTTGTTACTGCAAAAAAAGGGCAGAGAGTATGAACCACATCTTTTTAAGGCAATTGGGCTTGCAATATGTGGAGTTCATTTGGGGAGTTTATTGATTTATCTTCTCATGACCTGTATGACACACCCTTCCTGGACCTCTGGTTTCATGGGACGGCTGCAAAGGGACTGGAAAGAACGGCGAGAGTGGTGATTCTTAGCGCATGGTGCTGGTGCCTTTGGAAATCCATGAATTGAGCAAGATTTGATGGAGGCACATCAATAGAAAGTTCCATCATTGTGCATACCAAGAGCCTACTAGTTGACATGGTGGCATGATCAGCAACTGGCAGGAAGCACCCTCCCTTTGGGTGTTGCAGGTCTCTTCCCTGAGGGCCCAAACCTCCTCCAGGATTCAAGTCCATTGGGTGCGCTGTACTCCTCCAGCTACGGAGATCATGCTTAATATGGATGGCTCTTGTATATCGGGGGGACATGCTTGGAGGAGGGGTTGTCCAAGATGGAAGGGGGAGTGTGATCCTAGCCTTTACGGCACATTATGGTAGCGGCACATCACTCCAAGAATATTCCCATGCAGTGCTAACCAGTCTCACCCTTTGCAAGAAAGATAATATCCTCCTCTCCCAATTTGAAACAGACTCAATTATCATCAGAGACTCCTTGCATGTTAGAGAACCCACCCAATGGTTGATTTCCTATATAATTAGACTATGTTGAAAGATCCTCAACAGTACCACTAAGGTGACCCACACTTGACATGAGGAGAACAAACATGTAGATCACCTAGCATCCTTGGCGGGTCAAGACTCTACTATCACATGCTTATCCAACATCTCCTTATTTAAACCAGAAGGGGTGAATTTGATTCTAGAGGATGCCCTTGGCCTCCATTATTTTAGGCCTCCATAGTCTCTTCCATGAAATATCCTATCCTATCTTATCCTCTTTCTCCTACCCTGTAACTGTTTCCTCTTGAATAAATAAATTTTAATATTTATGGTTTGTATCATAATGGGGGAATTCATAATGTTAGACATCTAAACATACCATCGAGGCCTTATCCAAGACATCTGAAGGTAAATGGTTAAGGCCACATCCAAATCCATATCTAAAAATAAATTGGCATGGACCCACCCAAGTCCATATCTAGTTTGTATTATGAGACCTAATAGTTCATTAAGTTGAAATAGTAGGCTCATCCCATCACTTAATAAGTCCAAGACATTTCTCATTTGAAAATGGTGAAAAATAAACAATATAAATGTTTTTATTGAAAAATAATCATACAAAATAGAAATACTTTAACCAAAAATCATTAATGGTATCAAAATAACACATCTATAGTCAAATGAATCATAAAACCTTCAAAAACATATAGTAGATGGTATCACAAGAGATAAACATTAATAAAGAACGATATTTAATAGAGGATTTTGGAATAGATAAAGATTCTTTTAAATGGGACAATTGAAAAATTCATAAGGAAATAATATTTAAACAATCTGAAGTGTCCCAATCAACTTTGGAAATTTTAAATTCTAATATCTATGAAAGAATAAATTTAAATGAGACATATAATATCAAGTAAAAAATGAGAATAATTATATGAAATATAGAATTTCATTAAATACCGCACATCCTGGAATAATTTGTAAACAAGGCACATATCTCACATAAGTAAAAGTGACATGAGAAAACACCTTTTTTACTTTAGAAAGAATAGTTCTTTTGTAAAATTACTTTTTATTTTTCATAATATATGATTATAAAAATGTATATCCAAAAAAGTATAATGACAATGAAATTATGATTGAGGCATAAATGATGTCCAAATGAATTGAAAACATGTAAAAAAAGTTTAAAAGAAAATTTATAAATGGGCCACTTTAGTGAGGTTTAATTGAAAATATTAAAGAGCCATTAAAACGAGTAAAGGTATAATTGGTTGAAAAACCTAAAAATGAAATACAATATTTTTATATGATAAATAAAATATATTTTAGAGAAAAAAATTGTATCAAAATAGATTATGGAGTGTACTTGTTAATGGGTAAAAAATTGGGAAGTTCCCTTTAATTGGGCTCGCTTATAATTAGGAATTAAAAAAAGAAACCTTAAAAATGGATTTCCCAATCATAGAAGGATGAATTGACCTAGATACAAAATATTGGAATAAATTTTTATATAGAATGTAGAATAATTTTATAAAAGTAAATAATAATTACATTGGTGTAAATAGATATAAAGTGTAACCTGAATGAAAAAGGGAAATTTAGGGAGAATCCCTTTCCACTTTGCAAGCATTCAAACCATATGCCTCATAAAATTAACGATAATAAAATAAGTTATTAAATATAATGAATATAAATAAAATCATGATATGATTCTTCAGTGGGAATTATTAGTAAACCATACATAGAAAATAGTGGTGAATAAGGCATATGTCACAAAAATAAAAGTGAGATGAGAAAACCCTTACCTTATGCCTAAAAGTGTTCTTAATTTGTACTTAATTTCTTATATATTGTAATTAGATTCATTAATAATTTAATTCATAACCTTATAAACATTTATTTTATTTTATTTATTATAATTTTATTAATTTCATTTATGGCCTTTTGATGATTTATAAGCATCAATTTCATCGTTTGGATGTGTTCCTTTCCATTTATTTCATGATTGGTTCACCTGTATACATGTATTAAAGATCTTGTGAAATTGAAATATTTATCTAGAATTGATATTATATGTTATGAATGAACTTATAGAATATTTAATGGTCTTATATATCATTTTTTCTTGAAATTAGTATGATTCATTAGGAAAAATGTTAATCATAACCATTTGGATTACATTGGCATTTTTTCGATCATTGTAAAAAAGTTTGGTTTTATTATTTAATATTATGAATATATAATGGATCCAGAACACTAAATAATTTTTTATATACATATTATAAAATTTTATAATCATAAAAGAGTTTTATTTCTAGACTTGAATGCGTAATTGAAATACGAAAACCCATCATCCACAAAGGCGGTAAATCGGTACCTCATGAACGATGTATTAATTGTTTGATTAAAAATGGGAAAAAAGAGAATTGATGGTTCATATACGGTTAACATAATAAAATTACAGTATATAAATGATACTGGTGTAATCATGTCACTTTTGATAGAAGAGGTGAGGTAAGGATAAGAAAATAAAACAAATTGAATGAAAATTTGGAAGGAAAACGGGGATTTTAGCTCTTGAATTCCTCTCCTTGAGAACCTCCTTAAGGAATGTTGAAATGGTATTTTGGTGTGACCATAAAGATTATAACGTGGGGGGGTTGGGAGACGTATTAGAAAAATATTGGATAATATTAAATATTTTTGAGGAGTGAGAAGAAGACGTGGTGATGGTGATATTTATAGTGGAGGTGAGAAGAGTTTTTTTATTATTTTAATCATTAGTTTGTTATTTTGTCTCTAGACTATAAATAGTCTGAACCTTATCACTAAATATAATAAACTCCTATGGGATTTTTTGAGATTATGGTCCTACATCATCAATACATCACCTAAGAATCAATAATTCATATATTTGTTAAATAATGTAAACTAGCATATTTCACTATTAACAAAAAAATCAAACATTTTAGAAAAATATAAAAAATAGAACCTTGCCATTTTTTCACATGTATAATTAAGAAATAAATAAAATTTTACGAAAATAATTTTATAAATATGATTAATAAGTTTTTTATTTAAAATCATCATTTACTCAAAAAATACTGATTTGAAAAATTATAAATGATTTTATGACACTTTGAAAATTTAATTAATGTATCATAAAATTATCTAATAATATTAATATAACTAATTATTATTTTATGAATCCATTTTATAAAAAAAATTTGATTTTAAATAATTAAATTAATTATAAAATCGTAAATAAACATTATTGTTTCCAAAAATACCAACACTTAATTTGTCATTATTAAAACATTTATTTACTAATTCCAAGATACAAATATATTATATTTTAATATATAATATACCTTAATTTTATGTATAATCTAATAGGTTAGTTTACAATTAAAATCATAAATAGACTATTAATATAACAAAAATGATATTTTTATAAATATCAGTATTTTTCACAATTCAATGGAAAATATATATTTTTAGAAAAATACTAAAATTTAACCCTAAGATAATTTTGACATTTCTATTTAAAGAATAATTATTTTTTTCAATATAATTTATAAAAGTGTCAATATTTAGTTTTAAAAAAATTGAACCATTAAAAGGCAGTAAAATTGAATTTTGAAAAATATAGTCTGTTAATGTGTAAAATTGTATTCATTCTAATCTTATGACTACAAAATAATTATTGTGAATTTAAGAATATTTTATTAAATAAATATTAAATAAATTTTATAATTTGGTAAATGTAATTCATTCCTAAGACTTTAATGGCTAGGCTATAATGGTCATTTTAAAATAATGATAATTAATTATATATCGTTTTTTGTTTAAGCTTGATGTTGTGTAAAACCTACAATGTAGAATAATTTAAATTTATAAAGATAAATTCCTTAAAATATTGGGGGTTTTAACAGTATATACACCACATGAAGGAAATAGGTGTTGAATAAGGCATGTGTCATATAGAAGTAAAAAGTGAGACCGAAATCTCTTACATTAAGTCCCAACTTCTGTTGTACTCATTCAAAAATCCTATATAATTAATATATGTTTATTATAAAACTATTAATGAAGTACATTAATATATATCATAACATATATTATTTTCTTATGACCTTTTAATACCCATTTATTAATAATTCCATGTTAAATTGACGTTTCGGGCAATAATTGCTTTGTTTTTTCTATAGGTGTTGATTTTTTTTATTTGGTCAAATTACATTGATAATGGTTTCTTAAAATCTATAATATTAAACCTGAAATAAATATCCTATATATTAATTATATATTTATTTATAGTAACTCATTACATTTAGTGATAGTAAAAGAAATACACCACTTATGGAGACGGTAAGTCCTATGTAAAAATGAACATTGCTTTTTCATTTTTGTATTTGGTTGAATGAAAGAGATGTAAATGAAATATATTATCCTTATATAATAATATTAATTTACTATAGATCTCATATTTTTATTAAACTCTTCGTTAATACATTTCATTTAAAATTTGAACGAATCCCATCACTTAGTGATGCAGTATTTTGCCGAACACACAAACGACATCATCTTACTCCCACAAAATGGAGTGTATAAAATTATGTGTGATATAAAAATTTCAGAATCATGAAGACATCATAAATATTATAAATATTATATATAAACTAAAAATCCAATATTATTTCCAACTATGAGAGTTTGTAATGGAAAAACAAATGACATTTAGTCGCAAGGCTGAAGTCTACCGTAGACATAAACGATGATTTTGTATCCCATTTAATGAAAGTGAAGATGTTTTTTGTCCTTAAATTTAAATAAATCATATATTTATATTTACTATGTTTAGTTTATTATATAAATATGATACAATAATAATTTAATGGGGTGTAGAAAGAAATACCATGAAAACTCTTATTGATGAACTTTGCCTCTTCTTCAGGTATCCTCTTTAGGTTTTCCCTAAATTCCTTCCTAGGATTTTTTTATTCCAAAAACTATAGTATGAGTGTATAGAAATTTTTATGTGATATTAGTAGGTTTTGGTTGATCCAAATGGATTTATATGTGTGAATAATTGAGGGTAGAGAGTTTACTTTTATAATTGAGGAGGAGTTGCATTTTTTAAATACATAAAAGTATTCACTATTGGGAGGTCAATCATACATCATGTGGATCCAAAATTTATTAATAATGTAGGTTAGTGATCAATTGGTGGTTAAAATCCCCAAAAAAAATACAAAAACTCTTTCATCATGTTATTCTTTATTATTTAAGTTTACTCAATTTTATCCTTATAGTTTTTACCAAGGGAACTTGTATATTTTTTTACCTAGGTAACTTATCCATTAACACTAAGAATAAAAGAATTTTATTAAATAATTTAGGAAAAATAATTCTATATATTAAATCCAATTTATTAAATAAAAATCATTTGTGGGTAGAAAATTGATTTTGACACAAATGCAAGTAATGCGTAAAACTCTCTTTTAACCCTACTTGTAGTAATTAATTTTTACCATTTTCACTAATCATTATGTTCAAAAATTAATTTGACATTATTAGATAATATAAATTATTATAATTCCAAATATGGAATCTATTTTTCCAAATTTCATTATCATAAGTATTATAATTCAATATAAAAAAAATAATCATGTATATGTGATGAGATTGTTGGGTTTTAAAGAGAAATAGTTCAAAAGTTTGAAATATTTTTATATCCAATTTTCATACGAAATTGAATCCAATTTACTAAATTGGATTAGTTTATTTATAATTGAACTATTTAAACTTTAAAACCAATTTAAAATATAATTTATCTATATAAAAAATAAAATTAAAATTAGTTTTCAATTAAAATTCACTATTTTTTACTATTCATCAAAAAATGAAACTATTCTGAAAAATCCCAATAATTTACCCTAAGATAATTTTGACATTATAAATTAAAAAATTAAGTTTATTTTATCAAATTCATTTCCTAAAAGTGTCCAAAATTAATTTTATTAAAAAATCATTTTTTGAGAGAATGGAATTTCCAAATCATATTAAGATATTGTTGAAAATTAAAAGCATTGTTTATCAAAATGATTCCTTTACATAAAACCATTATAAATAATATTTAGAAATTGGTTATTAATATTTTTAAAATATTTTTATTTAATAGTTTATAATGTTCTTGTTTGAATAATATTAATAATATTTCATGTTTTTATTAAAACATAGTATTGTTCATGACCCAAATTAAACAAGTGTTATGTATTGTGAAAGATTAACACGGTGTTGTGGGTAATTAATGATTTACATGTTTCATTTCTAGTCAAATATAAAATAAATATAACATGTAACATAAGTGAAAGTCGATATTACATACTGTAGAAATTATCTAAATGATTAAATTCATTAAAAAGTAGTTCACAAAATATTGGGGTGTTATATAACTCATATTAATACCTATGAAGCCCACTTCCTATAAATAGAGTACTAATATATTAATTAATAATTATCCATAATGATGGATTTTATCATATCAAAAACCCTAGTGATCTGATAGCCACTGTGGTGGATCCCTAATCAATATTCAGAGAGAGATTCATTTCTCCAATAAACTAATTGGAACTAATAAACCAAGATTCATGGAGACTATTCATTGTCTACAAGGAGAAAAAATTATCATAGATTACCTCAGACTCCTACACATTACAATCATAGACATAGATGTTAATCCCTACTCTTATGGAGTGACAAGAGGCTCACACCATGGCCATTAATATGTGACACTCATGTATGTTCCAAAAGAAGGGATGACTTGGGGGCGGTCAACCTGCCCTGATTGTTTTAATATCATGGGTGGATCTCGTGTTATGAAACCATAAGAGATTGGATCATCTTTTTTTCTCTATAATATACACTAAATATGAGTCCCTCATTGGGGATTATTCCACTATCAAAATAGATGACAAGGTTGCTCTGGGATCTTCAATTCAAAAATAGTCTCTTACTTCCTTTAACCCTGATGTCTCAGACAGTGAAAATTATTTTTATTGATCCACTCCTACATTAAAATAGGGTGTTTATTCCAGCATTAATGAATTTACCATGGTAAATCTAGGAATTGATAATGAATTATGGCCGACTAATATTAGTTTAGTTATTTCACTAGAGGGTAAGTATAATTATTTTTGTATCTTGAAACAAAAACCATGATGTGTTCTCTTCGAGTTCTAAGGAAATGTCATGGAATGATCCCCAAGTTGTTTTCCATTACCTTGTCCTCTCTACATGCCAGTATGAATTCAAATAGTCTCCTAAAAATATACACCCTTTACATGGAACCATTATGGATACTTAAGTTATTAAGATAATTAGTGATTACTTCATCAGGGAGGTCTAGTACCCCAAGTGGTCTGCTAGCATCATGTCATTAATGAAGAAGGATGAAAATATCCAGGTTTTTATCAACTTTTGGGACATCACCATCCATTATTCAAAGGATGATTTTTCTCATCCAGTAGAAGAGCATTTGATAGATCCTAGAATTGGATTTTAATCTCAAGCCTTTATTTGTGGTATTCAAGATATAATAAAATATGGATATCTCCCAAGGATAAATAAGATCCCACTTTCATAGAACCTCAATGAAGATTTAATACTGAGTTATTCCATTTAGTTTGAATAAAGTAGGGGATACTTACTAGAATACAATGCACCACATCTTCAAGATTCTCATTAATATGCTATTGGAGTGCTACATAGATGATTTTTTTGGTAGATACACCCAATTTGAGGATTATATCAATTACCATGAGAAATTGTTAGTCTACCCCATATCCCCTCACTAGAAGATAAACCCTTAGAATTGTTTATTGGGGTTCATCTCTAGAAAATTCCTCTACGTCATTATTAGATACATAGGAATAAAGATATATATATATATATATATAGTTGATCAATGATTTCAAATTGATGCCTCTACAATGCAGCCTCCGAGAGTTATGAGGCCTGCAGGGCCACCGAGCCTACATTTAGAGGTTCATTGCCAATATTTCTGGAAAGTGTATTACATTTTCCAGGCTTATGATGAATGGGACCACATATCAGTGGGTCTTGGTATTTTATTCATCACTCCCTCATAATCCCTCTTTCCATACTCATTCATGTTGTTGGAGGGATACAAAAACAATGAGTATGATTACCAATATCTTATCATTGACCTCGATTTAGATCTCAAATTTTTTTACCCCCATTCACTTGTAAAGGAAGACATTAAGATGGTCCTTTTAAAGATCAATAGTGAAAATGTCGTTAAAAAATACATACTCATCACCTTCCTAGAAAAAACAAATGAGTTGATGGCCCAATTACCGTCCTATCCATAGGTAACTGATGTTCCTTGATCATAGAATCAATGAGATAATTATTTTAAAAGACTGCTCATATCTCTTATAGGCCTTGACCAAGAAAACATTTTCATTCATGTGGTTCATTTGAGGGTCATTTACTGCATCACTTTAAATAATGATGAGTGATATGTTAATCAGCTGGATACTGGCTCATCAGTGGTAGGGACCTAAAATTCCTCAATAGTAAAAGATACATCGGAATATATGAATTCATTCAATGTGTATATTCAGTTTGGAACTCTACCACTATACCAAGATGAGTGCGAGTGAATCCACAAACATTCAGTGCAATTTACCCTCTAGAATGGCCCCAATATCAAACAGACCCCCTATAGATGTAGGCCAGATGGAATCCTCTACTAATATATCCCCATTATGGAGATCCATGAAATCTTGAAAGTGTTCAATGTTGAGGAATGCAGGTCCCATCAAGAAGGGTGGAAACTTTCTCCCAAAATCTAAAGGTTTGTTTACTTCTATCTCACTATATTTTGTGTGTTCATTGAATTCACCCAGATATATCAGGAATTCTTAATTCATGATAGCTTCATGAATCGTACACCAAAGATTATATATGCTATCATGTACTCATGTACCTTTTCTATATGGGGAAATAACCCTGTATGATCTTATCCTTTAGTGAAAACTATACAATGGAGGTTCAATCAAACCACTAGAGACTTATTTTTAAAGTAGGAGGAAACTATTCCACTCAAAGTGGTCAAGTACCAATCCAATATTGTATTTTTGATGTCCCAAATAATCCATTAATCTCATATTATTTAAACAATTGTCATGTAAAAAACCCTTACATTCGTGTTATTGAGTTGAAAATGTTGAATTGCATGTATACTATCCAGTCCAACCACTCCTACTTCTACCACACATAAGAAAATGGGAAGGCCAACGCATTCAAAAATAACCATTGTGTTATACTTAAAAAGATGATATAATAATATAAAATGATTTTTCCCAATAATATCTATAATTACCTTAAGTAATATTAAATAATGACATCAAATTCCACTAAGGTAAACCCATGAACCCCGGTGTATGGGACAGAAGCAGTTTTACCCATAGAGGTTTAGTTTTCATCATTACTGACTATAAGTACCCACATATAATAGTGTAAGTTTGTTTAGCTATTTTGGAATCCCTTAAATAAAATAGTCTCCATTAATTTCATATCCTGTAAAGGCATCCAAATTGGGTGGCATGACCATTTGATATTAAATCCTACCTCCACTCATTTTTGCATTGTGATATAACACTAACCCTCAGGATTCTAATGATACATGGAACAAAGTTGATGAAGAATGAACCAAAGTGAGAAGGAACTTAAATCATTCATAAGTTCTATCCAAATTGTGAATACTCATTTATCACCATGGATGGGTAGTGAATCATATATCCCATCATCAACAAATTTCTTAAGTGATACTCTATATGAACTTCCATGTGATTTCTGAGCAACAAGATATTAAACATCAAAGTTATACATCCTATTCATATGATGTAAAACTATATGAAATATTCTTTAATATATGACAATAAACTGTATTATACCCTATGGTATGTGAAAAGGATTCCTCATGTGGTAATAATGAGATTCCTTATATGTAAAGCATGATATTCCTTATATATGAGATCATGACATAACCCCCAGGATGACCCCATAGCCCTCACACATACATGTAATCCCCAATATCATTCCTCAACCTAAGAACATGAGAGAATCCCTTGTGACCATGAATGTGGAGGAATGAATACGTATGTATAAAACTCATACACATTGTCCATACCGACAATGTTTAAAAAATGACTTGACACTAAAATGAATCATGGGATTCCCTCTATAATTATCATAGGATGCCTCCTGTGGTAAGAATGAGATGTCCTTTGATAAGCATGATATGATACCTCGTTCACCATAGATCATTTATGTGGATTCCCATTTCACATCATTTCTACTCTAGTAGCACCTAATAAATATTTACACATATGACTCAATCATGCCATCATTTCTCCTTAGTAGAAATGGGTATCCCCTAAATTAATCCCCCACCATAGTCAATGTTACGTACCCTTAAACTACAAAAACCATAAATCATCACTGTATGATATTCCAATGCATGTTCAATGTCTATTTTGTAAGACGTTAAACTATATATTCCATGTCCTTATCAAAAAACATGAAACTAGGTGATTCCTTGAGCCCACACATAAGAGAGATCTATACCATCATTTATCAATCGACTACCAAACCACGATCAATAACTGTGTATGAATTGATTCCCAACATTTATAGGCTATGAAGTGATGAAAAAATCTCATATTCTTGTCCAATAATTACAATCTACTCTAGGGCCAACCCCTTAGGAACATTATTAATCCTTACCAATCGGTATATTCAACCAATGAATTCGAGTTCATTGTGAAGTATCCCAGAGAGTGTTTAACTTCTCCCTAAGAGTTTCAATGTATCTACTCCCATACTTCAATCCTTCCACATTTTGAATCCTAATCTCTATATATATCTGAATAGACCCCCAAACTGTAGTGGTTTTAGGACCAAATGCCTTACATCTTAATCATGGAACATTCCTCAAAAGATATCTAATGAAAGATGATAGTTCACATTCTCTTAACATGTTCAATTTCTAATACTACATTTTTTCTCTAATTCGGTGGTCGGTGTAGTTATGGAACCTATGTTTCAAACATGGTCAATAGTTTCCCCTACCCTTCACTCACACCACTATTTCATGATCTAGATCCCATGAATCAGGATTTAATTTTTACTCCACCTCCCTTTGTTCTGGTGGAGCTTCAACACCCATGGTGTTATCCCCCCCCATGTGTTCATGCATAATTACTATGAAATATTAGGACCTAGGGTGTAACATCCCAAGTAAGTAATGAATAATAGATATTTTTATCTATGTCTATTAATTATTAAGATAGTGTTATAGAGGCTTAAAATTAAAATAAATACAATCTTATGCATGGAAAACACAAATATTCTTAAAAGATTGTTTTACTGCCTTTTGATGGAAACCCATTTTTGAATCTATATTTTGACAATTTTATAAACTATGTTTGTCAAAATAAAATTATTCTTTATTATTGGGACATCAAAATTTACCTTGTGTGAATTTTTGGTATTTTTCTGACAATGTTCATTTTTTAATGAATAGTGAAAAATACTGCATTTTACATCAAAACTGATTTTTAATCTAATTTATTTATATGATTATATTATGTTTTGAATTGGTTTTTAAGTGAAATTATAATATATTTTTACCATTTAATCCAATGGTGGTCATTGGAATCAATTTCACTTTGAAATTGGACTTAAACTAGTATCAATCTTTTGATACTTATTGTTTTGTAAAAACACGCTATTTTCTCTGGCAGCGGGAATTAATTATTAAATTAATTAATGCGACTTATATGATTTGAATTTTGTAAAATAGAATTCATTTTTGAATTCAGAATATCAAATATAGCTCAGGGTGAATTTTTGGTAATTTTCTGAAAGACTTCAATTTTTGATGAATAGTGAATGCACTAAGTGGTAATCAAGCAAACTGATTTTTCAGTTAAATGAAAGTTTACCACTAATGTGTATTGAATTTTGAAAATCCGACATACATGGTTGTCATTAAGAAGTAAAATGTGGTTCAATGAGATTAAAATAATTTTTTGGTGAATAGTAACTTATTAAGTTCTTAATCGCGATTAGTGGTAATTAGTGTAGTTTAAGGTATAAATAATGCTTTAATAATATGAAATGACCTAGACACATGTCCCAACCTTATTGGTTGTGTCATGGCCGACCAAGACAAGCCATGGGTAAACTTGGGGACCCCATGGAGACACTTTGGTTTGGAAATGACATAAATAACTTTTTATTAAATGTTAAAGTAAAAATGACACAAACAAGAAATGTTTTACGAAAACAATTTTTACATGGGGTTATAAAGATCAGATTTTTGATTATAAATAGTAATTGGAAATCTAAAAAGATTTCCTACATCATAGTAATTTTTTATGATTTTTAGACATTAAATAAATAAAATTAATTATGACATAATAATGATGCAGCGATGACATCATTATTTGACGATTTAAATAAAATGGAAAGATAATGTAAAATCTATGAACTACACATGTCCAAAACTTATTGGATGAGTGGATTTCTAAGCCTTATCACCTTATCCACGAATTATATCAATGTGGGACCTTTTTAAACCGAAACACATTTTCATATAAAGTAATATTTCTTTACTTTCCAAAAGTGCCCCTCCTCTCCTCTTATAAAAGGCCCCCACCTCTACCTCATTTCACACACTCCTAAAGCCTTTGGCTCGGCCAACCACTGCCCATTTACTCTCTCCACATCCCTCTCCTCATCCTAGAGGATTCTCTTTGGGCAGAATCCTTTCAAAGGAAGCCTTTAGGCTCAAATCAAAAGGAGTTACACTTTTAAAGGTAATTCATTCTCTCATGTTCATTTGTTTTATTTTTCTTCTCCAACCCCCTAAACTCTTTTTATTTACTTATTTTGTAACAACACCAGTATATTCAATATACTAGGATGTTGTTATAAGATTTATTTGAGCTACACTCTCACACAACTACATCAAATGGTTAAAGAACATACGGTTTCCGTGGATGGCGAAATTCTGCCTCCCGAAACGATGATTGTTCAACACTCATTTAACACCTTCAAAGGTGGCCATTATGATGTCACTATTTTTATATATGATATATAATATGTTTATGTTTTCCTTAAGCTACTTTTTTTTTCATTTTGGGCATACCTTTACGTTTTCCATTATGGGTAAACACGATATCTTCATTTTAGGAAGTGCGGACTACCGCCCCCTCAAAGTGATTTGATTCTTTAAATACCATATGTGGGACATATAAAGGATGGAACTATGATATTATATATTATATTATACTGGAATTATAATATACCTTTATATAATTATGATTCCATTCTATAAAATACGAAATAGAAATAAAAGTAGCGTTCATGCGTACGTACGGCTTACCGTCTCCATGAACGGTGCATTTCATTTCTTACCTCTAAATGATTATGTAATATTATAAATGCATGTATGTACTGGATATATATGAAATGTATGATATCTACATCATGAATACCATTCTGGATATAATGAACCTTTGACCAAATTAACAACATGTAAGTGTAAGAAGTCTATTTTTGACTTAAGAACCAAATACCGACAAAATGAACATTATTAACTTAACTGATTACATGATGTTCATAACAAGGTATAAAAGGAATAATGAACTTGAAAAAGATTCATAAGCAAGTAGAGATTAACTCAAGTATATTATTCAGGAGAATAAAGAACGGTCGGGTCAAGTCGGATACGAGGTATGGGACTTCGTCTCAATCTCCTTTCGTTGAGGCATATTTTATTTTATACACAACTTTCTTTTATACGGTGTATAAACCCCTTTGACTTTTACGTTTATTCAAAAGGAATATTTTTTATACGAAGCGTTTACTAAACGAAAAAAGGGAATGTTTTTGTCGTACGTATGCGGCGACAACGACTTCTCCGCCGTTGTGACCGTTATTTGAGTTTCGGCTTCCTCTACAAGCCATACCTTCTTTTTAAAAGAAAAATAAATACCATGTTTTACTTTTCTTATATTTTAGTATTGAAAATGGTTTTCATAATTTTTTTATATCAATGTGTTGTATTGATATCTTGTGATTGAAATGTGGAAATTTTATGTTTCCTTTATGCATGTTTTATGTGATAGGATTATGTTATGGTTCTTGGGAATTATTATGAAGACGGGTGGTTCCGTGATAAACTAAGGGAGGGTGGGCCCGTTATAGCTCTCCAATGCATTGGGTAACGCGAAGGAGTGAAACGTTAAGGTTTCTCCGAAGAGATTTTAGGGAATATACTGTGATGGGTATTCCAAACATAACCAAGAGGGTTACTCCCTACGTAAGAATGTTATGAATGCCTCAAGTTACCTTTATGTCTTATGATTTCTATGATTTATTCATGATTTTATGAGGTATGTTAAAGTGCCTATGTTTTATGGATAAAGTATGATTTCATTCTTATGTATATATATGAACTCATGTCTCCTTTCCATGTTTTTTTTATAACCCATACTGAGTTTTTATGCTCATCCCAAGTTTTTGAAATGTTTTTCACAGGTCAAGGGAAAGGTACATGATAAGATGATAGAGTTAAGGATGTATCAAGAAATAATCCATGTTTTATTTTAAATGTGTTTCCATTGATGGGAATAAAGAATACTATCTTTATGTAACCACTTTGTTTATATGTGGAATGTAATGCAAGTTTTATGATCTAATTCTCTAAAACTCTATACCCGAAAAGATCCTCAACGTGTAATCTTGTAATAACTCAAGATTAAGTAAGGTTTAAGGTTGGGGCCTTATAGTTGGTATCAGAGGTCGGTTTAGACAACTTTTGGAGTTAGAAAAGTGTTAAGTTATAATATGATTGAAATGATATAGCATTTACGGATTACCATGTTGCTTCACCTAAGATATTTCTGTGTTCAGAATGGTTTTCCGTAGAGGAAACAAAGCAGCTATGTTGGGAAGACATCAGGAGGAAGATAACCTTCCAAATCACCAACCTGAGATGGTCGGAATCATAACTGAATAGTTTGTTGCAGTGATGGAACAGTTGACTCAGGCTATAAATGGTGGTGGTATCCATGCACGAGATCAGCCAGATCAACCGCAGAGGAACATGTCAGTGGTGGAACATTTCATGAGGCAACATCCACCATCATTCAGAGGATCATCTGACCCTGTGCTAGCTGAAGGGTGGATTAAAGCAGTGGAGAAGATTTTTGATGTCATGGGGTGTTCAGACAATCAAAAGGTTAGTCTTTCTATTTACCGTTTGGAGGGTGAAGCAGATCAGTGGTGGTCTATGGTTAAAAATATCATGGATGCCGATGAGATTGATGCACTTGACTGGGATGAATTCAAAGGTATGTTTCTTGAGAAGTATTTTCCTAAGGCTGTTCGACTTAGGATGGAAAAGCAATTCTTGGAATTGAGGCAAGAGGAAGACTCAGTGGCTGCCTATGAAGAAAGTTTCACTCGATTGGCAAGGTATGCTCTAAATTTTATTCGGGACCTTGATAGTAAAATCAATCGTTTTTACTCAGGATTAAAGCCAAAGTATCGAAGGGCATTAGCTTCTCGTGAGTTTAAAAGTTTTGAAAAGCTTGTCCGATGTGCTGAGAAGGTGGAAATGGAGTTTGTGGATGACCAAGTTTTCTATAACAACCAGCAGAAGAAGAGACCAAGGTGGCAGGAGAAAGGTAAGAATTCTTCAAAAAGTCTGATGGTAAGAGAACTAAGTTTCCAGTTGGTGATAAATGTGGCAAAAGGCATGCTGGGGAATGTCTTCTGAATTCTGGAAAGTGCTACCGATGTGGTAAGATGGGACATAAGGCTCGTGATTGCACTGAAAAGGATCAAGGTGAAGGTAAGAACAAATTTGATTTACAGTTAGTGAAATTTTATAAGTGCAATGAGATGGGTCACTATGAAAACGAGTGTCCGACAAAGAGCTTGAGTGATGGAAAGCAGTTAGACTACAAGCAGAAAGGGGTGGTGAAATCCTTTGCAACTACTTCAGCAGATGTCGGGCTATCAAATGAAGTTGTATCAGGTACTTTGTTTGTTTTTTCAGATTATGCCAGTGTGTTGTTTGATACGAGGTCTACACATTCTTTCATCTCTGAAACCTTTTCTAGTAAAATGGGAATACCATCTCAAGAAATGACTCCTGAACTTTTGGTAAAAACACCTGGGGGAAATGTTGAGGCAAAAAGAATTTATCAGAATCTTCCTATCCTTATCTGTGGAAAGAACCTACTTGCAAACCTTATTGTTCTACCTCTAGTAGAGTTTGATGTTATCCTGGGTATGGATCGGCTCTCTATTTACCATGCTAAGATTGACTATAGAGCTAAAGAAGTTTCTTTTCAGAAAGTCTTTCAGTTTGTTTACAAGAATGAACCCTTACTTTTGATAACATATCAAGAGGCCGAGAAACTTGTAAAAGATGGAAATGAATGTTACCTTGCACACGTCGTTGAAAATAAAGGAACTGTTCAGATTAATGATGTGCCAGTGGTAAATGAGTATCCTGATGTTTTTCCTGATGAGTTGCCTAGAATAATACCAGATCGGGAAGTTGAGTTTACTGTTCACTTAGTTCCTGATGCTAAGCCAATTTCAAAACCCCCTTATCGAATGGCACAGATTGAACTTTTAGAGTTGAAGGAGCAATTGCAAGATTTATTAGAGAAAGGTTTCATTAGACCCAGCACATCACCATGGGGTGCTCCGGTTTTATTTGTTAAAAAGAAAGATGGTTCTATGAGACTATGCATTGATTGTAGAGCCTTGAATAATATCACTGTTAAGAACAAATATCCTTTGCCTCATATCGAGGATTTGTTTGATCAGCTCCAGGGAGCTCAGTTTTTTTCAAAGATTGACCTGAGATCGGGGTACCATCAGCTGAAGGTAAAGGAGGCAGATATTCTGAAGACCGCGTTCCGTACGAGATATGGCCATTATGAATTTTTAGTAATGCCTTTTGGGCTAACCAATGCACCTGCTGTATTGATGGACTTAATGAATAGAATTTTCCATGAGTTCTTGGATAAGTTTGTGGTGGTTTTCATTGATTATATTTTGGTGTTTTATAAAAGTAAAGAGGAGCATGAAAAAAATTTAAGGGTTATCTTGAAAACCTTAAAAGAAAAGAAACTGTATGGGAAATTCAGCAAGTGTGAGTTTTGGTTGCAAAAAATTTCTTTCCTTGGTCACATTGTTTCTAAAGATGGAATAACTGTTGATCCTACAAAAAAAATTGTGGAAGAATGGCCAAGACCCACAAATGTAACCGAGATTCGTAGCTTCCTTGGTTTGAAAGGCTATTACCGAAGGTTTGTTAGAAATTTTTCACGGTTATCTAGTCCAATGACTAAGCTAACTCGGAAGGGTGTTAAGTTTATCTGGACAAGAGAATGTGATGATTGTTTTCAGGAATTGAAAAGAAGATTGGTGAATGCTCCAGTTTTGGCACTACCTTCCAGGAATGGTGAGTTTGTTATATATAGTGATGCTTCATTGAAAGGACTTGGTTGCGTCCTAATGCAGAATGATCAGGTAATTGGTTATGCTTCACGACAGTTGAAAACTCATGAGGTAAATTACCCTACACATGATTTGGAACTAGCTGCTGTTGTTTTTGCTTTAAAAATTTTGAGGCATCATTTGTATGGAGTAAAGTGTGAAATATATACTGATCACAAAAGTTTAAAGTATATATTCACTCAGAAAGAGTTAAACATGAGACAAAGGAGATGGCTGGAATTAATCAAGGATTATGATTGTACAATTCATTACCATCCGGGAAAAGAAAATAAAGTGGCTGATGCTTTGAGTCGAAAAAGTAATGCTTCATTAACAATGTTGCGTTTGGAAAGTGATCCTTTGGTTAAGGATTTGATGAACTTTGGCATAGAAGTTGTTGGTGCAGGAAGTCCTTCTGTTTTGTTTCAGGTATCAGTGAGATCATCTCTATCAGATAGAATCAAGCAAGCACAGAATCAAGACAGTGAGTTGCAGAAAAAGGTAGAGCTGGTTCAGAAAGGTAAGTTGCTTGAATTCAACATTGATAATTATTGCGTTTTGAGATTTGGGAAGAGATTGTGTGTGCCTTGTGATTCACAGTTGAAGAGAGAGTTGTTATGTGAAGCTCATAGTTCTCCGTTTTCAGTTCATCCGGGTAGTACTAAGATGTATAGAGATCTGCGGGAGTATTACTTGTGGGATGGAATGAAAAGAGATATTGCTGATTTTACTGTGAAGTGTTTGACTTGTCAGCAGGTTAAAGCAGAGCGGCAGTTACCAAAAGGGATGTTTCAGCCTTTACCAGTGCCAGAGTGGAAATGGGAGAATATATCCATGGACTTTGTTGTTGGATTACCGAAGACATCTCGAGGTAATAATGCAATCTGGGTTATTGTTGATCGCTTGACTAAATCTTCTCATTTCCTTGCTATACGAGATACATTCTCTCTTGATCAACATTCCCGTTTGTATCTTAAAGAGATAGTCAGGTTACATGGAGTTCCACTCTCCATTGTATCGGATCGTGATCCCAGGTTTACTTCTAACTTTTGGAAAGGCCTTCAGAAGTCGTTGGGTACTGAATTAAATTTTAGTACAGCTTTTCATCCTCAATCGGATGGGCAGTCAGAACGAACAATTCAGACATTGGAGGATATGCTATGAGCTTGTTCTATGGATTATCAGGGAAGTTGGGACCAACATCTTTCTTTGGTTGAATTTTCATATAATAACAGTTTCCATTCTAGCATACAGATGGCACCATTTCAGGTATTATATGGGAAGCGGTGTCGAACTCCAGCTTTCTGGGATGAAGTGGGTGAAAGGAAGTTGATGGGACCAGAATTGGTAGAAGAGATGGCAGAAAAAGTTCAGCTAATTCAGAAACACATGAGAACAGCTCAGAGCAGGCAGAAGAGTTATGCGGATAACCGGAGGAAGGATCTATCTTTCGAGGTAGGTGATCATGTTTTTCTCAAGGTTTCTCCTTGGAAAAGCGTGATGAGATTTGGTAAGAAAAGAAAGTTGAGTCCAAGGTTCATTAGACCATACGAAATTCTGGAAAGAGTTGGATCAGTTGCATACCGATTGGCTTTACCTCCGAGTTTATCTCAGGTACACAATGTTTTTCACGTTTCGATGTTGACAAAGTATATGCCAGATCCATCTCATGTTTTGAGTCCAGAGGTAGTTCAGATGGAAGAGAACCTATCTTATGAGGAACAACCGGTCCAGATTCTTGACCACAGCGAGCAAGTGTTACGGAATAAGGTGATTAATCAGGTAAAGGTTTTGTGGAAAAACCACATGATTGAAGAGGCAACATGGGAATCTGAAAATGCAATGAGGGATAAGTACCCCCATTTATTCGATAAGTAAATAAATTGCGGGGACGCAATTTTCTAAAGGGGGGAAGGATGTAACATCCCAAGTAAGTAATTAATAATAGATATTTTTATCTATGTCTATTAATGATTAAGATAGTGTTATAGAGGCTTAAAATGAAAATAAATACAATCTTATGCATGGAATACACAAATATTCTTAAAAGATTGTTTTACTGCCTTTTGATGGCAACCCATTTTTGAATCTATATTTTGACAATTTTATAAACTATGTTTTTCAAAATAAAATTATTCTTTATTATTGGGACATCAAAATTTACCTTGTGTGAATTTTTGGTATTTTTCTGACAATGTTCATTTTTTAATGAATAGTGAAAAATACTGCATTTTACATCAAAACTGATTTTTAATCTAATTTATTTATATGATTATATTATGTTTTTAATTGTTTTTTAAGTGAAATTAGAATATATTTTTACCATTTAATCCAATGGTGGTCATTGGAATCAATTTCACTTTGAAATTGGACTTAAACTAGTATCAATCTTTTGATACTTATTGTTTTGTAAAAACACGCTATTTGCTCTGGCAGCGGGAATTAATTATTAAATTAATTAATGCGACTTATATGATTTGAATTTTGTAAAATAGACTTCATTTTTGAATTCAGAATATCAAATATAGCTCAGGGTGAATTTTTGGTAATTTTCTGAAAAACTTCAATTTTTGATGAATAGTGAAACCACTAAGTGGTAATCAAGCAAACTGATTTTTTAGTTAAATGAAAGTTTACCACTAATGTGTATTGAATTTTGAAAATCTGACATACATGGTTGTCATTAAGAAGTAAAATGTGGTTCAATGAGATTAAAATAATTTTTTTGGTGAATAGTAACTTATTAAGTTCTTAATCGCGATTAGTGGTAATTAGTGTAGTTTAAGGTATAAATAATGATTTGATAATATGAAATGACCTAGACACATGTCCCAACCTTATTGGTTGTGTCATGGACGACCAAGACAAGCCATGGGTCAACTTGGGGACCCCATAGAGACACTTTGGTTTGGAAATGACATAAATAACTTTTTATTAAATGTGAAAGTAAAAATGACACAAACAAGAGATGTTTTACGAAAACAATTTTTACATGGGGTTATAAAGATCAGATTTTTGATTATAAATAGTAATTGGAAAGATAAAAAGATTTCCTACATCATAGTATTTTTTTTATGATTTTTAGACATTAAATAAATTAAATTAATTATGACATAATAATGATGCAGCGATGACATCATTATTTGACGATTTAAATAAAATGGAAAGATAATGTAAAATCTATGAACTAAACATGTCCAAAACTTATTGGATGAGTGTATTTCGAAGCCTTATCACCTTATCCACGAATTATATCAATGTGGGACCTTTTGAAACCGAAACACATTTTCATATAAAGTAATATTTCTTTACTTTCCAAAAGTGCCCCTCCTCTTCTCTTATAAAAGGCCCCCACCTCTACCTCATTTCACACACTCCTAAAGCCTTTGTCTCGGCCAACCCATGCCCATTTACTCTCTCCACATCCCTCTCCTCATCCTAGAGGATTCCCTTTGGGCAGAATCCTTTCAAAGGAAGCCTTTAGGCTCAAATCAAAAGGAGTTACACTTTTAAAGGTAATTCATTCTCTCATGTTCATTTGTTTTATTTTGCTTCTCCAACCCCTTAAACTCTTTTTATTTACTTATTTTGTAACAACACCAGTATCTTCAATATACTAGGATGTTGTTATAAGATTTATTTGAGCTACACTCTCACACAACTACATCAAATGGTTAAAGAACATACGGTTTCCGTGGATGGCGAAATTCTGCCTCCCGAAACGATGATTGTTCAACACTCATTTAACACCTTCAAAGGTGGCCATTATGATGTCACTATTTTTATATATGATATATAATATGTTTATGTTTTCCTTAAGGTTCTGTTTTTTTTTCATTTTGGTCATACCTTTATGGTTTCCATTATGGGTAAACACGATATCTTCATTTTAGGAAGTGCGGACTACCGCCCCCTCAAAGTGATTTGATTCGTTAAATACCATATGTGGGACATATAAAGGATGGAACTATGATATTATATATTATATTATACTGGAATTATAATATACCTTTATTTCATTATGATTCCATTCTATAAAATACGAAATAGAAATGAAAGTAGCGTTCATGCGTACGTACGGCTTACTGTCTCCATGAACGGTGCATTTCATTTCTTACCTCTAAATGATTATGTAATATTATAAATGCATGTATGTACTGGATATATATGAAATGTATGATATATACATCATGAATACCATTCTGGATATAATGAACCTTTGACCAAATTAACAACATGTAAGTGTAAGAAGTCTATTTTTGACTTAAGAACCAAATACCGACAAAATGAACATTATTAACTTAACTGATTACATGATGTTCATAACATGGTATAAAAGGAATAATGAACTTGAAAAAGATTTATAAGAAAGTAGAGATTAACTCAAGTTTATTATTCAGGAGAATAAAGAATGGTCGGGTCAAGTCGGATACGAGGTATGGGACTTCGTCTCAATCTCCTTTCGTTGAGGCATATTTTATTTTATACACAACTTTCTTTTATACGGTGTATAAAACCCTTTGACTTTTACGTTTATTCAAAAGGAATATTTTTTATACGAAGCGTTTACTAAACGAAAAAAGGGAATGTTTTTGTCGTATGTATGCGGCGACAACGACTTCTCCGCCATTGTGACCGTTATTTGAGTTTCGGCTTCCTCTACAAGCCATACCTTCTTTTTAAAAGAAAAATAAATACCATGTTTTACTTTTCTTATATTTTTGTATTGAAAATGGTTTTCATAATTTTTTTATATCAATGTGTTGTATTGATATCTTGTGATTGAAATGTGGAAATTTTATGTTTCCTTTATGCATGTTTTATGTGATATGATTATGTTATGGTTCTTGGGCATTATTATGAAGACGGGTGGTTCTGTGATAAACTAAGGGCGGGTGAGCCCATTATAGCTCTCCAATGCATTGGGTAACGCGAAGGAGTGAAACGTTAAGGTTTCTCCGAAGAGATTTTAGGGAATATACTGTGATGGGTATTCCAAACGTAACCAAGAGGGTTACTCCCTACGTAAGAATGTTATGAATGCCTCAAGTTACCTTTACGTCTTATGATTTCTATGATTTATTCATGATTTTATGAGGTATGTTAAAGTGCCTATGTTTTATGGGTAAAGTATGATTTCATTCTTATGTATATATATGAACTCATGTTTCCTTTCCATGTTTTTTTTATAACCCATACTGAGTTTTTATGCTCATCCCAAGTTTTTGAAATGTTTTTCACAGGTCAAGGGAAAGGTACATGATAAGATGATAGAGTTAAGGATGTGTCAAGAAATAATCCATGTTTTATTTTAAATGTGTTTCCATTGATGGGAATGAAGAATACTATCTTTATGTAACCACTTTGTTTATATGTGGAATGTAATGCAAGTTTTATGATCTAATTCTCTAAAACTCTAAACCCGAAAAGATCCTCAACGTGTAATCTTGTAATAACTCAGGATTAAGTAAGGTTTAAGGCTGGGGCCTTATATAGGGGCCTTACAAAGTCATATTATTCTATCACCTATCTTTTCTCTATTGCGATTGGGGGACCTCATCACAACTCCTTATTTCTCACACTAATCATGTCTCATGTGGGATTAGAAATCCTGTAGGAATCCTCAAAAAATGGTTGATATGAAAAATCATTCCAAAATGTAATACCAACCACATTCTGTGTGATATATTCAACATTAAACTAGAATTAACCATGTTTGGTCAATGTTTCCTAATAGTAAACAATGTTCAATATTTCTTAGAGATGCTTCACATTGTATTGAACATCCTTCTTCAACCTTTCACATTGGGTTACTACTCATTCATGACATATGAAATTATTTGAGACAAAAACCACAATATGTTCCAAGAACCACAACCCTAAACTGTTATGACAATCACGATACAAGATTTAATACATCAAAATAGTATCAAAAACATTTTTATTAATTTCATGACCTTATATTTAATATCTAGGTTATAATTTTATGAAATTTTAAAGTACATAATTTGCTTCTATGAGACAAAAAACCCCAATATGGTCCAATAACCATGACTTTAAATAGTTATAACAATCATGATACAAGATTTAAGTCATCAAAATAGTATCCAAAACATTTGTTCTTAGTTTTATGACCTTATATTTAATATCCCACTGAATGGGTAATCAAACCACACATAGTTATAGAATTAGATGTGGTGGTAGGCCAATGCTAGAAGGGGAGTCCTCTTGAGAGAGGTTACAAAGAAAGAGTGGAAATAATTTTTGATGATTACCCCGAGGTGACGAATCTTCATTGCAGATTTAGGACTAGAAAAAGGGACAATTGCACATATTTTAAGATCATAAAGCTTTGATAGGGGTTGTTACCCATTTCAAGCCACAGGACATGGATTGTTAGAATACATGACATATTTTTGGGACTATATACAAATACCTCTATTGGGTGAGACCCTATTCACTATCTTTATTCCCCTATGAACTCTTTTTAAAATAGTTTTGTTAATAATAGGATGAAAAAACGGTGTCATCTTTGCTAAAAATCCATGTTCTATGACTTTAAATGGGTAACAACCCCTACCCAAGATTTATGATCTCAATATTTGCGCAATTTTCTCTTTCTAGACCTAAATATGCATCAAAGATTCATCACCTCTTATTAATCATCTAAAATTATGTCCACTATTTCTTCGTAACCTCGCTCAAGAGGACTCCCCTTCTAGAATTGGTCTCCCACCACATAGAATTCTAGAACTATGTGTGGTTTGATTACCCATTCAGTGGGATATGTAGTGACTCATAGATCTTCTATATTGGGCCTAGCTACAAATTGTATCTCCACCCATGACTTGTTTGGAGCCCTTTCGCCCATGATACACTATAAAACATTAATATGTACAAAGCCAATGGGATTATTAGATAGACACGGTCCCTACTCTCTGGCCTTAAACTAGTAGCGTTAGTCAAGTCCACATGACTTAAAACATTGTACAATCATCCGAACATATGCCCCAAAATGTGTACCTACATAGTTTAATTAGAATGATCCTAAAATGTATAATTCAATTGGCCTATAATTCTATCCAGTTGAAAACCTGTAAGGTAAATTTGATAAAAATAAATAAATTCATTCGACAAGTCATGAATGAGACTAAGGAAAATGAAATTCCCTGAATGGAGAAGGTATAAATCCAAGGAAACTCATCGATGAGCCACAGAAAAAGATTTGGTGCACTTTATGGACCCTCTGATTAAATTAAAAGTTATTTCTAGACCATAACTCCCCCTACTTCTTAAGGTCCTCCATGATGTACTAAACCTTGGGTTTCTTTTTCATTCATCCCACTACCTTGTCCAGGTATATTTCCATTCACAACATTTCATACATCATTATAGAAAGAGGCTAAACTGTGATACACACATCTTTTTCATAAGATTCTAAACTAATCTACACACATACTAGTCATAAGATGATAAATTGTGATACTTATTACCTAGTCCAAAGATTTTTAACTCTTCTACATACGTCCCAGTAAAACGATACTATGATTTTCTACAAAAATCCTGATCACATAATGATAAATCATATCACACCTCATCTTCACCATATGATGTTAAATTATACATTCAACCTCCTTTCTACCTAACATTAAACTACATGAATTTCATACATATTGTGTTATGTAAAGTGGAAAAACGTTTTATTCCTTCGCCAAAGAGGACCTCCCCCCCCATCGGTGCTCATAACCTACTATGCCACTCGAGTTCATTGACTTCCTACTTGAAAACAAAAAGGATATCCTCTTATAAGGAGATCATGGTTATTAATTAGGAGAATATTTTTACTAAATGTACTCTTAACCACAGTGGCATGATCCTAGATCTTTGAGCCCTATTCCAGCATTTTCTCATGTTCACCCCCACACTTCACATCTTCCTTGATTTGGGTACCCACCATTCTTCACATATGAATGAAACTCTCAAATGGTGATGGATCCTGAAAAAAATGTATCACCTCAATCCTAGGAACAAGACTCAATGAAATTTTGAAGAAAATTTCATGGATCTAGTGTTTCATAAATGTTAGATAGTTGACCCTCAAATTAATTTACTTGCGCATAGAAGTGTGATTACCTGACCAGGGTTGCAAACATGGTAAATATTATTCCCCATGTTACATATCACCGCTCCTTATATTTTGATTCTTGTATGTATAAATTCATATAATCCATATTTTCCTTTTTTTCAAATATATTCCAACACCCCCAGTGTTAACATGACTCTAAACTGATGCATATTGGGAAAGCAATTTGGTTGTGGAGAGTCCTTCAAACAGCTAGTTATTTCCTTTTTATGACTCTACCACTGGTTGAGGGATCATTCTAACCTCAGTAATTTGGTATCTATCTAGAAGTATCATATAACATAGTTATCTTCTATTCATCACTTATTTCTCACACCGATTATGACTCGTGTGGGCTTAGGGTTTTCTAGCTGGATTTATTATTATTAAAATTAAGATGTAATATATATATATATATGAACATTGTTAATTGAAATAGAACCTTTTATTACCTTATGTAAAGAGTTTCATCCACAAGCTAAAGCCTCTCATTTCTATAGAAATAGTGACGATGCAAAACAAAATAAAAATATCCCCCATATGGCTTAGGCATGGAAATTGAGTGCTCTATCTCATCCATCCTCTATCTTAAAGCCTCTAGGGTATAATTCTTCCTAGAAAGTTGTAATTATTCCTCCTTATCTACAGGGTGAACATTTTCAACTTGAATCTACACTCAATTCTATTTGGACCTTCACTAAATATCCAAGGAAGCAGATTTCATTATCCTAGCCTTGACCACTAAAAACTATGCCTTTAGTTAGATAATGATCTATGCTTTAGCATTGATAGAGGCTTTATGATACCATTATTTCTAACCTAATTGATAAAGTTCTCATCATCTCCTTAAATCACATTGAATCCTCTAGAATAATTTTCATACTAGGTGGAATAAATCTCCCACATTCTACATGTACACTTTTAGTGAGGTAGTCATGAGACAATATATAGAGAGCATTGGTGTCCCCACTATTGATCCCCAGGTTTAGTTTATAGTGATGGAAGGATCCCATCTGGCTAGTAAGGTCTACCAATAGGGGGTGGGTGATGATGTTTCTAACACTCCTCCATGCCCTACATCGGACTGCGTGGTTCTCTTTAGTGACATAGGACCAGGAATCACCCTTGCCTTCTATTTATGCAGTTTAATACTCAAGGAATGCCACCAAGACATTAGATGAAGTTTCCTCCCCATGAATCCTTCGAGATGGGTTGTTCTCTATATCTATTGAAGTATAATCATAACTAATGGTATCACCCTCATGAGTATCAAACTTTTCTTTCTTAATTTTCTATTTCTGTATATACAATGGATTTCTAACCCAGAACCTTGTCCAAGTCACCAAAAACTCCAGGAGCGTTAGGGGATAGCTTGGCCTCTCGAATAATAATTTTCTTATCCCCCATAAGAAGGCCTCGTTGCTAAGGTAGGACTACCTCATACACTATTAAAATAAAATTTGGAAGAGTATGTTCAAACTATAATAATAATAACGGTGAATATTACTTACGCAAAAATAATCTTATATAATTTGTGGGATTAGATAATGTTCATTTTTGGGGCCTATTAATGAATTTCCACCACCAGAGACCCAAGTGTCTCATTAATCACCTCAATGGATAATGTTTAATCCCTTGATGACACATTCCTAGAATTTGTAATAGGAAAATATATAAGTACAAATAATAATTAATTTTTTTAAAATAATTTGATAGGTGATATTCAAAATCATACCATGATAATGATTACGGATCTCAATGATCAGACTCTCCTAGAGGACTTGTCCATTGATATAGAGGGATGCCACTAGGATGCCAGGGTGAGGTCCCCCATAGATGACTACGAGAACTAGAGGATATGAAGCTTCCTATTAAATATCCTCTAAAGGTTTCTATCCCATTGAAGCCACGGTAGCAGACCCCACGGTGGGAATCAAGGATCATTTACCATAATATACATCGGCCTCTTATATCTTCCCTTCTAATTATTGAATCAGTCAAAAACATGTGTTAGGGGTTCCAAAAAAAATAAAATTATAAATGTGTATTTGAGCTAATGGGTTGAAATATTGCCTCCCCAAAAAATTTATTAGTCAAGTAATCATCCCCATGTGTGACTTACTTACTATCATGTGGACAATCTTGGTCAGTTTCAAAACCCTAAGACTCTACAAAATTGGAGTCTTATGTCCTGTAAATGGGAGAGGACATTTCCAGGGATGGAGTTTTGGCTGATTTCACTTCCTCGCACTCTTTTCCAAACATCACTTGTACTCATGTAGTAGTAGGATCTACCTCCCCAGACCAGTGTGAGAAAAAATATATGTGTTCCAAATATAAAGATATCTAACCTATATCCACTCTATTCTTGACCCACCCAAATCCTATTTCTGGAAATTTGATTCCCTCTCAGGTAATCCCCCACCATAATTTATCTAGTGTATCGGAAAACCACAATATACCCCATATCTCAAAAAATATGGGTTAAATGGAATTAAAATGTGGATAGCCTAGATAGTAAAACTTCCTCCCAAAGGACTCTATATACTTTCTAATCCATGTGCATGTGCTCTCTACATATTACTTTATCATTTTTCAGAGAGCCATTCTACAATAGAGAAGTAGGTACGGTAGTCCCCTAACATCCCACCTCCACTACTCTATCCAAATCCCTCAATACCCAATGTGTACCTCTAATTATAACTCTTGTGCTAGCCTATTACTCATGTGGTTTTTCTGATGGTCAAAAATTCATTAGTCATTAACATAAAATCACATCTAGGCATGCTTCTATTAAGATTATAATGTTGGTATAGGTGAGTTTATAATTGAGGTTCTATAGATGAAACATTATGGTATCCTTAGCATTGTCATCACCGAGCATCCATGAAAATTAATGAAGGGGGTCTGGGTACCTGTCCCCATGGACCCCTATGTACACTTGTGTCAATACCTACTAGATTCACTTGAACTAATGATAATATATGGATGGGTTTTATGGTTCACAATAGGTGTTTTATTAAATCCTTAGGACTAAAACCCCAACCTGAAAGGCTTGAATATATTACCTCTTCTCTTTAATCCCTCTGTGATCATCTATTATCTCACAGTGTGGGTTTGAGAAAGGCATAATGTTAAAGTTTATGATTTTGTTATTATTGGGTGAAAATTGGCTCCACTTAGGGTTATCGATTGAACCCTATATTTTTTTAGGAAGGATGACCCAATAATATATTTAGGGTGTGATAGAATTTAGAAACTCATACACCCAAAAATTTACCATAATCCATCCATGGATGAAATATAATGGAATGAATATTCACCTGTTTATTCCCCTCTCACAACATGCCCCAACTAGTTGTACAGACTGACAAGCATGGTGGCATAAATGATACATTGGTTATACGATTCCATGGCTTATACCATCACCGATATCCTTGGAAATAGGGCCTTTAAAGCTTCCCTAACTGGCATCATCCAAGAGCTCATTAAAGTGGAATGGAAATCTTCATATCTTACCCATGGAAGTCAATCCTTCAAATTGTATCATCATTCATGTTTTCAACCCTCCTCTAGTGTCAACCAATAGTAATCTGACCTCCTCTGGTGTAACACCCATAGGGATTACTTCAGCCAACCTAGTATCTATCTGGCTGGAACATTAAAGAAAAATATCATCCATGTATTGAATGTGATATCTATTTTGAAAGGGGTCAAATTTTAGAACCAATCTTTTATGGTCTTGTTGGATCTTCCCCTTAATCGATTTTTGACCTTTATCCCAAAATAATTGGGCACCGAGAGGAACTTTTCATATTGGAATCCATAAAGGGGATCCTATAAATGTTTTTTAAGTCCAAAAGATTATCCCCACCTCCCTGTAGTGAATATATAAGGTGTTCATATTGAGGGACCATCGGCTGTGGAGGACTAGTAGTACATCTAGTTGATGGTAGTCATGGAACCTAGATATGCACACCACATTATATATCCTAACATAACAAATATCATCCCAATATTCTTCACATGTAAAGGTAAACTAGTACACCCATGACAATTAATAGGTGAAATTACCTGAGGATCATATGTCTTTATATTTATACATGCCCATAATTTTTTTCTAAATGACGGTCTGGATAATGCTTGTGTAATGGATGGGAATTTCATCAATCTGCTAGCATTCCATCAATAACGTAACATGTACTTATACAAATAATTTATTTAAAAGAATATTTCTGCTCTCTAATAGGATGGAAAAAAGAGATACATTCTTACAGTTGATCTTGTCATGGTAGGAATACTCAAACCTCAGTTTTTAATATCCACAGTCGAAATAGAAACATTATAAAATAATACAATAATAAAAATATGAATCCTATTACATAGTATATATTATTCATAATCTTTTCTTATTAGGTCCAAAACTCCCTATTATATTTCATGAATCTCCTATATATAGGTATATTAGTGTTCTCAAATTTTTCACTCTCCTGACAATAGAATTAGTGGAAGAAGCAACATAATCAGCTTGATCCTTCATTAATTAATGATTCTGAGGGTTTCAAAAATTTGGATCATACAAGTGGGCCTTGTCTTAAGGAAATTTCAATTTTTATGCAACTATGTATCAATTCGTTCCAAAAGACTGGCTATGTATGTAAAATCTATCATTTAAGAAATATTTTTTCAGAATATCATGGTGTGAAGTTCAAGAATTCACAAAAGTTGCATGAGTTCAATGCATAACAGACTAGTTACCAAGAACTAAATTAATTTCACCATACTAAAACCCCTATTGATATTTATAGTCATGTAACCCTCAAGGTTTCATTCATATAAAACAAGGTTGTGTTACCCAACATCGATGTAGTATGAAACAAATAAAATTGGGCTAAAGTTTGGCATTTTCCTCGGAATTCATCCCCCCTTTTCACTATCATAACCAATTCTAAATGAGGAATTTTTTTCCTTGAAAATTTTCCGCATAATGTTTAACATGTGGATTTCTCAAACAAAGGGAAGAGATCAGTTCAGGGGGAATCATGGAGATTAAGGATCAATAGAATGTAATATTGGGACATTTTTTTTAGATCCACATTTAGTAAACAAATTAAATTATGTGAGGAAGTAGGAATCAATTATTTCAGCATCCATGAAGGATATAAATTCCCTAAAAAGGGAAAATGTGGTGAAAAACTCTCCCCAAGGGTTTTCGACTTCTTAATAGTTATACAAACCTTTCTCAGTATTTTATATAAATAGTGTTTTCCAAGACCTGAAACTCTGGGATACCTTTAATATAAATATAATTTCACCCCTCACCATTTTAGGGACATCAATCAGTTTAAGCATCGAGCGATTTTTTTCAAAACTAAATCATTCATGAAATCACACAACACTATCCTCCCATGGATTAAAACAGTAATGGAACATGAATGAAAAACCTCGTATAAGCCTGAAATTTCATCATTTTATGTTTAATATTACATCACACAAAACCCACTAAATTCTACATGGGTTTACCAAACATAACTTCTTTTGACGAAATCATATTCTTTATGCAACCCTGTGAGTTTCATACTCATTTTCCTACATTATTCATAACCATTGATTTTTCTAGATCCCATTTATCATGAAAACCCACTTTCATACATGACTCTAATTTTATGAAAAACAACTTTAGAGGTCCCATTCTAGTTCCTCCTTCTTCTAAAAATTGTTTTGTGGAAGTTGAGTACTATGGTTCCATGCACCTACTCAAATAGGGTTCCCTCGTGCCTTAATCATCCAATAGATTTGTATCACCAGCCATTATGCTAAGACAATTTTCTCGAAACATGGTTTAGGAAGTGTCCATGTCTCTTGATACTTATTATAAAAACCCTAATGTCAGTCCATCTACACGATACCATAGAGCTAGCATCATCCTGGGAAATTTTATACCTTTCTCTATGTAGAGGTATAGTGTAATATCCCCCACATCTAATTACGAATGGTGCACCTAGGGGTCATCCCTAATAATTTCCATGAAGAATGGTGTTAAACAAAATAACAATCATTTATGAGATGTATGACTTTAAATATTATAGTACCCACATCCTATTTATAAGACATTAAACTACCCAACATCCACGTACTTGTTTCAAGATATTAAACTGCATGAAGAAATCTTAGTCATATGATGTTAAAATACATGATTAAATCTATAAATATTGACATTAAACAATTTCCAAACATTGGGTGATGAACACATGATTCCCTAATTTTGGGTCACATAGGATCATATCCCACATATTGGGTATCCCTTATTCATAATCCCCACACCATCAATTATTTTCCCTTATTTAATGACATAAGAATCCTTACCGCATGATGTAAAACAACATGGACTGGTTCTATCACATGACATTAAATTGTGTACTCAAACTACAAGGGTTTTAATCCATATCCTCTAACAGGGTGTGTATGATGGATCCCCAATATTCAATCAGGGCACACCTTGGTCACCTCTCATAGGTCCTTTCCTAATTCCAAATCATCACAAATAAATATTCATATCCCCCCCTATGAGGAGGTATCCCTAAAGTGTGATTATCTCCCCACTTAGGGAAAACATAACCTATCACCATCCAATATTAATGTCCCCAGTAGACCTCAACATCCCTATGTGACACTATTCCATTACCGGATAGGTACGCGACATGTGTACATGGTAAATGTCATATAAGACTCTAAACATATGTCACCATCCCTACAAGAATCAAATCATGTTATCATGTAACCACAAGACAGAAAAATTATTCCCATTTTCCCACATGAATCTCAACATGTGACCCCACCAGATGCAACAGAATCACTAACTCATGTGATGAACATGATATTCCAAAGGTAACGATCCTCATATGTCTTACACCAATGGTGTAATTTACCCCACTAAGGACATGGAATGACTTCGGTTCTACACCTAAGATGTCTCACGTATGGGATTTCCTTTATACTAATAAAGGAACAACTTTAAGGCACCCAACACACCCAATATCCACAAATATCTATATATTCCCAACATCACCATTAGTTCTGTCCACATGTTGAAGCCCTATAACGATATAATCAACAAAATTAACTAGTTTGAACATCAAAATGGTATCAAGAATAGGATTTGTGGACATAAATTAAGTATTTGAGGGACACATGTACTATGATACAAGTTATAAGGTAGAATACATTGATGGAGGAAATGATATCTCATCACTGCATTCCGATCAAGGTTCAAGAAACAACAATAGCCATGGTCATAGAGGATTCCCACCTTTGGAAAATGATAATATGGGAAAACCAACAACACTAGAGGAGCATGACCAGTCAAAGGAATAAGACCACTCATAGAGAGGCAATGAAAAGAATATCACCTCATGACCCCAATTCATTCCCTAGGGAAAATAATTTGAAAAAACATATTATATGTTATCTTACCTTAATTATATGTTCTAAAAAATATTAAATTTCTACTAAATCAATTTTTTTGGTTATTGGTACACATAATTTTTTGTTTTCAAATCCCTAATTGAAAACTATGGTAGAATAATATCTATATGATTCATGATTCCTATAACAAGAATATCATGATTCTTGAATCCTAAAACCTAAACACATCAATAATTCCACTTCAATGATTCAAAAAAACATATTACCATCATCATTATAGTATTTAACCCTTTTATTTGTGATTTTACATTAATAATACACATGTTCCCCACACATAATAGATTTAACTATAAATGTTACCTTCAGATGAACACTATATACCTCCATCAAAGTATTTTTTTTACATGGAAATTACTTGATTTATGTCCTTATTTTCCATAACTAAAACGTCTTCTTATTACTATTATAAATTTTATTGGGTTACACCTTCCACATAATTGAAGCGTAGGAAACTTAATCTTCTTCCCTCTATGGTCTAAATGAAAATCCATTTTATATTATGAGGTGTTTCAAAGATAAACCCATGTACAGATTGTTAATCACATAACAAGATATGTGATTAGGAATAATAATAAAGTTTCATATTCCATACTTTTTCACTTGGTTTTTCAGGAAGAAAATCATTTGATTACACATCATATTCAGTGTTAATCAAATTAATATTAGATCTATACTTTGAATAAAACCAAAATTAAATGTGTGAGAAACAATATTTATAGTGATAAATCGGGAAAAATAATCCATAGTTTGTCTAAAACATGACACTTACTTATCAATATATAGAATCATATGTTTAACCTAGGTTATGCATGGTCATTTCTGAAACATTAATATTTAATTATATACATAGACATTTCCCCAAGGTTTTCACCATTTTTTTATAACCCTAATACCCAATGATTGACTAAACCCTTCTTTGACACAAAATATTGTGTTCCAAGCTTTCCATACATAAATATTACATATTTTTATGTGAATATTCAATAAATAACATTATTATCCATTAAAAAATCATAAAGGATTAGGTTAATTGGATATTAGACACATGAACATCATATTTTGGTATATTAAAAAACATCTCATGTAAAGATCTTCTCACTTTCACCCATCCAGATATTCACAACTTAAATCATTTCTTTATAACTTAAGGAAAGGAAACATAAGAAAATGTGATATTAGATAGTCAGTAAGGGTAAAAATGAGATATATCGATAAATGATCTTATAAAATCATAAGATAAGAACAAGGGTATGAAATAAATGCCATAGTTTAATGGTTATATACCTAATATATCATATATCATAAACAAGATTCATTGAATAAAGATTTATCATTTCAAAATACATGAATCATAATATTGAAGAATCATCCTAAATCAATCATGAATAATATGTTCAAATTATAATCCTAAAAATATTTAATATGGGTATGGAACCATCATAGGTATAGAGACTGTTTCATATTGAAAGGTTGACTATTGAGACCATCAAATCATAGTTGACTAGGAATCAAAACTTATTTCCCATATTATAATGGATCAAGAATCATCACCTGTTTCTCATTTTGGATCAAGTATATCAACTTGATTCTAATATTTTATCAATAATAACAACTTATTTACCATATTCGATAAAATATATCAACATGCATCCCATTAGTATATCAATAAATATAAAATTTAACCAAATTTGTTATAGGGATAAATAATTCAGTGCCCATGAATAAAAAAATAAAAATAATACATATGTGTGCCATGTCATCATAAAACATTCATCATATCATCATAACATAAAACATAGAAAGAGGGATGGTTTCATATAAATTTCATCATTTAATCACATAATAAACCATGGAAATTATACAGGTTTCCTAAAATTCTAATCATCATAAATTTAAACCATACATATAAATAATATCAATGGAATTATTGGGTTATATCGCTATAAAATAAAAAATAAAATCAAATGATTTCATCAAATGTGAAAAATTATTAAAAAGACCATTTGGTATATTTCATTAGAAAATAACCATTTCATTTCAAAATAGCTTCTTTAAAATATATAAATTTTAAAAATGTTATAATAAATAAATTAACATAACTTTTGAAACATGTAATAGAAGCTTCAAATATTTTATGGGTTATGATGTCGAGAAATTCCCTTCATTTTTTATACGTTAATACAATGATTCCTTTATCATTTTTTACAAAATTGAAAATTACCTAATCTAGATAATAAAAATAATATTAAATATATTTTTATTTATAGAAATTAAAATATGGGAAGAAAATGACTTGAAAACCCCATAGTAGAATAATAAAAATCATTCCTGAAAATATTAAATTGAAAACAAAGATATAGAGGAAAAATATTCCTAACTGAATAGTAAAACATTGTTGTTTTTACTTATTAACATACATTTGGTCTATTAAAACTTAATGTGTGGAAATTAAAATAAAATCATGTATTCTATTGAAGTAACCATAAGATAATTAAAATTAAGGTTTTTTATTAGAAAATGATTATATAATTTCATCAATTTAACTAAAATAAAAACAATATAGAATAAAATGGGATTGATACATAAATCCCTTAACACATTGGTATCTTTCAAATAAGAACCTAATGAAATAAAGAACCAAGAATTTATATATAAATACCCACAATTTTCATTTAAATTATCATAAAATATATTCATGTATATTATATACAACAAATAAAATAAAGAAGTGGTGAATTTGGAATGTGTCTCATAGAAATAAAAGTGAGACAAAAGTCTTTTACCTCAAGTCATGTCTCACATCATATGCACCCTAAAATATAAATAATAAATAAATATTTATTATAAATATACTCTAGAACTATAATAATACATATCATAACACATATGATTTATATATATCATCTTATTAACCATTTATTAAATATTTGTTCTTAAAATAATAGTTCCAAGTGATAACTCCTTTGTTATTCTTAATTTTTTTTAAGTATGTGTCTTTTTTATTTGGTCAGGGTTCCATCAACTCAAAAATGTTAATAATGATAAAAATATAATATTTCTTCATTATATAAATTTATTATTAGATGTTTTCATAAAATGAATAGATAGAAAAAATTAATTACATCATTTGTAGAGATAATGTCCTGTACTTATGAATGAACCCTATTTTCACTTTTTGATTGAAGGAAAGAAAATAAAAGTAAATAATAATTTACATTTATATGATCATTTTTTATTTCATATATATATATATATAATATATTATATAAATATTTCCTTTTTATAATCGATGTAAATAAAAAAATAAAAATAAATTGCATCACTTTGTGGATGTAGTAGTTCACACATACACATGAGTGACATTATCATTTTCCAAAAGATTGTAAGTTAATAAAGTTGATAAGATATTATAATTCTAGAAGAATAATACTATAATAAAAATAATATATTAACATTAAAACCATCATAACAACCATTCATGAAATATGGTAATGGAAAAAAATTGCATCACTGTATGGAGACTGTAAGCCATACGTTTACATGAGTGACACATTCACTTCCCATTTGATGAAAATGAGGGTGAATAAATGTTATTTCATAATCATAATAAAAGTTTAGTATATTTAGGATAGGAATTTTATTATTCTATGATTAATATCATATATTTACTTTTGGATGAATACGAAATAACTTAAAAGAGGTCGGATAATATGATAACCTCTTCCTCGATAGGCCACCATTGAATCCCATCTTAAAAACCATCATAATGATCTTTAAAGAATACCAGAACCTTTAAATTTTATATATTTAATTTAATTATATATTAAGGTAGGTATTGGTCAAGATAAATGGATTAAGGTTGTTTAATTAAGAGAATGTAGGGGTTCCATTTTATAAGTGAGGAGATGGTAACACTTGGAATTTTTAAAAGACTAAAATATAATAAATTTATTTTTAATCAAAATGCATTCAAATGGAAATATATTCCAATATAATTTTTTTCGTGTTTTAATTACAATCATCCAATAAAATTTTTATTTTTTATGTGTTTTTTTAAACCTTATCTATTCATTTAACCAATAAGTTAACATATTTTATCCATAGTCGCAGTAATGATTTTATCAATCTAAAATGGTTATAATTTTACTAATAAGGTAAAAATTGGATCATAAATGGAAATGTTATAAAAATTTAGACCATTTATTTTCCTAAAATTCCTATTTAACGATTTTTATGAGTTTTTACTAATTAAATAAAATACCATTTTTCATAAAATATCAATAATGTCATTTTTGACCCTATTGACCTAAATTGTCTTTTGAACAGAACAAGACATCAATGGAATTGGAATACAAACAATTAACATGTCTATAATATGTTATATGTATCTATAAAATTCATGAAATAATATAATTCAACAAAATTGAATTACTTTTAATATTTTTTAAATTATTTATATTATTTTTCTATTAATAGAATAAATACATTGTCTATGTTGTGTATGAATTTAGAGAAATTATTAAATAACTATAGTTTAAAAATAAATCACCTTGATTAAAATAATAAATCCTTTTTTAAAATAATAAATTTTAACTATACTTATCTTATGTTTTTTATTATATAAAAATATTATACATATTAAAGTCAAAAGAGTGACATTTTCTATTTATTCTTTTCAATAATTAACAAAAAGGTCAAAATAAAAGTAAACTAGAATAAAGTGGACATATAATCGATAAATATATGTACATTATATACCTACAATTGTAAAATATGATAAATTTAAGTGATATTGAAATTTTAACACCATATCCAAAAATTTTGACAATGTTCTACCCATTTTACCCTTACTATACTGACAAATATTTACCAATGTTAATTCTTATAATGAACAAATAAAAGGTAAATATTTACCATATCTTTACCTACTAATTCAAAATATGGAACCCATTTATCATGATTCATTTTATATAAGGGTTATAAATTAATTTAAGAGAAACCCTCCAAATCCAATCAAAAATAGTCTTTAGAAAATGAAATTTTAGAAAAAAAATATTTTTTTTACCAAATCCAACCATAATCATGATTCCAACGAACAAAATTGAATTTTTTATAATACATGAGAAAAAAATTTACTTTGAATCAATTTTCTAAATAAAATTATTGGAAATTATTGAATCAAAAATATAGTTTTCAATAAAAAATAGTATCGAGAAATCAATATATTCAAAAAATGCCTAAAAATTTACTCTGTGATAATTTTGACATGTTGATTTTGAAAATGAATTTCATTTTATAAAATAAATTTTTAAAGGAATTAAAGAATAGGTAAAATATTGTCTCACAACTAACAATAGAAATATTCTTTGAAGGAAAGATATTTTTGAATCATAATTTGACTTTACAAAAAAATGCTTATTTGCTAATTATTAATCAACAAATTTTTATTTAGTAGGAACATTATATATATATATATAATAACTTGATTAATACTATGCATAACTTATAATTCAGAAGATTAGTAATAATGGACATGTTTAAATAATTATATTTTCTTTGGTTCGTTTAATCTTGATGTTTTGTGTCTTATACGATATCGAATATAATGTTCTACTTTTAAAATCTTGGGGTATTAAATTGAATGTATAAAAAAATTATTTTTCTTAAAATATAATTAGTAAGGTATAAAATATCATTGTTACAAGGCTAGCCTAGAAATTTTTCTTTTATTCATTACTCTTTCCTAAAACACCCCTCTCCTCAAGTATATATACACCCTCTCCCTCACCTTCAAAAGCCACAAAATATCCACATACCGAATCCTAATATCATGCCAATTACTATATCTTCAGTTCCTTAAAATCATTATTTTCATTTTGCAGTCATATAAATCCATGATTTTAGGGATTTAAGATCTATACCAGAGGAAAACATATATAAGGATTTATGACTCCTATAAATACCAATAATTAATGTACATGGATATCACATCATTTGTTTTGTGGAATACATATGCACATTCCCAAAGACCATATTATTTTTGTTCCTTTGGAAACATGGAAGAATAAATTACTACATAACAATATATATATTTACTCCCACCCATTTATTCTTTTTTGGAACCCTTTTAAACATATTATACATAAAAAAATTCTTTCTATCCTAGGAAGAATAAACTTAAGAAAAGGGTGTGCTTGGATGCTCAATAAGGTTAAACAAGGGAGATGTGTTAGAATAAACATTATCATAAGGGGAATGAACATGTGATCATAACATTATAAAATCATACCCTACATATTAAATATAATAAAAATTAATCATATAATAAATATTTGTACTTCATAAGACATGAATCAAAATCTAATCAAACAAACATTATCCATGAGAGTATAACAACAGAATAAGACATGTAAATTGTGCCATAAACATAATCTAAGAATATCTTATGTCAATGATTCCTATCAAGAAATTAATAGTATTTTATGTAGAGACCCAAATAATGACATACATAGTCATTACTTTTGCGGAATATCTAACACATAACAAAAATAGACACCAAAGGACCGTAATAGTTTAGTTTCTTTGGAAACACAGAATATAATATTTTAATCTTGGTGAAAGATCTTCAACATCTCCCATAAACATCTTCCTTTTTTTTCTTACCTAAAACATTTCTTTATATCCTGGGGAAAATAAAACATATAAAGGGTGATATTAAATGCTCAGTAAGGGTAAGCATGGTGAAAATAAAACAAACCATATACATTTGAACATAAAAACGTGAACATAATGTTTAAACAACAAAATCTTGAGAAATGACATAAAACATGGAGTACGTAAGGAATAGATCATAATGGAACATCAATCATTAAAAAATATCTTGGAAATAAATCATTTAATTGTGGGAAAACATTAAGCACATGATATGATTTCCATAGTAGCCAAGGCATTGCTGCCAAGACCATCTTAGTGGACAAAGTCCCTTTCTGAATTGAGTTCACTCCTCATTTCAGTCCTTTAACACTGAACTGGATTAACTTACCGTTCCAGCCATGTCTATCTCATGAGATATAAATCTTTACCCAATGCATTGGAGGGAGATATAGGTCCCACCCATCTCATAATTAAATCATTCTTACTTGTGCCACAACATGAATATAAATCATTCATCATTACCCAAAGTATAAAATGGGTTTCATAAACATCATCCCATCATAACATAATCCATAAAAAAATGGATATAATTTCATCATAAGAAAAGTGATACCATTTAAATCATAGAGAATTTATACTTGAAACATACACATATGAAATAATTCCATCTTATATGGAAAATGGTTTTGATAAAACACTTAAAAATAATTCTTGAGGAAAATATCCTTTCTTCTTCAAAATTATTTTCTTTTCAAAAAAATTCCATGAAATTTTAAAAGAAATGCATTTTGTTTAAAATAGTCATAAAATCTTGTAAATTAAGCTTCATGAAAATTAGGTGTTATGAAAATATAAAAATATGTTCATGCCGTATAAGTTAAAAATAACATTCTTCTCATAGTTTTGTTGGAAAAGTCAAAAAGTTCCTCGTATGGTAAAAAAAAGAAATATTCCTTCCATACGATGTGGTAAAAGTAAAAAAAATGTAAAAATGAATTTAAACATACATAGAAGAAAAGTAAACATTTTATGAAAAAAATTTGAGAACATATGGACATGGATAATAAACATAACCCCAGTAAATACTTACGAATAAATAATCTCGGATAAGAATGAGATTGGAATAATTATCCCTTACCATATGTCCAATTTCTTCTATATGTGTATGAGACTCCTGTATAGTGGCTTTAAACATATTATTAAATTGTAAAATAACCATAATGATATTTATGATATCAGATATGATTCAGTTAAGACTTTATATTATCCGTTCATTTGTCAATTCCATGTTAAAGCAGCATTTTGGGTAAAATCGTTTCATTTATCATCCATGTTTTGACATGTACTTATTAATATGATTACATAGATCATGATTAATTAATTAAATAATATAAAACATTATTTATAGATAATATATATTCATAATATACATGTATATAATAGATTTATAAATGTAAAGAAATACACCGTTCGTAGAGCCGGTAGGCCGTAGGTACGCATGAACGTTGTTTTTCGTTTCCTTATTGAATTAAATGGAATTAAGTAGATTACATACATATATATATATAGTAGCATAATTATGTAATATATTTCATGATTACTTGTTATATATACATTATAATCATTCTTAAATTGTTAACTTGGAAAATGAATCTCATCGTGTCGTGGAGACGACAATCCGTGTGTACGCACGAGCGATGATATCGTTCCCATATTTATTGAATGGAATTGTAGTAGATGATATAATATACTAGAATCAGTCTGATGTTATAATAATCATATATATTTATTCTTTACACCATTATAACCATCCAATAAGGTGGTGGTGGAAAAACAAATTACACCACGGCGTGGAGACGATATTCCGTACGTATGCACGCGGTGTGATTTCATTTTCTGTAGGATGGATAGAAGGTGAAATGGGGTTGTTTCATATTTATAATAACATATAAGTAAATTAGTGATACATATGTTATTACTTTATATTTTAACAAGTAAATAATAATAAGTTGAAGAAGAAAGAAAACATGAAATAATCAGTAGAAGAGATTACCTCTTCCTCGAGGAACCTCCTTTAAAATTCTTATTAGGGCACTAGAGTTGGTATTTTGAGAAGACCATAACCTCTATGATATAACTATAGGGGTTTGGAAGAGTAATTTTCAGGGTTTGTCCAAGATTCAAGCCTCAAAAGAGTGTGAAGAGAAGAGCGAAGGGGTGCCCTTTTATAAGGGAGGAGAGGGGAACCTTAGGAAAACATAAATTATTATTTTATAATAAAGTCATATTCGATTTTTAATATCTCCAAATTAATTTATTTCGAAATTAAGGTGGGTATGGTTCTAAATCCTATCAACAAATAGATTTTAGACAAGTTTAGGTTACTATTTTATCCTTATCATTTAGATTTAACTCTAAGTTAAATAATTTAACTTTTACCATGTCTTTTTGTTTTCTAACACTATATGGTTAATAAAATTACTATAAAAAGCCAAAATAACCCCAAGTGGTTCATTTTTAATATATATATCTTTATCTATGTCATTTGGCCTAACCTTATATTTTTAGGAATAAAATTACAATTAATAGTATAATATTTATTTTAAAAACAATATTATGTCAATTTTGACACTATTTGGTACTTGATTTTTTTGAAAATCATAACAGCGTGATTAATTCGAAAAATTTGAATTAAATCAATAAAAACATGTCATATTAACCTAGGAAATTAGTGTAATTCATAAAAAGTCTAAAATTTCATTTATTTGGGTATTTATAACATCAATTATGTTAATATTTTATTAATAAGGTAATTACTGTATCATCATTGTGTCATAAAAAATATAATTTATTTAATGTATAAAAGTTATAAATAAAATACCATTATGTAGGGAATATTTTTATCTTTATAATGAGTATTTATAGTCTAATTTATCTTATGTATAACCCTATATTAAAAATGTTTTAGTTATTAAACTTTGATTTTAACTATTTTAATTCTTCTTTAAATAAAATAATAATAAATGTCATAATCTAATTCAAGTGTAACTAAAGGGTAATATTTTATTCCTAAGGTTTTTTTCGGTTGAATTACACTTATACAATCAAATTAGGACATGTTTTATGGTTATAGTAATATCATTTTTACCCTTAATTACCCTATTTACTTTTAATCGTGGTAAATAAAAGTAAAAAGTTACTATTCACCAAAAAATTATTTTTATCTTATTGAACCACATTTTACTCCTTAATATTAATTGTTTCTCTCAGATTTTCGAAATTACACTCACAGAAGAGGTAATATTATGTTTTATGTAAATTTTCAAATTCTCCTAGGAGTGGGTAAAAGACGGTGAAAAGTTCAATAAAATTTTCATATATCTAAAGTTATTATAAAATGACTCCAATGAATTACATTTCTCTTATATAGGTATTATGTATCAATTTTGACCTAAAATAAATTTAAATAAATTAAATAATTATTTAAATAAAAAGTCAGTTTTTAAATAGTAACCCAGTGTTTTCACTATTCATCAAAAATAGAATGTTTTCAGAAAGATACCAAAAATTCACCCCAGGCTAATTTCTATATTTCGAATCCGAAAATGAAGTCCATTTTGAAAGATAAACTTTATTTAATTTCAAAAGGTGGGTATTAATATTCATAACGGCTAGTTTATATAACATATCGTTGTTTAGCGAAGCTTGGTATTGCGTACAACACACGCTATCGTGGAAGGTCGCGATTGCGTGTAATGCAAGCCAAGTCAGGGATGCGTGTATTGAAAGAGCCTTTTAGTGTATCATACAACACAATATGTCAATAAAATTAAAAAGAATATTTTTCATAAAATCTCGGGGTGTTACATTCTACCCCCCTTACAATGATTTTCACCCTCGAAATTCGTCGGGGTTATAAATGGTTTACTACTCAAAAGTTTCTTTAATAGAAAACCACATTGTAAAAAGGAATACAAAAACTTAACTTTTAAAACTATATTATGAAACGTAATGGTTACCCAAATTTACTAATCACTGGGTTTCCACATAGGAGAAAATAGGTTAAAATATGGATATGGGAGAGAAATCTGACCATCAAGTTCTAATGCAGAGTGGTAGAGTACATAGCTATGAAAAAGACAACAATCACAAAGCCATAAATTTGTGGTAATCTAAGGTGCCATCTAATTAATATGATATAAGGGCACTAGGACAACATTTTTGGTTTTCAAGATCATTTCCCTAAAGTTGATGAAATTGGAATTAGAAGAAATACTTTCTTGAATTTGGTACAATCTCACCATTGGTTGTTCCTTGGAAAATTTTCACTTCATCTCTTAAAGAAATGAAGTTGAATTTGTCATTCGTGAAGTGTTATCTGATCATGCGATAGAATGATAGGTCATTCCATCTGTCTTAAACAAAAGGATAGAAAAATTTATTAAATATACATAAGTCCATATATTGTTAGATTAATTGTATATGGTTCCTAAAATTGTCTTATACACCATATATCATGCTGCTTAAAATAATAAAACTAGTTTCTACTAACCTGGGACTTCTTGTAGGACAGTGATAGGTGATAAAGGCTTGTCTCACTTCGGTTGTGGGTTTGATTCCCACAGCCTTGTCCGACGCGACGGGTTGTCGCCCATCCTATAGGTTGTCCTTTTTCTAAAACTACATTATTATAACATTCCGTCAATAATATCAAAAAAGATCTAGCCTTAAACAATAATAACTTATGTACAACATAATCAATTCCAATCTTTAGGCTTATCCAAAATATTGTTGTCCAATCTCATATTATAGTGAAAAAGATTACCAGAGAAGTCATATAACAAGCATGTAAATACCATCATTTATCCCCATATATCAAAAGATATGTATTGTTGGTCACATTCCAAACATTCTAAGGCATTAATCATGTATTCTCTTGAATAATGAATACCCATTGAACCGTAGTGGAAACATGAATTCTGTTAAAAGTTAACTCTTTCCACATACCAATATCCAAAAATTCTATATACTCAAAACATGATATAACTTTGTCCTTATATAAGTCATGAGCTCATGAATATTATCAAACATCTCATTATCTTCTTATCCATTCATTATGCACATATAATCTACTTTCCAAAAATATCTGAATATCCGTTCATGGTTACCGGTACCATTCAACATATACTTTCAAATACTTTAGGAAAAAAAATAGTGTATAAATCCTTAGATGTGTCTTTATTCCATAGTACCATTAACTATACAACATAACTCTTGATGAACATAAAACATTCAACTACCTTCTTAAACCATTGACTGAGCATCAACAATTATTTCATCTCACATATCATTTCTAGTCTCTTCATCATCATCAACATAAATACTACCCATATGACCATGCTAATTCTCTTCATGATACTTTCCCTTAGGTCATTGGTTTGCATAATGCCCATACATTCCACATTGAAAACATCTAATCATTGCTGATGTCGTAGCAATACCATTATCCTTGTCCATGGTATTAACTGAACCTTTTTCTTTTCACTTACTGGCTTTGTGTCCTTCTTTTCCACACCCAAAGCATCTTCCAGATCCTTTGAAACATTCTCCCTGATGCCTCTTCCCACATGATTTACATGACGGAAATTGAACTTTCTTTCCTCTATAATCATCATGAAACTCCATCTTTCTCTTATTATATGAGTCGGCTTACCAAAGTTGAGATTATTGATCATGTTATGAGATTTCTAATTAGGAATAATAACGATGTTTGGACTTCCAAATCCCGTTTCATTTGGTTGATCATGAAGAATATCATTCCATTGTCCATCATATCCTCCATTATCATGAATCTTCCAGTTTCCAGCTATTTTCTAAAACCCAAAAAGAATAGTGTGAGAGGAAAAAATCATAATCAATGGGGAGTACCTTCAATATCTAACATCTTAGGTTTAATTCTAATATTGTTTCCTTAATTCTAGGACTATAACCTATACTTATACTTAACCTTAGGGACATCCCTAGACACACCTTAGAAATATCTCTAGGGATCTCACTATAGTTCTCGCATCCTAGTTTCCAAAGGTTAACTAAACCTCCCTTTGATACCAACTGTAGAGACCCAAATCTTGATGTACATAGACATTTCATTACTTCTGCGGAATATCTAATACATAACAAAAACAAACACCAAAGGACCGTAATATTTTAGTGTCTTTGGAAACTCAGAATATAATATTCTAATCTTGGTGAAAGATCTTCAATATCTCCCATAAAGATCATCTTTGTTTTTCTTACCTAAAACCATTGTTTATATCCTGGGGAAAAGAAAACATATAAAGGGTGAGCTCAAATGCTCGGTAAGGGTAATCAGGGAGAAAACAAAACCAACCACATAAATTTGAACATAAAAAACATGAACATAATTTTTAAAAAACAAAATCTTGAGCAATGACATATAACATGGCAGCATGTAAGGCATAGATCATAATAGAACATCAATATGGATAAAATATCTTGGAAATAAAACTTTTAATTGTGGAAAAACATTAATCACATGATATAATTTCCATAGTATCCAAGGCATTACTGCCAAGACCATCTTAGTGGACAAAGTCACTTTCTGAATCGAGTTCACTCCCCGTTTCAGTCCTGTAACAATGAATCGGATTAACTTACTGTTCCATCCATGTCTATCTCATGAGATATAAATCTTTACCCAATGCATTGGAGGGAGATATAGGTACCACCCATATCATAATGAAAGCATTCTTACATGTTCCACAACATGAACATAAATTGTTCATCATTACCCAAAGTATAAAATGGGTTTCATAAACATCATCCCATCATAACATAATCCATACACAAAAGAAAATGGATATCATTTCATCATAAGAAAAGTGAAACCATGTAAATTATAGAGAAGATATACTTGAAACATACACATATGAAATAATTCCATCTTAGATGTAAAATGGTTTTGATAAAACACATGAAATGAATTCCTGAGGAAAATATCCTCTCTTCTTCAAAATCATTTTCTTTTCAAAAAAATTCCAGGCAATTTTAAAAGAAATGTATTTTGTTGAAAATAGTTATAAAATCTTGTAGATTAATCTTCATTAAAATGAGGATTTGTGAAACCGTAAAAATCCATTCATGCCGTATAAGTTAAAAATAACATTCTTCTCATACTTTTGTCAGAAAAGTCAAAAAGTTCCTCATATGGTAAACAAAAGAAAGATTCCTTCCATACGATGTGGTAAAAGTAAAAAAAAGGGTAAAAATAACTTTAAACATACATAGAAGAAAAGTAAACATTTTATAAAAACATTTTGAGAACATATGGACATGGATAATAAACATAACCCCAGTAAATACTTACGAATAAACAATCTCGGATAAGAATGAGATTGGAATAATTATCCCTTACCTTATGTACAATTTCTTCCATGTGTCTGAGACTCCTGTATAGTGGGTTTAAACATATTATTAAATTGTAACATAACCATAATAATATTTATGATATCATATATTATTCACTTACGACTTTATATTATTCATTAATTTGTCAATTCCATGTTAAAGCAGCATTTTGGGTAAAATCGTTTCATTTATCGTCCGTTTTTTGACTTCTACTTATTAATATGATTACTTAGATCATGATTTATTAATTCAAGAATATAAAATATGATTTATATATAATATATATTCATAATATACATATATATAATATATTTATAAATGTAAATAAATGCACCGTTCATGGAGACGGTTGGCCGTACGTACGCATGAACAATGTTTTTCATTTCCTTATTAAATTGAATGGAATTAAGTAGATGACATACATACATATATATATTAATCCAGTAGCATCATTATTTCATATATTTAATGATTACTTATTATATATACTTTATAATCATTCTTGAATTGTTAACTTGGAAAATGAATATCATCGCGTCGTGGAGACGGTAATCTGTGCGTATGCACGAGCGATGATATCGTTCCCATATTTATTGAATGGAATTTTAGTGGATGATATAATATATTATAATTATTGTGATGTTATTATAATAATATATAGTTATTATTTACACCATTATACCCATCCAAGTAAAGTGGTGGTGGAAAAATAGATTACACCACGGTATGGAGATGGTATTACGTAAGTACGCACGCGCGGTGATTTCATTTTTCCATAGGATGGATAGAAGGTGAAATGGGGTTGCTTCATATTTTTAATAACATATCAGTATATTATTTATACATATGTTATTACTTTATATTTAAACAACTAAATAATAAGACGTTGAAGAAGAAAGAAAACATGAAATAATCGGTAGAAGAGATTACCTCCTCCTCGACGCACCTCCTTTAAAATTCTTATTCGGGCACTAGAGTTGGTCATTTGAGAATACAAGAACCTCTATGATATAAATATAGAGGTTGGAAGAGGAATTGTAAGGTTTTTCTGAGCTTCAAGGATCAAAATGGTGTGAATAGAAGAGGGAAGGGGTGCCCATTTAAAGGGAGGAGAGGGGTACCTTAGGAAAACATAAATTATTATTTTATAATAATGTCATATTCGGTTTTTAAAAGCTCCAAATTGATTTATTTATAAGATAAGGTGGGTATGGGTCGAAATACTATCAACCAATAGATTTTATACAAGTTTAGATTAATGTTTTACCCTTATCATTTAGATTTAACTCTAAGTTAAATAATTTAACTTTTACCATGTCTTTTGGTTTTCTTACACGATATGGTTAATATCCTTACTATGACAAGCCAAAAAAACCCCAAGTGGTTCATTATTAATATATATATATCCTTATATAATTCATTTTTTCGAACCTTATATTTTTAGGAATAAAATAGCAATTAATAATATAATATATGTTTTAAAAACTATTTTATGTCAATTTTGACACTATTTGGTACTTAATTTTTTTGAAAATCATAACTGCATTATTAGTTCAAAATAATTTAATTAAATAAATAATAACATGTCATATTAACCTAGTAAATTAGTTTAATTCATAAAAAGTCTAAAATTACATTTATTTGGTTATTAATAACATCAATTATGTTAATATTTCATTAATAAGGTAATCACTGTATCATCATTGTGTCATAAATAAATTAAATTATTTAATGTCTAAAAATTATAACTAAAATACCATTATATAGGTAATATTATTATCTTTCTAATGAATATTTATAGTCGAATTTATCATATGTATAACTCTATATTAAAAATGTTTTAGTTTTTAAACTTTGATTTTATCTATTTTAATTCTTCTTTAAATCAAATAATAATAAATGTCCTAATCTAATCCAAGTGGACCTAAAGGGTAATATTTTATTCATAAGGTTGTTTTTGGTCGAGTTATACTTATCCAATGGAATTAGTACATGTGTTATGGTAATAGTAATATCATTTTTACCCTTAATTACCCTATTTACTTTTAACCGTGGTAAATAAAAGTAAAAAGTTACTATTCACCAGAAATTATTTTTTCCTTATTGAACCATATTTTTCTCCTTGATATTAACCATATGTCTCAGATTTTTAAAATTCCACTCATAGAAGCGGTAAAATTATATTTTATGTAAATTTGAAAATTCTCCTAGGAGGTGGGTAAAAGACGGTGAAAAGTTCAATAAAATTTTCATATATCTAAAATTATTATAAAATGACTCCAATGAATTACATTTAACTTATATAGGTATTATGTATCAATTTTGACCTAAAATAAATTTAAATAAAATAAATAATTATTTAAATAAAAAATTGGTTTTTAAATAGTAACCCAGTGTTTTCACTATTCATCAAAAATAGAATGTTTTCAGAAAGATACCAAAAATTCACCCCAGGAAAATTTTGATATTACAAATCCAAAAATGATGACCATTTAGAAAGATAAAATTTATAAAATTTCAAAAAGTGGGTATTACTATTCATAATGGCTAGTTTATATAACATATCGTTGTTTAGTGAAACTCGGTATTGCGTACAACACACGCTATCGTGGAAAGTCGTGATTACATGTAATGCAAGCCAAGTCAGGGATGCGTGTATTACAAGCTCCTTTTGTTGTAGCGTACAACCCATGACATCAATAAAATTAAAAGGAATATTTTTCATAAAATCTTGGGGTGCTACATTTTAGGCATTAGTTAATCACCCATGTAACTACTTTAGGCTTGGGATGTCCTCTCATATTCCATCTAGTTGGGGGATTAGGATGAACTCTTTTCACCCTCTTGTTACGGGATTAGGATGAACTCCTGTATACCCTCTTATTGAGGGATTTGGTTGACCTATTATGTTCTCTTTTGTTGTGGGATTAGGATGACCTCTTATATGCCATTTTGAGCTCAAATAACATTTATCATTACCCAATTCATTGGAGTGATATATTGGTCCCACCCATCACATAATTAAAACCATACACATGTTCCAAAAAACATAAATAATTCACCACATCAGAAACCATGGAATGAAATGGGTTTCATAAAAATAATTCAATGATAACAAAAACCTTATAATAAAATTGGTTCAAAAATATCATTCCATAATAAACAACAAAATTATTATAAATAATAATAAGGGTGTCATTGTATCATATCCCTAGTAAAACAGTAGGAAAATAATTTTTAAAGATCACTTGAAAACAATTTTTGATGAAATTATCTTTTCTATTTTAAAAAATATTTCTTCTAAAAATTATGAAAAAATTTAAGAGATTTTATTTTAATTGAAAATAACCTTGTAATATTTTATGGGAATATTCATGTAAATAAGGTATCATGAATTCATTAAAATATGTGCATATTTTAAATTTTAAAAAAACATTCCTTCCATACTTTTTTCAGAAATGTCAAAAAATACCTCATTTGAAAAATGAAAAAAAGATACCATTCAAAAAATTATTTAAAAATAAAATTTGGGTAAAAATAACCTTAATTAATCATATGATAATAGAGATAAATATTTAAAACATTTTTATAAATAATGGATGTGGAAGATAAATATTTTACAAAGTTGTTTTAAAATAAAACAATACCAATTATTGATGAGATTGTAAAATAATCACCTATCAATTCATAATTCGAAGAATAATATTCCTTATAAGTGAATGAAAATTATATGGATGTGAAAATATCGTATCTTTATAATAATATTAATAAAAAAATATTCATGGGTATTATATACACCATGTAGATGAAATAAGTACAGTATAATGCATGTGTCCCACAAAAATAAATAGGAGACAACAATCCCTTACCTTATGTATTGAATTACTTCATATACGTTCAAAACACCTCTATGATAAATATATTTTTATTATAACTATAACACATTACTAAATTAATTTATATATAATACCATATATGATTTAATTATAACTTTATATTACTCTCCTATCAACAATTCTATGTTAAATTTGTTTTTTGAGTAATAATTTTTTTGTCTTTTGTTCATGTTTTGATTTTTTATACTTCTTACGCTTACATAGATCATGATTTTATAATATCAATAATTATAAAAATTATATAATAGTAATATATATATTTAGTACATATTTTTTCATGGTCATTTATAGAAGTAAGAGATAAAAAATAAAATACACCGTTCAGAAAGATGGTATCTCATATGTATGCATGAATGTTGTTTTCATTCTCCTTTATTTTTAAAAGAAAGGAAATTATGTTATAAATTATAATTATATAATCGTTTTTATATTATATATGTCATATATATTCAAAAAAATTGTACTTATTACCACCCATGTAAAATATAGATGAAAAAAAATTGCATCGCATCATGGAGATGGAAAGCCATACGTACGCACGAGCGATGTTATAATTTCCCAAAATATTATGTGATAAAAATGTAGATGTGATATTATTATTATATAAGGATAATCATATGATAATTATAATATATAAATATTAAACCCATCATAATTCACACTCTTAAATATGGTGATGGACAATTAATTGTATCGCTATAAGGATATGGTAACCCGTACGTTTTCACGAATGATACTTTCAAATTTTTTTCATTGGGAAAGGGGGTGTATAATGGTGTTTCAATAACTATAATGAAATTAAATCATTTTTTATTTTCTAATTATTATTTAATTATAAATATCATAGATATTTAAGAGGTATATAAGAGTATAAAAAGAGAGTGATCGGTTGGAGTGATTACCTATTCATCGAAACGAATACTTTTATTAACACCTTAACACATCTAAGGAGGGTGGTATACCTAAAATAAGTCCCGTAGATTTTGGGGAGGGATTCTGGGAATGTATTTTGGTATATATTGGTCTAAAAAATAGGTTTTGATGTGTGAAGAAAATATAAGAATGAGTTCCCTTTTATATGAGAGGGGAGAGGCGCACTTGGAATTGTTAAAAATATTAAATTAATATAAATTAATTTTTTAATCCAAATTGAACCTAAATTATTAATTTATAATATTGATTGATTTTGGTTCAGCATCAATTCATAAAATAAAAATTATATATGTTTTCACCCTTTTGTAATCCTTATCTTTTATCATTAAACTTTATTTAACCTTTTTAATTCTAACAATGATATAATGAAATTTTCACATTGAGGGTAGATATAATTACTATAAAATTACAAAAGACCAATAAATGAGTATTGATGAAATTTTAATATTTATTCCAATAATTTGTCCAAAAATGATATTTTTCAAAATTTAATACAATTTAATAAATTATTATTTATTTTAAATTATCAATAATGTCAATTCTGACACTATTATACACTTGACTTTTTAAAAATACCCTAAATCATTATATATTCAAGAAAAATTATTAACTCGACAATAACATGAGAAAGTAATCCATAAATGTTTTGTACGACAATAATTAAATCAAATTATAATTATTTTAATATTTTTATTATCATTTAATTGATTCATCCATTAATTAATCAATTATTGCATCATCATAGTGTAAGCATTTAAGGTAATTATTTAAAAACTAAAAGTTATAAATAAATTATCATGATGTAGAAAAAAAATTAAATTTCTAAGTATTATTTACATTAGAACATATCCTTATATAACCCCATATTAAAAAAATTCATGTTAAAAAAAATGTATGACAAAATTGACTTTCCTTTTAATATAAAATCATAAAGGCCATATTCTCATAAAAATTCCATAAATGGTATCATAACCAATTACTTAATAAATATGAAGAAAAAATCATAAAATAAAATTATTGCAATTTTTACGGTAATTTTATAATATCTAGAATGTTATTTTTACTATTAATTAAATGATTTACCCTCAACAGGGGTAATAAAAAAATTCTAAAGTTATTATTCAAATTTTCTAAAAATAAGATGGAATTATTTACTAAATTTGAACTTTCTGATTCAAAATCAAGAATCTATTATTCAAAATTACAAACATAGAAATTTCAAAAAATATTTAAAAATTTAATCTTGTTGATGGAATGAGAAAATATGGTTTTAAAGTAAAAAACCTTCAAAAGATGGAAATGTTATTATATCAAAATTTAATGTGAAATTCATTCGAATGAACTAAATTGGATTAAATTGTACAAAATTTCTGTAATTATACTTTAAAACAATTCAAATATATAATTTAAAACCAAAAATTTTTTAGATGATGAATTTTTTTTAATTAAAATTACAATATTTTTTCACTATTCATAAAAAAAGAATCTTATCAAAAAAATAAAATAAAAATAAACCAAAGTAAACTTTTTTACCTAAATTAAAAACAATTATTAAATTTTTTAAAATATAAATTAAAAAAGTTTTAAAAAATAAATTAAAAAAAATCTCACTCACAAAGCGGCAGATGTGCCTTTTTAGAAAAATACTTATTTTATCCATAAAATTGATTTTTTATTATATCATGTTTATAAAACACATAAGTTAAATTTTTAATATTAGAATTAATTATATATATATATATATCATTAATGTAATACAATAATATTTATTTCTTTGTTTACTTGTATAAAATATACTTGTTCACGTTTATATAGCTTTTAAGAAAGAAAATTCATTGATATTAAAAAGGAACTTAATTTAATTTATAATTAATAGATCAAATAATTATATATAAATTTTGAAACCATATTTTTATAATTCATATAATCATGTTTTTATCCTCTATTCTAACAATTTGGTAGTAATTTTCACATTTAAATAATTACAACAATAAAATTATGTTTCATAGAAACTCAACATTTCATGTAACACAAGCTAAGTCAGTGTTTCATGTAGACAAATTTTAACATGGTGTAGCCTGAAATTCAAACTATCAATGAAATAAATTATTTAAAAAATATATATTTTATAAAAATTTCTGGTTGTTACATTCTATCCCCCTTAAAATGAATTTGTCCATTGAAATTCATATGGGTTATCAAATGTTTAATACATGAAAGTTTCATTCATAGAAACCCACATCATACAAATAAATATTAAAACACTATTTAAAAAGGGAATGTTGGAAACATAATGGTGATAAAAATTAACTCATAACTATGTTTCCACATAGTAGAACATAGGTGGAAAGTTAAAACTAGAACATATAAGAGAAAACTATCGATCATGTTCTAATGGAGAATGATAGAGAACTTGGTCAAGATAAAAGTAAACAATCTTAAATTCATAACCAAAATATGCTTTTAAAAGGTCATTGATATCATCAGAAATGATGATAATAGGAAAAAAATTTAATATTAAGACTCTTCATTAATTTGAATAATATTTATGTCAAGATATAATTACTTGATTTCAAACCAATCTCACCCTTTTTTCACCCTTGATAAATTTCCACTTCATCTATTATTCCATGAAATTAAGGTGGATTTATCATTCTTTAATCATTATCAGATCATGATATCCATAAATATAATGATTGGTCATTCCAACTATCTTTATCACAATAAAATAATCAGCAGAAGTTATCTAATATGGATAAATAATTTATTACATAACATTAATTCCTAAAAGATCATTTGGATGTAAATGTAAAAAATTTCAAAAATGGTTAAACTTATGAACATTCCAAAATATTAAAATCCAATACTTTTGAAACATGGTTAATAAGAAGAAAATTATCATTAATCCCAAAAAAACATGACGTATATCCTAATTTTCACCCACTAAACATGTAAATACCATCGACGTGTATTCTCTCAAAAATTGGTAATAACCTGAAAACCCCCATATAACATCATTCCATATAAATTCAATTTTACTATATCAAAAAAATCATTGGATTCTTGGATTTATCCTTGTACCAATATAATATGTAATTTCTTTAATCCAGAATACATGTAGATAATCACAATAAATCTTACTAACGAATGAACAATAATAATTTCATAGGGCTTATTCTTTAGAAATAAAACATTAAATTCCCAAGAAAGGAGAGGAGGATATGTATTCCCTAATAATCATGGTTCACTTAATCATTATGATATTATGATCTTTACCATTTTCCTTCTACTTTAGAGTTTTTTGTGGATTATCTCCCATATTAACCCTTGGAATGGGGCACTTATTAGTGTAATGCCGAAACTTCTTAGAATTAAAACACAGAATTATAGGAGGTTCACTCTTTGTGTATTTATATTTAACCCCATTACACTAGTAATTATATGCTCAATGAACTTCTTTACCACACATAAAACATTTACCAATCTCCTTAAGAAAATTTCCTCCATGTTCCCTTCTACACTTTGAGCATAAGGTAAATATATTATTCTTCTCTCTATAGTTTTTAGAGTTTCCCTTGAATTATTTCCTTATTTTCTTATCATAACCATGATATAGATGAGAAACATAAATATACCTTTTTACAATAATTATATGGGAAAGTTAATTACTGAAAAACAAGTTATTTTACTCATCCCAATCTATAGAATGAATTTTATCTTGTTTCCTCATATTCTTAATACATTTCCACCACTGATTCGATTCACCTTCCAAGTAATAAATGACTGACATAAATTATATTATTTTTGAATAAAAACTATTGAAAACTATCTTTTTAGTGGTATAGATGCATTTCGTATAATCTAATGTATTATTCATTCTACGTAAATAAGGTGGAAATTTCCTTAATGAGGATTCAAGAAAACATTTTCCCTAATTTGGTCATTTGGAAGCATAAAATGATTCATTGATTTATATGGGTTTTTTGACACAATGATGAGGTTTTTCATTCCTTATTCCATAAATTTGGTTTCTGTAGAGGGCCATCATTACATTATACTTATCATTCCTCATTAACATGGTTCAATCAGGTTCTAGACATTAACTAAAACGAAAATAATAATATGGGAAATAGTAATTAGGGTGGGAAAACAAAACAAATCTAGGGAAATTAATTATAAAATTTAATTTTCTGACACCATAGGATTAATCCTTTGTTTTTCATGATTACTACCAAAATTTTTGGATTATAACCAATACATTGACTAATATTTAGAGACATCACTAGACATATCTTTATAAATATATATAGGGATTTCACTAATGTTTTCTCATCCTAGTTTCCAATGGTTGACTAAATATTTTCCCTAATACTTACTATAATGACTCATGCTTAACATAAATGGATATTACATCATTTTTTCTGTAGTACACAAACACACACACAAATACCAAATTATATTGGTTCCTTTGTAAACTTGGAAGAATAAACAACTATTTAATTATACAACTACATCTTCTCCCACCTATTTCTAAATATCTAGAACCATTTTTTACATCTCATACATTAAACAATTCTTCATATCTTGAGGAAAATAAACATAACAAAATGGTGACCTCATATTATAAGTAAGGTTAAACAAGGGATATATATAAGAATAAACATGACCATAAAGAGTATAATAATGTGATCATGACATTAGAAGATAATAATGTAGTAATCAAATATCATAAAAATGAATGATGGCATAAATATTAGTACTTAATAAGACCTGAATCATAATATAATCAAAGCACAAGATCCATGACAGTATAAAAATTTCCTAATACATTGAAATTGTGGCATACACATATGATAATAATATATTTGGTCAATTAATTCTAAAATTAAATTCATAGTATATTTGGTATAGTTTAATCACTCACATACCTAATTAGGACTTGGGATGGACTCCTATGAACCTTCTGGTTTCCATATTATGATGATCACTTGCGGTCTTCAGATAACCTCCCATGTACCCCCATATTGTGTGTTTTGGATTACAACCCATGTACTCTTTTTTGCATGCTTAGGATGACTTCTAGTGTACAAATTTAGTCTCATATAAAATTTATCATTACAGAATTACTTGTAGGAAGATATTGGTCCCACAAATCACATTTTTAAAACCATAAATATGTTCCACAAGAACCCAAAGCATTCATCATATCAGAACCCAAGGACTGAAATGGGTTACATAAACCTCATTCAATCGTAATATAACCCAGAAAAAATAAATGGTTTAATAAATATCATTACTTAATCAAAAGAAACCATTATTAGAAATAATAATAATGGTATACTTGAATGATATCCTCATTCAAACATAAGGAAAATAATTTTGATATATCACTTGAAAACTAATTTTGTGGAAATTATCCATTATGTTTTGAACAAAATTTCTTATTAAAATACAGCATAATTTAAAAAAAACATTTCCTCTGAAAAAAAATTATGCTTTTATGTGAAGTTTCAAGGACATAAGTCATCATGAAAGTGTAAAAATATGTTTATGTTGTATAAGTTAAAAAAATTCCTTATTTACTTTTTCTAGAAATGTCAAAATGTACCTCTCATGGAAAAATACAACAATATTCCTTTCAAACCATTTTGTAAAAATAAAAACAAGTGTAAAAATAAAATTTAATACTCATAGGAGAATAGTTAAAAAATTAAAAAAAATAGAAAACATGTACAAGGTTGATAAATATTCCATAATAGGAGTTTAAAACGAATCAATCCCAATTATTGATGACATTGTGAAATAATCACTTGTCACTTAATAATCAGTTGATTCATATGCCCAATGAATGAAATAAAATTATAAAGATTTTAAAATACCCTAATATTAAGAATAAAACTCATAATAGGCATTGATGGTTAGTATATACTCCACATATAAGAAACAAACAGTGTATAAGGCATGTGTCTCACATAAATAAAAGAGAGAGAGAAATCTGTTACCTTTATTCCTGAATTCCTTCATATATGCTCAAACCTCCTCTATAATAAGTTTAATTTTATTATAAATCTATAAAATAACCATATTCATACATATATATGTAATACCGTATATTATTTACTTGTAACTTTATATTACTCAGTTATTAACAATTTCATGTTAATGTAATGTTTCGGGTAACAACTACTTTCTTTTTCATTAATGATTTTACTTGTTATCCTTCATCTTATTACATAGATAATAGTTGGATTATCTAAAGAATTTTAAATATGATATTAATATCACATATTTAGTCATTATATATGTATTCATGGTGATTCATGAAATATAGAGAAAAAAAATAAAATACATTGTTCATGGAGACGGTAGGTCATATGTACTCATGAATATTTTTTGCATTCGAGTTTCATTTAAAAAGAAATGAAATTATATAATATATTATAATTAAAGAATAATTTCTATGTTATATAGATCATATATATTTGTAAAATTCAACCATATTACCGCCCATGTGAAAAAAAGTTCAAAAATGAATCACATATCATCGTGGAGATAGTAAGCTATACGTACACAGGAGTGACATTATCATTTCCCAAAATATTATTTGGTAAAAAGTTGGATATGATATTATAAATATAAAAGTATCAAAATTTCATAAATATCACATATAAACATTAAACCCATCATAATTCATACTCATAAAATACAGTGATGGAAAATAAATTGTATTGTTGGGTGGAGACGATAAGTCATACGTATTCCCGAGGGATACGTTAACTTCTTGTTCGATGAAAAAGGGTATATATAATGTTTTGTTATTAATAATGAAATTTAATATAATTTCGGATGTTGAAGTTATTATTTAATTATATATAGCATATATTTAGAGGAGTTGTATAAGATTTCAAAAGGAGAGTGCTCAGTTAGAGTGATTTCTTATTCTTCGAATCGACTCAATTGATAAACACCATAAAATATCTAAGAAGGGTGTTGTTCTTAAAATAAGGCACATATAATGTTGGGAGGGATTATAGGAAGGTATTTATTTGAGATCATGGGAGAACCAAATTGGTTTTTAGGTCTGAAGGAAATAAAATTATGGGTTCCCTTTTGTTGGACAGGGGAGGGGCACTCTAAGAATTTTTTATAATATTAAATTATTATAAATTAATTTTATAATAAAAATATCTAAATACTTATTAATTTAAAATATATAATTATTTTTGGTTTAAATACAGTCATCAAATAATGATTATATAAGTTTTGAAAAAATTTTAATCCTTATCTTGTAGCATTAACTGTTATTTAACCTTTTTAGTTCTTATAGTGATATCATATAGTTTAAACCTTAAGGGTTAATATGTTTATTATAAAATAAAAAACAACAAATAAATGATTCAATTCTGAAATTTTAAGATTTATCCCTATAATGTTTTTCCAAATTTTTATTTCTATAAATTTTATATCATTTAGTGAATTATTATTCATTTTAAAATATGAAGAATGTCAATTCTGACACTAATCATCACATGAATTTTTAAAAATATCATAAAAACATGATATTTAAAAAAATACTATAAATAATAACTAACATGTCAAAGTAATCAATAAATATTTTAATGATATTAATTATATCAAATTATATTTTTAAAATATTTTTAATATCGTTTATTTGATTCCTCGGTTCATTAAAAAATTACTAAGCCATAATTATGTCACCATTTAATGTAATTATTTGATTAATAAAAATTTTAAATAAATTTCCATGATGTAAATAATCATTTTATATATATATATATGGTTTATAGTTGATCATTTAGAAAATATTTCACTATATGAAAAATATTTCTTTTGTTAAAAAAAGTATGAAAAAAATTCACATTCCATTGAATATAAAATTATAAAGGTTTAATTATTATCGAAATTTATAATTTAACACTATAAATTATTTTGATGGAAATTTTTTTTTAATTAAAAATGCATTATTTTTTCACTATTCATAAAAAAATAAATTATATCATAATAATAACAAAAGTTTAACCAAATTAAAAATTTGATAATCCAATTAGAAATAAGATATTTATTTTTCCAAAAATAACTTATAAAAGTGTCAAAAAATATATTTAAAATAATTTCCCCACAAAAGGTAGAATATATTCCTTTTTAGAAAAATAATTCTTTTTCGTAAAATTGGATTTGTTCTTATATCATGTCTATTTAACACATAAGATGAATTTTTAACATTATAATGAATATTACATATGTATGTATTCCATTAATATAATCCAATAAGAGTTATTTTTTTATTTATTGGTATAAATACACCTGTCCACATTTAAATAGTTTTTTAGAAAAACATTTCCTTTTATTTTGAAAATGGATTTAAATTCCTTTATAATTAATTGATCAAAAAATTATATATACATGTGTAAACAATAGTTTCATAATTTAGTTACTCATTTTCATATCCTCCATTCTAATAGATGGGGTATAATTTTCTTTTTTAAAAAATTATAGTAACAAAATGATGTTCTGTAAAAACTTTGTGTAGCGTGTAATGTAAGCTAAGTCAGTGTTGCATGTAGCATAAGCTTAACATGATGTATCGTGAAATTCAATCTATCAAATAATTAATTTATTTAAAAATATAATTCATTAAAATCTCAAGGTGTTACAATATCTTATTCTTTTTTATTTATTTTTCATATTGTCTTCCTAAATCCGTATATTTTTTTTCCTAAAAGTCATAGAATTAATTATATATTATGGTAAGAATATATAAAGGAAATTAAACTAATTTAATGGTTTAATTTCTAACATATTTATATGTTACAAATATATCACATCCAATTTGTACATCATCCCATTAACTCTCAATTAATTTCCCATGAGGATGCTAGAAACTTTCTAATTATCATCACTATTATAGATGGCTATAATAATAGTTTTCAAAAACAAAAAGGTATAAATAAATGTATTTATTAGATTTTTTATATAGTATTTTTATTTTATTTTTATTAATAAATCGTGATCCTTAAATTGAATAAATAAGGGACATTTTAAAGGTTATATATTATCAAAACGGTTTACTATTAACGAAAAGAATTAAGAAATAAAATTAAAAGATTTTAATTAATAAATAGTAAAAAAAATATAATTCACTTGTAGTTTCATGTTTATATAAACAAAATTTAATCATTTAGTAGGTGAAAATTTGATGAAATAAATTTGAATCTAGTATAGGGTATATTAAACCAAACTCCTTCTTTCATGGGTTTTCACTTCTTTTTCTTTATTTTCAGTGCATAATTATCTCAATTATATCAAAAATACATTTCACAATTATTTAGATTTTTATTTTTTAGGGATATTCGTTATTTTATTCATATATATGATTTTGAAGATACCTATAATGATTTTTATAAAAGTCCTTGTTTCCAAAACATCTCACTGACTTCTTTCAAAATGTTTCTTCTTATTACAATGAACAATGACATCTATGATAAAATGTAATGTCCAAAGTTTTTTTCCTTTATTTTTTATTCTTAAATTTTACTCCTGGAATTTTGAGTGATGAAACCCTATTGAATCACATTTTATTTTAATGGATTTATTTAATGTCTAACAATGAAAATTTCCCATTTATTTATGGCATGCATGATTGTAATTAATTTAAGTTATGGTGGGTGGTCCTAGAATCATTTTTCCCCTAAATTCATTATTTAATTTTATATTTCTCTTAATATTATGGGTATTATCCATAAACGTGATGATATACAATTTTATGTTTTTTATGTTTGGATTTATTCCCCTATGTTATGCATGATCATGATGCTAGCATTATTGAAAACTATTTGTGTTATTTGTACACTATTCCATGATATTTCATTATTAAGTATATTCTAAATTATATTGCTATTTCTAATGACTCCATAATTCATATGATGATGATCCAATGATCATGATATGGTGATTATGATTATCCTCACCCATGTGCTATATTACTTCATGTTATTCCCCCTTATTAAGCTTTTACTTCAACCATTTTATTTAATATATATAATCAGGTGATTGAATGTACTATGGAAAACATAATATATTAAGGATTACTATGAATAATGAATAAAATAATGTTCTTGATTTATTATGTTCAAGTGATGTATGAACATAATTTACCCAAGATGTTAAAAATTTTGATTATGAAATGTATTACTGTTGTAATATTTATCATAAATTGATGTTATATTCATGTAATCAAAAGATTGTATTCCATTACTATGTTGTGTAGAATAGAGAAAACAAAAGAATAATATTAAACTATAGGATTAGTTGAATCCAATGTTTGTGTAAACTATAGTAGAGTTTTTTTGTAGGTAAATTGATCTTCTCACTTAAAGGATAATTATAAAATAATAAGTTCCCATATTCTAGAATCTCATTTTAAAGTGAAATTTATTTTTTGTATAGATTTTATTTTTTAATTATTTCTATGTAAACAAGTGTTCGTGCCATAGAAAAGTATTTTATTGAGTTCAAATAATAAACTATAATAGAATATACAATATCATGGTGATGACATGAAGGAAAATGACTAAAATATAGTATAATATATCACGGGTTAGTAAGGTAGTTTTTCAAAGAACTAGTAAATTTGACATTGAACATATGATCAATAATTTTAGGATTAACATAGATTTAAAGGAACTAAATAGATACAAAAAAAATCACACTTGGAGATATCTCAATAATATAAGAGGAACAATAATTAATTTGATCCATCGTATTAAGGGAAACAGGTTTGTAAAAATTCTTATAGAAGTAGTATAATCTAATATAAACTGACTGTATATTTTGATATCATAATTTCATATTAGAGAATGAAATTTAAACTTTTTATGGAAGAACAGATATATATTTTTTTAACACACTAAATAATTTTCGAATACAAAATAAAAGTGCACACTATTATATAGTGAATAAGAGAGTGTAATAACATTTCATTAAATTAAAATAATTTGTTTATTCAATATTTGTGGGGATATTATTCTATTATTATCCATGGATCGAACATATAATCTATTTTGAGAGTGGTGTGAAAATGTGGACAGACTATAGGGGATGTGATCCACGGGTTTATGAATCGCCCTTCCACCAAAATATTGTCTTCTTTGGATCTATAATTTATTATTTTTATTTCCTAGGTATCATTACCCCTAAAACACTTCTCATGACTTTAATAGGCCTTATGATGGGGGGAGTTCATTCGAGTAATATAGTCCATGCTTTAAACTCAAATATTCACAATGTGGAACAGGATATGTGTACTTATGACACATCCTTCAAAGGCTCACCACAACACTTGGTATTGAGGAACTAACATACAAACCATGCCACAACCCCTATTATTATACAATAAGATTGATGTTAAATCCATTTCACCAATTGTTATATTAATTTCAACACTTAGACAAACATTATTTATGACTTTTATCTTCCTCCTCAATAAAAAATTGTGTACATCTTCCCAGAAAATGAGTTAGAGATTCCCTTTGTTCACATTCTTGTATTACTATTCAATTATCCCTTATTTTTCTGATAAGATCCTTCTTGTTGAAATTCACCATATATTTTGAGTCACATAATTGAATTAAAAATATTGTATTGTGATTAAGGACTTCAAATGAAAAGGGATATATGTTCCCAATGTATATTAATAATATTATATATTATCTTTTTCCAATGATCTTTCATCCCTCATAATCTTTAAAGTGAAATAACCATGATTATATTACTTTATAACAATAACAAGTTCTTTATTTCAAATAATATGGGAAGTATAATTTCTCTTTAAAATCTATACCCCAGATTGATCCATCTCTTTTGATGCAATTTTAGTGATATTTATCTTCTCATATTTTCCTTTATTTATCCAAGTTCTCATTTTTTCTACATTTTGTGGTGGATATTATTTTTCCACCCCAAGCTCCATTATATCATCTTCATCTGTCAGGAATAAATATTTATTGTTTTTTTATCCAAATTATAAATCTCCTTGTTGGTATAATATTATTATTTTTGTTTCCATTAAAATAGTTCTTTGTACCCTATATTATAAATTCTAGATTTATAACCTTTAAAATTCACACAAAAATCAATGACGGATAAATACATAATAAGTATAATAAATTATTCATATATTTTTTTGTTTCTCTTGAGTTTTCAATTGAATTTTATCTATATTAGTCATAGAGATTGTGTGGTGTATATTTCCAAATTAATTACACCATATTATTATAGCATTGTTTTATTTCACTACTCATCCATATATAGTATTCAGGTATTTTTAGATTCATGCTTATCAACCTTGTACTAGGGATTAGTTTTATGTGTTTACATTTTATCTTCCACATACTATGGATTGAAATAAATCCCCTTAATATATTTAACTTTATTATTGATGAACTTCACTTATGAAAATGTAGCTGATGATTCCATTAACTTTAAATGTACTTATATGGCTTTTTTAATGGTTAGTGAACACAAAATTACCACTATCATGTCGGTACATATAATTCTTCCATGATCATCAAGATTTAATCACATCATTTTCATATCCCCTAATATTCCCTCAATATTTTTACAAAATCCTCTACCAAATTAATTTGTCGATAAATAATGAAATCATGTTGTTAATTTTTGATCATTTAATCAATAACCTTTTCAATGTTTTCTAGAATTCCATATTTAATTCATTAAATCTTAATATTTGACTCTGGAATCTCTTCTTCTTGTTCCTAAATTTAGAGTTTATAGTCAAAGAAATTTCTATTTTATATACAAATCTTTATCCCTCCAAACAAAAAAATATTCAAGAGAATATTTTTTTATCAAAGAGTTAATTTATTTTCTTTAATTCAACAACTTCATTATTACTGTACTGGACTTTTTTTCAATTTTTTTTAAATACAAGAACATCCTCTATAAAATATTTTTAGTCCTCAAACTCTTCCTATTTCATTTCATCTATACCAAAATCATCCTGGTAAATAAAGTTAATCTTTTCAAAAAAATTATTCAATGGTCATAACTTTATTTTTCAATATTAAATTATTTATTTATGAAGTATTACTCTTCATAATTATCATATAATTTCATTGGATACCATGAATTTAGATTTTTAACTTTTCTATATGGAAAGTAAGTGAAAAAATTTCATTGAAATTACCGGTCTCTTGATAGATTTGAGGAAGAGGTAAGAAACAACCCCTTGTGATTATGTTCTTTAAAGAAAATTATAAATAAAAAATAAACATACGTTTTAGATTAATGTTTTATTTTTATCTATAGATGGGCCTAAAAATACCTCTAATTTTTCTCTATTTGAGGTTTACCAGGAACATGAAATAGAGATTCAGGAACCGGGGCATATTGATGATGTTTTGAAGGATGTAGTAAATGAGGAAGATGACAAATAAAATTTTCTATATATAATTATACACTCTAATGAAGATATGTTAGAGGTGTTTTTTTATTATAAATGATTTATAGTAGGATTATACTATAATATTCAAGAGAGTGTTTCATGTATTCCTTAATAAAGGGAGGGATTCTTGGATCAATAAACATGAAACAAATTTGACACCTATATTTAGTTAAATATTATGAATCCTTAAGGTGTATATCCCAACATAGGTAAATATGGCCTACCACTTTAAGGATCTCATCAAGGATGATCCCAACATGATGGTATCCTTATTTTAAGAGAGCTAATTAGAGTGAATGATTCCAATTATCTGAAATTTTTTAGGAATGGTCTATTGATATATTATGTAATTTAATGTTTAGTGTTGTATCAAACATTATTAGGGTTTCCCCCTTGCCCATAAATTTCATATTCATAATAATAATGTCAAATTTTTAGTTATTACATGGGATCATCTTCCACTGTAAGGTTATTCATAACACTATATGATAATTCCTAAAAATTCATCAATGTGATAGGCTCATTTTCATTTTTCCTTGTCTTATCAATAATGATGGTGTGGAAAATACTATCCAGTTTCACATCATTGGTCATAAAATTTATGTACCAAGATTTTTACTTGAAATTTAGTTGTGATAAACTCAAGATCACCATTATGATTTTAATATCATTTATATTTTATCCAACAACACACATGTTATCTATATTGATGTTTAGATGATCAATGAATGCATCGACATACTCACTCAAGTGCATCTAAATTAATCATATTTAGTATAGAGAACATATAAATTATCATTAAAAAACATTTAATTACCTTCTTAATTATTGTGAATTTATTCCCACATGGAAAGTGAGGATTTACATGACATCTCCTTCATATAGATAATATTGGGTAACACTCGTCTGAAATGTGTTGACTCATTTTTCTCAACAGCAGGCTCCCTTTTATCTATTTTTATAAGGATCCACTTTCTATAGAATCTAAAATCTAATGAATGACATTTATATATATATATATGTGTGTATGTATATATGTTCTAAATGATCAGAGATACAGATATATCTCATTTTTATATAACCAAAATTGTTGTTGTAAAAAAATTGAAATCCCTTAGGGTTGATAACTATTGTAATAACATTATATAAGGTAAAATTTCACCAATAACCATTTCTCTAGATCCAATTATCGGTCCTAAGAAACGTCAAATCCCTAGATGTGTCTGAATCATTGTGTATATATATTTTCAATCCATCAGCACCAATGATCTTGTTTCACAATTATTTTGATCTCTCTATATCTTGTAATTAATGTGAAGTTTTTTCAACTACAAGATACTTAAAATTAACACCAAATATGAATTTAAATTACTTTATAATAAATAAATATTGCATATTTAATTTTTCAAGATGTTATCCACTTTTAGTTGGCAAAAATATTTTAAACATTTAATGATTCTTAACATATTTTATAAAATAATCTAGTCTGATGTTATCTAAAAATGAATTAGGTAATGGCCAATAAATTTTTATAGTGCTTTTAATTTAACAATTATTATCTATTGGAATGAAACTTATGTTCCTCATATGGAATCTTAAAAATTAGAACTGGTCACTCTGCAAAATTTCTTCATTTTGTACATTTCAGGCTCAGTGTTAAATTGTCCTTATACTTTTCTCGAATAGCTCATAAAAAATCATGGAGTAACCTTATAATTTTCTTGATGAATATTATGTGTTCATGAATGAACCTTAATAAATTCTTTGAGTGACAGAAATGAATAATATGGAATTAGGGATGAGCATTATGATATCTAGGATAAAACGTATGATTTTACATATTTAGATAAATGGTTCTTATGAAATCACATTAGTCATGAAAATTATCCTTATAAATTTAGATGTTGACTCTTATATTTTCATCACATAATTATTTTTTTATGAACCTTAGATATTTTACTCATGCTAGTACATATACCTTCTCCCTTACTTTTCCAAATTTCTCTATGTCGTTTAGAATTTCCTCAAAGGAGCAAGTGGACTATTCAAGAAATTTACATTTTCCTACATCTCTTAAAAACATACTCACTTCACAACACATAGAAAAGTTATAAGAATACTATACACACCTTGTTCATTGATAATTACTTCAAAACACCACAAACCATCAAATTACAAGTTCCTTATGAAATTTTATGCAATTTTAGAAGCCATTTCAATATCCTTATGGAAAAACACAACCCAAATATGATTTTAAATAAGATTATTTCTAAAACATAGATTAAGAAAAAATATGGGAGTTTCATAAGTAAATTTAAAAGACATTTCAGGTTGAAAACCTGTAAAGGGAGGCATTAGAAAATTCTTGTTCTTAACCACTAATACTCTCGCTATCTAAAACATGGGTAAATGTTATAAGTAATTTAAAAAATGATATAATTATTATGGGGACCACTATTTTACCATAGGAATTAACAATCTATTCTCACTAGTTCCATTGAACCATAAAAAATTTATAGCACCCATATTTTTCTTACATATATTGGTTTATATGATATTTTTAAAATGAATATATAGTTAATTCCTAGGTACTTAATCTTTTTTTATAATTTAATCCATCATTTAAATCACCTTTTTTATATTTATTATGTTGATTCATTCACCAACCTCATATCCAGATGTATATACATTTTATTATATTTATAGTAATTTTTCTACCACATTAAGAGCTATTACATCCATCTAAACTCCCACATTCTAGAGGAAGTTAACATAATTGAATAACCTTGGATTATAGTAGTGGTATATGTATAACCTTATTTTTCCTTCTTATATATTTAAAATTTTACATCTACTAGAGGAAATCAAATTTTGTGGTTCTTTTTATCACAAACTTGTCGTAACTTTTGTTGATGATTAATATACCAATTTATATATCATTCCTATATCTTTGCAAGGGTATTTATTTAAAATATAATGGATTTATTCAATCACTTCATCACTAGATCAAGTGTTTGAAAGTCCTGATTAACATTATCTATTTCTATAAAATGTTAACATATATTTAGTAATTGTGAAATTAATACCGATAGTTTTGAAAAACTATTATAAATTGGTGGTTGAGGAAATAGATAAATTTGATAATTTGATATAAAAATTTGAAAAATTATTTCCATTTATAACATTAAAAGGGGTGGAACATCCACAAGATCAAGTATTCCTCCAAAAATATGAAAATAAATGAATAGAGAACTATGAATAAATATATTATAGAATTTGGTTGGCCAATCACTACAGACTAATTATTTTCTAATAGTAATAATCAATTGATTTATAGAGATATTCTTTATTGGATACATCTACATAAACAAATGGATATGTTTGTCTGATTAGTACATCTAATTATTCATTTTATATACTGATACTCTCTAGTATTATTTCCTCTTTTGACTTGTGGTATTTTTTTATATGGGTCTTATAATATTTTATTTCAACAATCCTAGTGGTCACCTATTTGCAAAGACATGACTCCTAAAATGTTCCCCATATAAGCTCTTATCTATCTCATTCCATATATTTTACATGATGGTACATGATGGTACAATATTTTAAAGGCATGTAGATCTCTCTCTCTCTCTCTCTCTTAAATCTCCAATTTCACCAAGATATCTATAATTTTATATATAATGGAACAAAACATCAGATAGTGGAATCATACCCACCCTAGACTGTCATTGGGTTAACAAAGGTGATCTTCCTTACATCACATCTTTTATATGGTAGTTTGAGTAATCAAATAATGGATTTTTTACCACTCATTTTTAGGATACATTTTTTTCATGGTTTTCACTTCAGCAGCATAGGTTGCTTCATCCTAAAAATTATAATGTTCTCTAGGGTATGGATGATTTATAGGATGGTGTATGTAGTTTATGAATATTAACTCATTTCTAACTCTAGAACTTCCATTACTAGAGGGTATTCCTCTTAGAAAGTCTATTCATCATAGACTCAAAAAGTATCTGGGGTGGAAGACAATCATTGTGGTGTTATATAGGAATCTCACTCTAGATGATCATAGAATATAATAGAATAATAAAAAATTTGTTTCCCCATTGATCGATGGTTGAATCAAATTATATTATATCATATTCCTAATATAGTTCAACTTGTATACCCCTCTTCACATGGAAGGGTGTTCTACATGTTTTTTGGGTGACTCATTTAAACACCATACCAAGATAAAAATTTATCCATGAGTGGTGCACTGATGTTCATGTATGTCCACATCAACCAAAATTTCTACTATATTATTTTTTGTGTCTTATCTTTTTTAAATTATGAGAAAGGATTGTAAAATCATGACTCATCCTAGTGGGGCATCTATCAGGACTCCCCAAGCTCACCTCCAATAGACCAGGGGCTGGTGACTAGCACTGTGTAGGCATATAACTAACATTGGATGAATTTATTTATTACCTATATGCATGAATACATCTATTATCCAAAAATTATAAAAGGTAAAAACACTAAGTAAACCAAAAATTAAAACCAATATTCCACAACCAGAGTACAAAAATGAAAGTAAAGTATAAGAGGGTAAATCAGGTCAGAATACAAGCCCATCAAAAAAACCATGTAAAAAATTTCATCAAGCTCATCTCCAGAAAACCCTACCTGATATGATGTAAAGGTGATGAACTTAAACTATTTCCTGGTTTCATAGGAGTACCTTGGCCAGTCAGGTCTCACAAAGCCTCTTCTGGTCCTGTAACACCATGGACTCTTTCAAAATTTCACTCATTTGTAGAAGACACAACATGTGTGGAAAAATCCAATGCAGGGGTGAGTATAACAATACCCAGTAGGACACCCCTAAAGCACAAAAAATACACAAAGGAAAAGTAAAATTAGCTCTACACAAGTATGTGTATACATCATATAACAAGGACATCCAGATATACTCAAACCATTCCACACAACCTAGGGTAAGCCATAACCATAACATATCAATGCTGAGAATTCAGTCTATTAATACCACAAAGAAATTATCTGGGATAAAACACTCCTGTGTTAAATAGCAATGATGACTTCCGTCTGATAACTACTAATCACCAAGAACCACCATTTGAGAGAGATATATATATGCTGAAAGATATAAATAGAATATGATATATTAGCGGAGGATCGCATCTTGGTCCATGTCATATACCAAAAAATCCATATGTAATAACTCTATAAGTACATTATTGATGTTCTTGTATGATTTGTCACATCAATACTTAGGAATATACTTAGCGCACTAATACTGAATAAAGGATCCTACACCGGGCCTCTCGGGGGGTTTAAAAACTCTATTAAATATGTCCTACTAAAGATATCATACTCCTATAAGTAGGAATTCATTACCAACATAACTTCAGTAAAACAATAATAAGACCAAACTCCAATGAATCTCATCTATGATACAATGGATGAGAGAAACAGTTGGAATAGAAGGGGAGGGTTCACCTTGAGTGGAAGTCACACTAAACATGTCCCTTGACCCTGGGTACTACTTGTGAAAATGGCCCATGTCAATGGAAAGTCTATGTTAAACCCTACCAATAGTCTCATATGGAACATATAATTGTCGTGGTTCCAATGCCATAGACATTACGTCAATCAAAGGTATGGTTTGAAATATATGATCATTTTAGTGAAAAGGCCCAATCTGGGACTGATTCGTATCCGACCAAACTCACCAGACTTTGCCCAACCCGACCCAGTAAAGTCGACCTAACCTGACATATTTTGGCCCAGACCATACCATTGGATCATTGTACTGGCCTGAATCCTTTGTCCGGCCAGCTGGCATGTAGCCCTACCTATTTTTCTGCACACGGTCTTCACGACCACGTGCTCCCCTCGTCAACACGACATTGTCGTGTTCAACATGGTCAGACCACCATATCGGCCACCCCCAAGGCTTGTTGCTTCCACGGGCCACCAAAAGTGGTTGAGATGCATTTCACATGTCCAGATCACCCTCTACATAGAGCCTACGTTGGCTGACGCCACCAGACCTTCTACGTTCTGTCGGTCATGCTTTGGTGCATCGTTTTTCAAATTGGAGGAGCGTCTGTGATCCTCAATTTTATTTCTTCATCCCCATGGGTTCGAATCAATGTCATTATTCATCCTAATGAAAATTACCCATATGAATATTTCTTCTAAATCACCTTTATTTGTCTATCACTATCTTCATCTCACCTTCGGTAGGTCTTTACGACATTAGATATTTGATCTCGTATCATTGCCCTATGAATTTAAGGCGTAACGATCCTTCGTTCATATTCTACGAAGATGGAAGAACGCAAAAAAATAGTGGGGGAGAGATAAATTCTCAAGAACTCCAAAAGAACAGGTCTTATCCTTATTCATTTTATAATCTATATGTTCATGTTATAATGGAGAATGAAGGGGAATCAATTCAAATCTCTAATGAATATCAACCCAAATAACCAACCCAAAAATTAAATCCCAAATATTGAAATACGCATGAACCATGATTCAATCCATCCATTGATTGATTAAAATTATTCAAATTAAATAAATGAATGGAATGGAATAAATTAAAACACATTCCCTAACTCTAGTTTGGATCGATCATTGATGAAAAACAATTGTGTTTCCATCATCGATGAGATTATCCAACTCTCTTGGCACAATGATCCATGATCTACTTGATACATCATCACTATTTTTTGAGAGGTTTTTCTTTTAACATCTTATATGAATTCCATGATTATGGTGATAACCTTGAATTCCCAAAAAAAATGTTAATTTAAAATAAAAAATCACTACATTTAGTAAAAATATTTTTTTATTAATTTTTTTATTCCTGTTATGTTCAAAATATAATTTTCACAATTGAACTATGATGGACAATGTTAGGCCTTGCCTTATGATCTGGAACCAATTTGGATGTTATTATACTCTTTCATGAAAACCTCTCATGTGTGACATTAAAATATTAACATTTTTCAATGAATTATTCTGGGCACACCAGTCCTAAAAATCACATACCGTCTTAGTTCCAGGTCTAGGAATTTTCTGAATTAATTTATAAAAATAAAACTATAGAAATACGATATATTACATTCTCCCCACCTTAGGGGATTATTTCCTCAAAAACAAAAATAACGGGCTACTAAACAAAAAATAGGGTACTCAGCAAGAATTTGGACCTACCACTACCATGTACTCTCTTAGAGATTCCTATGCTACCACTAGCTACTCACCAAGGGAATATTATTCCCCTAAAGCATTCTGTCATGTTTATTCGTGATATTTACCTGGTAGTCTACACCCATCACCCTGCCATCGATGTCTAACTCTCCCCAGTCGATGACGTGTGATGGATCATCCATGTAACTGCTTAGTTGACACGCGTTGAATACATCAAGTACTCGATGTAACTGTGTGGGTGGAGCATGGTGGTATGCCACCTTGCCAACTGTACAAAAAATCAAAAAAGGGATGATGAGCCTCTGTGATAATTTGTCACCCCTGCAAAATCTCTATAACCCACAATGATGTGAGACCTGATGGAACACATTGTCTCCCTCCTCGAACTCCAAAGGATTTTATCTTCTATCAGAATATAAATCATGCCATATTTATGAATCCTTAATCTTCTCATGGATGATATACACCTTCTCAATAGTGTCTTTCACTAACTTCAAGGCCATTAGTGATGAATCGTCTGGGTCAGTCCAATAAAGTGGTGACTTAGAGGGTCAACCATATAGAACCTGGAATGGAACCATACCAATGGTAGAGTGTTAGCTATCGTTGTACACAAACTCCACCTATGGTAGGTGGTCCTCCCAAATATGAACAAATTCCAAGATTTAGGCTCATATCATATCCTCTAGAACCTAAATGGTCCTCTCTGTATAGCCATCCATTTCAGGATGAAATGCCATACTCAAGCACAACTATGTCCCAAACTCCTCTTGCAATCCCTTCCACAACTGGGATGTTAAAAGAGAATCATGATATGATCAAATATTCTATGGAACTCCATGAAACAACACTATATCCTACATGTAGAGGCATTCTAAGCACTCTATTAAACTCTCCTCCTAGATAGGTAAGAAGTGAGGTAAATTAGCGAATTGGTTAATAATCACCCAGATGGTATCGGGTCCCCTAGACATTCATTGTAAGTCCACAATGATGTATATTGATATCCCATAAAACTTCCATTCCAACACTTCAAGGGGTTGAGCCAAACCCATTGGAACGTGGTTCTCAATGTTCACCTACTAGAATGTAAGGCATCAAGAAACGAACTCTTCACCTTCCTTCTTCATTTTGGGCCACTAGAACAAACATTGGGGGTTCCGGTAAGTCTCCTCCACACTTGTATGTTTCAATAAGGGGGTTTATAGAAATCCATCAGAACCTCATCCTAAAATTCCACTAGTACAATTGTGTGCCCTAAAAAAAATGACATTCTCCCCACTTTTCGAATATCCATAGGGAGGATTCCCAATAGATAACTGAGCATGTAGTGTCTCGTAGTCAACATCCCCAAGTTATGCCTCCCTGACTCCCAGTAAGAGTGTAGGGGAGACAACCATCAACTTGAGTTAAGATCGCACATCTCCATCCACATAGGATAACTGTAACAAACCACTTCTCTAATGCCTCATCCAGCAGTTGTGAACTCAATCTTCGGCTAAGAGAATACATCACCATGTTCCCCTTCGCAAGAGTATAAACGATCTCAAATTAATAATCCTGGAAGAACTCTAGCCACCTCCTTTGTCTCATGTTTAGATACTTTTGATCAAAGATATACTTGAGAATCATTTGATCAGAGTAGATGATCAACCAATTTTCCAACAGGTAGTGTCAACACAACTTCAACTTGAGGACTACCATTTTTAACTCAATATCACGAGTCAGGTATTTCTTCACATGTGGTCTCAACTTTAATGAACTAAGGAAATGACTACTTTCCTCTACATCCATACATAAAAAATTCAGATCCCCTGATGCATCACAGAACACTATGTACTTGACACCCTCCACTAGTAATATCAAGATTAGGGCGCTCATTAAATTCAGCCTCAACTGCTGAAAATTATGCTGACATTTCTTTTTCCACACGAAAGGCTTCCCCTTTTGTGTCAAATCTATCATCAGTGCTGATATCCTATAGAAATTGGATTTGAATCTCTGGTAATATCCTTCCTGCCTAAGGAAGCTCCACACCTCAATCATGCTCCAAAGTGTTTCACGTGCTAACACCACCTCGACCTTGACCAAGTACACTGCCACTCCATCTCTTGAGATTACATGTCCTAGAAAGTGGACCATCTAAATCAAGAACTGTAACTTCTATAGATTCACATAAAGTTAGTGCTCTCAGGGTATATCTAGAACCATTTTTAGCTTTCTCACATGCTTCTCCTTAGAAATTGAGTACAAAAGTATATCGTTGATGAATTCCACCATTAACTGGTCTTGGTAAGGCTAGAAGATCCAGTTCATGGGCCTCGTGACCACTGTGGGGGTGTTTTTCATGCCGAAGGGAATAACCAAGTATTCATAACGACTATAGAGGCATCTAAAAGTTGTATTTGGTATATCCTCATCCCATAATTACAACAGGTGCTAACCCGATCGAAGGTCAATCTTTGATAACCATCATTCTCCTTTCAAATGGTTAAAGAGTTCATTGACCCTCAGGGTAGTGGATGTCATGTGATTCCATTTTCTAGAAGTAGCGGTAGTTTACGAGGACCCATGGACTTTGTCAAAGGGTCTCTTGTCAACACAAGACACAACATGTATAGAAATATCCCATGCATGGGTGAGTATAAAAATACCTATTAAGACACCCCGAAACCATAAAGAAATACACAAAGGAAAATTTCAATCAGATCTACCCAAGTATATGTCTAAAACATATAAGAGGGACATCTAGATATACTCAAACCATACCGCAAATCCTAGGGTAATTCATAACCACTGTATAACAATTCTAGGGATTCTGTCCGAAGAATTCCATGAAGCATACATCTATGAGAACACACTCTTGAGTTCAATAGCACCGATGACTTCATTCCAAAAGGTTATGATCATCGAGAACATCCATGAGAGTGAGAGAGAGATATGCTAAATGATCTGAAGAGAATACGATACATTAGTGGAGAATCGCATCCAGGGAAATGGTGTATATGAACAACCCCATCTTGAATAAACTTCTAAGTAGAGGATTAATGTTCCAGTATGATTGGCCACATCATTACCAAGGACTCTACATAGGGCATGAAAACTGAATAGAGGATCTCACACTGGGCCTCTTTGGAGATTCTAACAACTCTATCCACGAAGTCCTGTTGAATGGATGAAACTCCATTGAGTTGGAAATGATTACCAAAATTCCTTCTGGGAAATGATATGAGAATAAACTCCATTGAATCTGGTCCATGATATGGTGTACTGGAGAAAACATTCACATATAAGGGGTAGGAGAATCATGAGTAGAAGACTCACCCACCGTGTCCCATGACCCCGGGTACTACTCGTGTAAATGGCATGTATCACTAGAAAGTTCGTGATAAAACCCACCATTGTCTTCAAAAGGAATTTATTCTATCAAGGTTTCCAATGTCATAGATAGTTCATTAATCAAATGTATTTTTTGAATGATATGATCATTTTAGAGAAAAATAATGATCCGAGTTCTGTCTAGGTCTGACCCGGTCCGATTGACCCGCCCCGCCCCAGTTTATCCCATTCCAGTCCAAACTAGCTGGGACTACTACAACTGGCTTATTGGGGGTATCCCAATATCTTGTCTGGCACGATAGCACATGGGTCAGTATGCTGCGGCATACACAGTCCACCCGACCACAAGATCCCCCAGTCAAAGCAGTGCCACTGTGTTCAATATAGTTACACTACTGTGTTTACCTTCCCCATAGATGACTTATGATGAGGGATAGAAAATGATGCCAATCCACATTTCATATGGCCATCTCCCCCTCCACGTTGCGTCGCACCTTCCAAGGGCCATCAGTCATTCTCCATTGCTCCGTTTTTTGAAACGGAGGCACGTCTACGATCCTGAGGTCGCATTATTCATTTCCCTTGGCTCATGTCAACATCTTGATTAATCCCGATGAAAATCACTCACATGGAGATATCATTAAAATTGCCTTGATCTATCTATCATTATCATCATCATGCCTTCGATAGGTCTTCCTGACATTGGATCAATGATCTCAGATCAGAGTTCCACAAATCTAAGGAACATCGTTCCTCTGTTCATATTCCATGAAGAACAAAGAACTCAAGAAAATTAAGGGAGAAAGATAAATACATAAGAACACCAAAAGAATAGATCTTGGAATTTTCAGGTTAGCCTATATTTTTTCACACTAGAATGAATAATGAATAGGAAACAATTGAAATAGCTAACGATAATCAACCCTGATAATCAACCTGCAAATAAAATCCCAAATCCCAAAATATGCACAACCAATGAATGAATCCATTCATCGATTGATTCACATTTATCATAGGAAATAATGAATAGAGATGGAATACAATTAAAACATACACCCTATAATGATTTTGGATAGACCATTGATGATGAATGATTGTGTTGTTGTCATCTTTGAGATCCTCTAACTCCACTAGCACAACGATCCACAATCTTCTCTATCTTTCATCGACATTTATTGAGAGGGTTTCCTTGTCACGTATAAAAGGAATTATAGGGTTATGATGATAACTCTAAATTCACGGACAAAGTCTTATTTAAAACGAAATATCACTACATCAAAAAAATATAATTTTTTTTAATTCCATTATATCCAAAATATTCTTTTCACAGTTGACCCACATCATCCAATGTTAGACCTTTCCTAAGATAAACACATTTCTTTTAATGCAATGGTTCCCTCAGATTTCTAATCTAGGAAACCATTTGGAATTTATTACACTTTTCCAGGAAAGGCACTCATGAATTCTATTAAAAACTTAACATTTTTAAATGAATTGTTCTGAGGAAACTGATCCTCAAAATCATACGCCATCTCAGTGCTTGGTCTTGGAATTTTCACAATTAATTTATAAAATAAAACCGTAGAATTTGGAGTCATAACATGTAATAATCGAGACTCAACTATAGTAGGTAAACACATTATCCTTAGAAATAACACAATTCACCTTTTAAAGATCCTTTATTCATGAATTAATTTTTATAGAATAAATTATAAATTATAAATTTATGAAACTAACTTCATTTTTAAATTCAAAGAATCAAAAATTAACTTAGTATGAATTTTTGAGATTTTTTTAAAAGACTGGTTTTAGTTAGAAAATGAGGTTTCCATAAAACATTAATTTTTTATTCATTTTTCATCATATAATAATAAACTATAAGTTTATAAAAACTTTTACATAATCAAATATGATAAGAAGTAATAATAATATTATTTTTAAAATATTATTTCAATTTATAAATCATATGTCCAACATTTGGTGTACTAATTAAAAAAGTTACATTAATAATTGTTAATATAATGGACTATACGTTATATATAGTTATTACTTCAACATTGAATAATATTTATTATATAACATAACAAAACTATTCCAGGATGGTATATGTTTAGTGTCTTTAGAAACTAGCAGACATAAACAACTTGTTCATAAAACATCCACATTGTCTCCCACTTGTTTCTACATAACTAGAGTCCCTTTTGACATATCTTACATAATACCCTTCTTCATGACCTGAGGAAAATAAACTTATAAAAGGGTGAGCTCAAATTCTATATAAGGGTATACAAGGGGAATATCAATCATAAGCATAACATTTGAAAATCTTATCCTGTATATAAAATATCATAATATCATGTCATGGGATAAATCATAAAAGTGAGATGAAATCCCAATAGTCATAACATAAGAGAATAATTTTTTTACCATAAAAACATAATCAAGGAAAATAATTTCATATTAGTCAAGTTTCATTGCCAATACCATTATAGCGACAAAGTTCAATACTAAATTGACTTCACTCCTCATTCTTTCCCTATATTACAGAACCAGATTTACTTGTCATTCCAGTCATGTATATATCATGTGATATAATTCATTAAATAATGAATTGGAAGGAGATATATGTCCCACCCATCTTATAATAAAAAAATTCTTATATCTGCCATAAAAACATAAAAACATTCACCATAGCAAAACCCATGAAATAAAGTGGGTTTCTTAAACATCATTACATCAAAATTGATATAAAAAAATGGATTTCCTAAATAACATTCCATAATAAACACAATAAAACAATATTAATAATAGGTATTGAAATATAACTCTCGGTATATATTTTCATCTTATATGGAAAAAAATTTAGAAAACACCTGAAATTAATTCCTGAGGAAAATATCCTTTCTACCTCAAAAATGTTACCCTTCCTCAAAATGCCACACAATTTTAAAAGAAATAATTTTAATTGTAAATAAAGTTTTAAGTTTATAGGGGAATATTCAAGGAAATAATTTCATACGATAGAATAATAATCTATTCATGTTGTACAAGTTAAAAAACCTTCTTCTCATACTTTTGCTGGAAAAGTAAAAAAGTAACTCATACTAAAAACGACAAAATATTCCATCATACCATTTAGTAAAAATTTACCAATGGGTAAAATTGACTTTTAAAAATTTTAGAAGGATATGAAGAATATTTTTAAGTAAATATTTTGGAAACATGTATGTGGATGATAAATATACCCCAATAACTACTTCCTAATAATCAATCTTCGATAAAAATGAGATTTGAAAAGATATCCCTTACTTGAGGTCTGATATGCTTCATATGTATCTGAACATCCTATATAATGATTTAAATAGTGTTACTAATTTATTCTATAATCATAATCATTTTTATTATAACATTTATGATCATATTTTCATCCATTTTTAGTAAAATTTCATTGTTACTCGTTATTCAGGTATCAACTACTTTTGGTTATTGTGCATTTTTTGTCGGATAAGTTCTTATTAATATTTTTAGGTTATAGTTATATCATTTATGGAATGGTATTATTATAATATATATCATATTTATTTATTCAATTCATTTATATAATCAGGATTTAGTGAATATTATATAGAACGAATGACATCACACTGTGGAGACGGTAAGCTGTATGTACACACGAGCGACGATATCATTCTAATAATTGTTGAATTGTGTTGAAGTGGATGGTTTATAGTATATTAGAATAAAATTAATTTTATATCAATCATATATATTTATTAATTCCATCATTATACCTATCCAAGTATGTTGGTGGTGAAAAATAGATTACACCATGGTGTAGAGACGATATGTTGTACGTACGCACGCGTGGTGGTTTCATTTTTGATAGGATGGGTAGTGGTTGTTTAATTTTTATTATAAAATTTATGTATATTATTGAAACATATTTTATTACTTTTTAATGAAACAAATAATTCATATGAAGTATAAGAAGAAATAAGTTTGAAAGTTTCGGTAAATGATATTACCTCTTCTTTGATGTGCATCCTCTAAATATCCTTTTAAAGAACAAGAGTGGGTATTTTAAGATGACCATAAAATTTATAATGAAAATATAGAATTTTATATGGAAACATGGAAGGGTATGTAAAATCATTAAGGCTCAAAATGAAGTTAAAAGGGGAGGGAGGAGGTTCCCTTTTATAATTTAGGTGACAAGCAGTTTTGGAAACTCAACAAATAATAATTTATAATAAAATAAAACCCTATCCAAAAACCTCTAAAGTATCCCAAATACGAATATGAGATGAAATAGGGTTCTAATATCATCTAAAAATAAATTTGGGACTATTTATTTCATCAATTTAAACCTATAATTTTTTTTGACACTTAGTTATTCTATTAAATTTTAATTATGGTCATAACATTCTAAATATTTAATGGTCATAAATATTTACTTATATGATGTTAATTGACCATAAAAGGAAATTTTATAATATTTTACACCTTATAATTATCAATTTGTAATTTTTAAATATTTTTATGATTTTTAAATAATTTAATAAAATGTTATTTTTTAAAAAAATCAATAGTCCCAATTTTGAACAATTCATTTATTTAATTTTGAATAAACTACACACAAAAGATAAATTCGAAAAAAACATTTAATACCCATATAATATGTGATAGTATCCTATAAAATTCGTTTAGAACATTAATTAGGTCAAATGATATTTATTTTAGTATTTTTAAAGCCATTTATTTGATATTTATTATAATAAAAGAATGTTTACATCACTATTGTGTCATCATTAATGGTAATTATTTAATCTCTAAAAATTATAAATAAATTTCTATGATTTAGGTAGTTATTTTATCTTTTAATATACTATATTTATTATTTATTATCTCCTAGTTATACGTATATGAAAATTAATATACTTATATAAAATGAGATTGTGAAATATTATAACATTCATTAGTTTTTATTACATTCATGTAATATTCATATATAAGTGTCCATTAAGTTATCACATTTAGAAAAAAAGATTATAAGGTTCTAATTTAGTTATAAAATAGAATTTTTTTGGGTGTTAAGGTAATTTTATAATATTATTTTTACCCATAATTACATGATTTTCCATTAACCATGGTAATAAAAATAATTACCAAAGTTACTTTTCATAATGCCCAAAAATAAAAGTATCCTAACAAAAAAATTATACCTACTGATTAAAAATATGGAATCCATTTTTTAAAATGAAAAACAAATAATTTGGAGTAATTAATCGAAAATTAATTATGTTTTTGGAATGAGGAAACAAGTTTTATAAGATAAACATTGGAAAATATTGAAATGTTTTTACCTATGAATTCAATGTAAAATTAATGATAATGATATACAATATATTTGATGATAAAAATATATTATATTTATACTTCAAAACAATTCAATATTATTATTTAAACATATAAATTATCTTGATGAAAAAAGTTGTTTTCAATTAACATTCAGCGTATTTTTACTATTAATCAAGACGTGAAAGTTATCAAAAAAATATCAGAAAATCTTCCAAGGTAAATTTTTATATCACACATCAAAATAGAATGTTTATTTTTTCATATAAAAATTATTAATGTGTGAAATTATGAATTTAAAAGGGGTTCTCCATTCAAAGGTGTAAAATTATACATTTTAAAAAATGGTTTTTATACATCAAATAGGGTTTTATTTATACCCTATAACTACAATATCTATTGGATAAATATAAAAAATATTTTATTTCTTTACCAAAATTAATTCACTCGAACATAAAAATATCTAATTTATTTAGATTTTTCATAAGTAACTGGTATCCAAACAATTCATAATGCATTTTCATAAGTTAGTTGTAATTATTCCCGCTAACCTAACGGTTAGGCTATAACCGTAATTTTTTAATAAGGGAATCTCGTGGTTCATTTAAACACACGATTGCATGCAACGAAAGATACTAAAGAATAATAATTATTTAAAGAAAACATTTCATAAAAACACTTGGGAGTTACATTCTACCACCCTTAAACTAAATTTTTTACTCCAAATTCATCACTTGGAAACAAACATATAAAGATACATCTCCCTCATCATATCTGTATGTTCTTATGTAGCTTCAGAAAATTGTAGGTTCCTCCATAAAAATTAACCAAGAAAGTGGTATTATTTTGTAGAACATTTTTTCTATGATCTTGAATTTACATCAGTTGTTCTTCATAAGAATGATCTTGCTCCAATGGTATGAATTCTAAGTAAATGTGAAGGATCAGGTATGTACTTTCTCAAAAGAGATACATAGAACTCGTCATGAACATATGAGATACTCAGTGGATGTTCCAATCGGTAAGCTACCTTCCCAACATGATCTATATTCTCAAAAGGACCGATATAACTATGTTTCAAATTTACCTCCTTTCCAAACATCATTACTCTCTTCTAAGGAAATATTTGTAAGAAAACCTTATCAAACACTTCAAACTCTGTCTTTTGTTTGGTTTTCATTAGAACTTTTTTGTCGAATTTGAGCTGCTCTATTGTGTTTTTGAGTAGATATGACCTTTTCATCCATTTCATCAAAAATATCAGGTCTTAATAGCTATATTTTCCCTACTTGAACCTAGAAAGTTATATTTCTGTACTTTTTTCCATATAGGGATTCATTAAGATTTATCTGAATACTATAGTTAATGCTATTATTGTAAGAAAATTCTATAAAAGGTAGGTGTTGATCACAACCACTTTTTAAATCCAAATAGAAATCACTAAACATGTCTTCCAGAGATTGAATTGTCCTCTAAGACTAATTGTCTGTCTAAGGATGAAAATAAGTGCTGAAACTTATCTTTGTATCCAGATCATGATAAAGACTTCTCCAAAACATCAACATAATCCTCAGATCCCAATCAGATATAATTGAAAGTGGTACCCGATGAAATATTACCACTTCTTTTAAATATATCCTATAAAGTTGATAAAGATAGAAATCATCTCTAATAGAAATGATGTGTGTCTACTTCATAAGGCAATAAACTATAACCTAGATAGCATTATTGCCTTTGGATGTTTTAGGAATTCCTATGACAAAGTCCATACTGATGTTTTCCCTTTTCCATTTTGGTATGGATAATTGTTGTATCATCCCCTTAGACTTATATATATTAGCCTCAACTTGCTGACAACCAAGAATTGCGAGACATATTCAGTGACATCTCTTTTCATGTCATCCCACAAGAAGTACTCTTTCAAGTCCCTATACATATTTTTGCTTCCAGGTTAAATAGATAATGAAGAACTATGAGCCTCATCCTATAGATCCTTTATTAATTATGGTATGGGAGGAATACAAAACTTGTTCCTGAACCTTATTATTTCATCACAATTAATAATGAATTCAAAAACATTTCTCAAATTCTTTTGTGGCTCTACATATTCCTTTTGCGCCTTCTTAATCCTCACTTGTATAGATGGTTGAACATTCCTTTGATAAAGATAATATTTCTCCCCATCCATTAAAATTTCAAGATCCATCCTTTGAAAAAACATAAATATTGGATCTTTCATGATCCTCATCATGGATAACCTAGCATGGTATTTTTGACTCAAAGCATCTTCTACCTTGTTCGCTTCCCCAGGGTGATGATTTACAGAGCCTTCATAATAATTAATCAACTAGATCCATCTTTTTTGGTGCATATTCAGCTCCTTTTGTGTGAAAATATAATTTAAACTTTTATAATCAGTATAAATATCACACCCTTCACCAAAAATATAATGCCTTCATATCTTTAATGAAATGATTACTATAGCTAACACCAAATCCTGAGTTAGGTAATTTTTCTCATGGGTTTTAAACTATCATGAGGCATAAGATATCACCATATCATTTTGCATGAGAACACATCACATCCCCTTCATGGATAAATCACTGTATATCACAAACCTTTCTCTACTACCAGGCAGTGTGAGCACAGGTGCACTATCTAACCTTCTTTTTAGTTCTTCAAAATTATCTCCACATTCCACTCACTAAACGAACAAAACTCTTTTCCACGTCAACATGGTAGTGGATTTGATAATCACGAAAAATATTTCACAAAAAAATTGATAATATCCAGCCAAACCATGAAAATTTCATATCTTTATTACCGTTATTAGTCTCAACCATCTTTCAGTAACCACTGTTTTTTATGGATCCAAAAATATCACCTCTCTTGAGATTATGTAATCCAAAAATGAAACTTTCTGAAACGAAAATTCAAACTTGGTAAATTTGGCATAAATATTATCCTTTATCAAGGTCTTCAGTACAATTTTCAAGTGATCTTTATTATCATCCTTTCTCTTTGAATGTAATAGAATATCATCTATAAATACTACCAAAAACTGGTCAATATAGTCTCTAAAGACTCTATTCATTAGATCAATGAAGATAGTGGGGGAATTATTAAGACCAAAAGGCATCACTATAAATTTATAGTGTCCATACCCTATATAGAATTCGGTATTTAGTATATCATCATTTTATACCATTTATTAGTGATATACTAAACAAAAATAAATCTTGGAAAAGTCTTGATCTCCATGTAGTTGTTCAAATAATTCATCATTTGTGGGGAAGAGGATATTTTTTTCTTGATAGTGATCCTGTTGAGTTATCTATAATCAATGTAGAGTCTCAACGATCCATCTTTCTTCTTAGAAAACAGAACCGGTTCTCTCCAATGTGATACACTCGGGCATATGAATCCCTTATCAGGATTCTCTTAAAGTTACTTCTTCAATTCTTACAACTCAATTAAGACTATTCTATAATGTGTATTTGAAATAGGTATAGAACCCAGTATGATTTAAATAGAAAATTCAACTTCACGATTTGGTGGAAGACCCATAAATTTCTTCATAAAGACATCATCAAAATCTCGTACAATGGGAGTATTCTTAATCATGAGTTTCTCCCCAACCATTTTATATAAATAACCTTCATTTATTCAAATAAAGACCCACAATATGGATGAATTTTCTACTGGAAGGTTATATTCATCCTTGTATTGATAGATGATCATAGATTGATCTGGAATAAGAAATGTGACTTCCCTTCCTTACCAATTGATAGTATCTCCATAAAGATAGAGCCAATCAATGCCAAAAATAACATCAAATTCCATTATATGAAGGATCACGAGAATGGAAGGAATCACATTCCCACAAAATTCAACCACGGAATAATTATAAACTGTTGATGTGATTTTTGTGCCATTAGAAGTTGTCACAGTTAACTCAACATCTAATTTTTGTGGTAATACGGTGATACCCTTTGAAAATTCTTCATAAATAAAATTTTGGGTGTATCCAAATTCAAATAAATCATTTTATACATTAGAGTTGATGGTAATTGTACCTTTCACCACTTCATTATCGTACTCGATGTCGTCGTTGGTAATTTCATTTGACATTCCTTTTTCTTTTTCCTTAAGTGTTTTTTGACAAAGATCATTATAAATAACCCTTGGATTTGGTAATTAAATGGTATAATTCCCCATTTCCATTCACTTGTAACATTGAAGTATAGGAGGTGCATTCTATGTAGCCTTTTATTTGTTCACATTATTAGAAATTTTTTCTCATTACTTCGACATTTAATTTCTTAATGACCTTCTCTTCCACACTTAAAACATTTACTAGTCCTTTTAAGAAAATTCCCTCCATGTTTTTTCCACACATTGAGCATAAGGGAGAACTCAGATTATTTTTAGTGTGGTCTTCAGATTTTCCTTTGAATTCCTTTTTTTCATATTATCAAACCCATATGATTGATGGGTTACTCAAATCTCTATCTCAACCTTGATAGCATATCGAATAAATTCCTCAAAGCTATTGAAGTCCTTTATGGTTAATTACCTTCACAAAATTGGTTTTAATCCACTAAAGAATCAACAAATTTTACTCATTGGTTGGATAATAACATTAGAATCGTACAATGTAAGTCTTGTAAATTTTGAGTCATAGGTACCAACGGATTCATCATCCCTTTTCGTAAGTTCAAGTAACTCTTTCTCTATATTTGTTTGAAGAATATGAGGATTGTACTTATGGAGAAAAGAATTTTGTGAAATCACCTCATTCCATGGACTCAATTTCACCTCTTTTCCTTATATTCTTGATAAGATTCCACCATTGATCATATTTTCCTTCCAAATGATAGAATAATAAGATGAATTTATTATGTTAATAACATTGTATAACTAAAAATATTTTTTTAGTGGTATTATTCCACTGTTCATCCTCTAATGAATCAGAAAACCCACTGAATAAAGGTGGGCGATGTCTCATGAAGGATTCAACAGAATGTTGCTCCCTCCATTGCTCATTTGGAAGTCCGGCATGATTTATATCTTGATAATGTTTTGTGAACATGGATATATGATTTTCATTCCATCTCCTATAACATTTGGTTTCTCATGAGTACAATCATTGCATTTCTTATCACATTCAACATTAACACACTTTATTTGGGTTCCAACCATTGACTAAAACCAAGAATCATAATGCGAGCAACAATAATCATATCCAGATAACCACATAATCAAAAATAAAATTTAAATATAGAAAAATTTAGGTTTTATCCTAGTTTATTCATGAACAAGTATAAAACACTAGGATAGGATTGTAACCTATACTTAGACATATCCTTAGGTTTCTAAATAAGATTATGTCAGCCGAGTTTCATCATCATAACATTAAATTTTTATTTGAAAGGGAAAGGAGCAAGGGACACATGCAAAACAAGAAAGTCCTATGGGGGTCTGAAGTAGTGGAGACCAAGGGAATCCCCTCTAATCAAATTCACCCCCTCAGGTTTAAAGCTAGATATTGTTTGAAGGCACGTGATGTTAGAGCCTTGGATGGACATGGAGGCAAGATGATCTGCGACCTTGTTCCCCTCCCTCCATGTGTGGGTTACACGTGCATTATTGTTGATGAGGGTTCTGCACTTCCTGATCGTGTAAGAAGTTGCCCATGGAGTGGGCCCTTTCCCCTGAAAGGCTTCATGAATAATCTTGGAATCAGTTTCTACATGGTCAAGTTCAATCTTTTGCTGCTTGTAGAGGTTTAGTCCTATTAATACCGCCTTGGCCTCGGCTTTCAAGGAATTACCTGGGCCATAGTGGGCTGTGAAAGCAAGAATTACACTACCTCGGGAGTCACGGACCACCCCTCCCCCGCGCATCTCCCCTGCATTGTAAGAGCCATCATTGTTGAGTTTCAAGCCATTGTCGGGGGGCTTCCACTGCACCCACTGGCCTTTCTTGGTGAGGGGTTGGGCCACAGGAGGGAGAACTTGAAGCGTCCTCAGGGACAGAGCATCCTTCCAGCCGCTGGAAATATTGACCAGGTCGGTCATGAGGCATCTTTCACGGACAGTGATAGACCTCACTGTTGGAGAAGACCCCTCATAGCACACCTGTTTTTGCGCTTGCTAAAATCACCAACACCCAGTGTTGAAGATGATGGCGTGGACCATCCTTTCCTGCCTTCTGTCATTTGTTCCCTGAAACCAGCGTTGCAAGAAAGTGCCATCCTGGGGATCGTGGGAGATAGCAACAGTAAAACTACCGAAGTACCTCCAGACGTCCTGAGCCCATCTGCCTTCGAAGAATATGTGGTTGATACTTTCTTCCTTTTTGTTACTACAACACTAACAACTCAATTCCAGAGGGATGCCCAGTTTTTTGATGTTATCATCCGTAGGGAGACCCTGGTTCCTCATTATCCATATTAGAAATTTATATTTTGTTGGAATCTTACCAAACCACAATATCTCATTCCATGCATCATGATGATCCGGGTAGGTGAAGATCTTGTGGAAGTCCCTCATCGTGAACTTCCCCGAAGTGGAAGGGGTGAAAACACAAAAGTCAGGCTCGGCGTTCAAGGAGATTAGCTCATAAATACCGAACTGGACCTCATTCAGTACAGCCTTGATAAAATGCAGGTAATGGTTTGCCTCCTTATAGGAAATGTCAAGTACTGGAAATCCAGGAAATCCAAGCGCATCCCCAGCCCAATTACAATGCTAGAAACTGATGTTTCCCTCTCCAACAACCCAATGACAGTGGTCCTGGAGGCTCGAGATGAGGGAGGATATCTGAGCCTAGGGAGGGGATCCATGAGTGCCCACCATATCCACTCTACTTCTGGCCAACTGTGACATTATCTTCCCCCAAATCGTATGTTCTTCAATGACTTACCATGCGACTTTAGCATACATTCCCTAGATCGTGTCACTTAAGCTTCTAACATTGATCCCTCCATCGGTGATAGGTCTGGCCATCTTGTCCCATGATGTCCAATGCCCTAGTTTCCAAATGTTAACTATACATTTACCCTGATACCAACTATAACAGACCATACATTATATATAGATATTACTTAAACATTGAATAATATTTATTACATAAAATAACAAAACCATGCTAGGACTATATAGGTTTAGTGTCTTTAGAAACTGGGAAATATAAACAACTGGTTCATAAAACATCCACATCATCTCTTGATTATTTCATCAAAAACATACACCATTGTCACATGTCTTACTTAATACCTTTAATAATTATCTTGGGAAAAGAAATGTATGAAAGGGTGATCTAAAATTCACAGTAAGGGTAAACAAGGGAAATATCAACCATAATCATAACATTTGAAAATATTATCCTATATATAAAAGATCATAATATCATGTCATGTGATAAATCAAAAAAGTTCACTGTAATCCCAATAGACATTAAATAGGATAGGAAATTTCATGGAATACACCCATAAGCATATAAAATCATTTCATATTAGTCATGGATCGTTTCTGAGACCATCATAGTAGACAATGTCCATTACTGAACTAAGTTCACTCCTCATTCCATCCCTGTATTTCTGAACCTGATTTACTTTCAATTTCAGTCATGTCTATCTAATGAGATGTGAATATTTACCCAATGCATTGGAGAGAGATATCATTCCCACCCATCTCATAATAAAAACATTCTTACATGTTCCAAAAAAACATAAAAACATTCACCATAGCATAACCCATGAAATAAAAAGGTGTTCTTAATCATCATTCCTTCATAATTGATATAAAACAAAATGGATTTCCAAAATAGAATTCCATCATAAAAAAATAAAAAAATATTAATAACAAGGATATAAATATAAACCTATTTAAAAACTGTTAAATTATATAGAAAATAATTTTGATAAACACTTGAAATTAATTCTTTAGGAAAATATAATTTTTTCTTCAAAAATGTTTTTCTTTCTCCAAATGCCACACAATTTTAGAAGAAATCATTTTATATGAAATAAACCTTCTAATATTATAGTTGTATCTTCATGTAAATAAGTAATTATTAAAGTGAATAAATCATCTCATACCATACAAGTTCAAAAACATTTTTCTCATACATTTACAAGAAAAGTCAGAAAGTACGTCGTACAAAAAACAACAAAAGATTCCATTAATACCATTTAGTAAAACTTTACCAATGGATAAAATTTACTTTTAACAATTATATAAGGATACTAATAAATATTTTAAGTAAATTTTTAGGAAGCATTGACGTGGATGATAAATATACTGCAGTAAATGCTTATAAATAAACTATATTGGATAAAAATGACATTGGAAAAGTTTTCTCTTAACATAGGTATGCTATGCTTCATATGTATCAAAACCTCCAGTATAATTATTTAAATAATGTTATTGATTTATTCAGGAATAATAATAATTTTTTATACCATTCATTATCATATTTTCATCTATTTTTTAGTATCATTTCATCGTTACTTGTTATTTGGGAATTAACTGCTTTATGTTCTTATGCATGTTTTTTCAGATAAGTTCTTATTCCTATTTTTAGGTTATAGTTATATCATTTACATTATGGTATTAGTATAATATATATAATATTTATTCATTAAATTTATCTATATAATCATTTTTTAATGAACATTATGTAGAACGAATCACATCGCATTGTGGAGACGTTAATCCATATGTACGCACGAGCGACGATATCGTTCCCATAATTGATGAATGTTTTTGAAGTGGATAGTGTATAGTATCATAGAAAAAAAATTATATCAATAATTTATGTTTATTAATTACATCATGATACCCATCCATGTAATGAGGTGGTGAAAATGGATTAAACCATGGCATGGAGAGGGTAAGTCATACGTACGCACGCGTGGTGATTTCATTCTTCAGGGGATGGGTAGAAGGTAGAATTTAGATGTTTCATGTTTATAATAATAGATCAGAATATGAGTGATAATGATGTTATTAATTAATAATGAAACAACTAATGAATAGTAAGTATAATAATAAATAATTTTGAAAGAATTGGTAAATGATATTACCACTTCTTTGATGTGCCTCCTCTAAATATCCTCTTAGAAGACTAGAGTTAGTCTTTGAAGCTGAACAGACCCTCTATAATAAAAATTGGGATATTGTGAAAAAAAGGGCAGCGTATGGATGATATTTAGAGCTAAAAATGAAGTGAAGATTTGAGGGAGGAGGTTCCCTTTTATAATTAAGGTGAGAGGAACTTTTGGAAACTACATACATAATAATTTATAATAAAATAAAACCCTAACAAAAAACCTCTAAAGTGTCCCATATTCGAATATTAGATAATATAAGGTTGTAATATCGGCATCCAATAAATTGTTGAAAACATATTTTTTCAATTTAAACCATATCTTTTTAATTGACACTTAGTTATTCTATTAAATTATAATTGTGGAAATAACATTCTAAATATTTAATGGTTATAAATATTTACTTATATGGTGTTAATTGACCCTAAATGGATATTTCATGACATCTTAGACCTTATAATTATCACTTTTTAATTTTTATATATTTTTACTATTTTTAAATAATTTAATAAAATGATATTTTTATAAAATGTCAATAATGTCAATTTGGACACTATTCATGTATTTGACTTTAAATAAAATCCACACATAAGACAAATTCTAAAAAAATATCTAATACAGTCCTAAAATTTCATAGTCACCTATCAAATTAGTGTATCACATTAATTAGTTCATATGATATTTATTTTAATATTTTTAAAACCATTTATTAGATATTTCTATTTATAAAATAATTTTTACATCACTATTGTGTCTTCATTAATTTTAATTATTTAATCTCTAAAAATTATAAATAAATTTCTATGATGTAGATAATTATTTTATATTTCCATATACTATATATAGTTGATATTAACTCATATTTATAGTAATTTTAAAATAATATTTTAACCCCTAATTACCCGATTTACCATTAACCACGGTAATAAACATAATTACCAAAGTTACTATTCATAATGCCCAAAAATATAAGTAGCATATTAACACAATTTTGACCTACTGATTCCAACTAACAAATAAATTTTTCAAAATTCAATACACATAAGTTTAAGTAATTAATTTAAAATCAATCTCATTGTTGAAATGAGGAAATGAGTTTTAAAAATTAAAACATTGAAAAGTATTGAAATGTTTTTACCTTTGAATTCGATGTAAAATTAATTATAATGAAATAAAATATATTTAATAATATAAACATATCCTATTTATAATTTACAACTATTAAATATTATAATTTAACCATATAAAATATCATTATGAAAATAAAATTTAGTTAAAATTTAGCATATTTTTACTATTCATCAAAACTTGAATGTTATCGGAAAAATATCATAAATTCATCCAAAGTAAAAATTTTATATCCCACTTCAAAATAACATGTTTATGTTCTCATATAACAATTATTAATGTTTCAAATTCTTAATTTAAATGTGGTTCGCCATTCAAAGGTGTAAAATAAAACTTCTTTCAAAAAAATAGGTTTTTATACATCAAATTAGTGTTTTATTCATACCCTATAACTAAAATATCCATTGGATGAATATCTAGAATATTTATTCCATTGACAAAATTAATTCACACAAATATAAAAATATCTTATTGATTTATATTTTCTATAAATAGTTGATATCCAAATAATTCACAACACATTTTCGTAAGTTATAATTATTCACACTAACCTAACAACTAGGATATAACATTAATTTTTTAATAAGGGAATCTTGTTGTTTTTTTAAATTCATCATTATTTGAAAATCAAGATACTAAAGAATAAATATTATTTAAAGGGAATATTTAATAAAAATATTCTGGGGTTATAATTAATATACTTTCATTATTTTATTTAAATCATTTATTTTCAATGTAGAATCAGTTTTGTATTGCCTTTATATATTCAAAACCATTATTTATTTTATAATAAATTAATTAAAATCATTAAAATCATTATTCATTCTAATTTTATTATATATTTATATTTATATTTATATTTAAGTCATAAAAATGTTATTTCTATAAACAATATTTACGTGATTAAGTGTGTTTATTTTAAAATTAACCTTTCACACCACTAAAATATTATTTGATAAATTGAATTTTAAATTTTAAATTTTAAAAACTAAATTATATAAAATTTTTGATCTTAATATTTTCCATTAAAATTTATTACTATGGTTATAAAATAATTACCATGGTAAAAGTAAATTTGGGGAAAATAAAAAATGTATAACAAAAATGAATTAAATTTATAAATTTTTTATAAAAAAGGAGTTTATGAGGTGGGATTTTACTTTAAATCCCTTTCTTATCCTCTTTGTTAAATTTTTTGGCCTTTGAAACAAAAATAGTAACTTTAAATTATGGTAAATGTGAGGGTTACTCTTATAACTACAACTACATTCTCTTATAAAATGGCAATATCTTCAAAACTTATGTACTCACTTATCATTCAATTTATCATTTAAAATATAACATTTTTCTCTTCATAGAACCATATCCCATATTCAAATGATTTTGGGCACAACTACTTAGCATAAGCCCCTCATTTCAGGGGAGACTTCCAAGGAAAATTCAAATCTCCGACTTGAGTATTATCGACTCCTTAGATTTGTTATTAAATATAATCTTTCAAATTTGTTCTCTAAAAAATAATATATTGATATTAAGGTCATTTATATACTTTTTTGTTACTATTTTAATTTTATTTTCATTATTTATTCATATAATTCATCCATAAAGAAAAAAAATTATTGTCCAAGCATTGTGTGGACTACTGTGACCACGATGTATTGTATTTCATTTTCCTTCACTGCCTTACATTTTTTGATATAAGGATTAAATAAAAGGGTATGTTTGATATTTATGATATCATTATGGTTTTATTAAGGAAAATTACAGAACCTATTAATGGAAGTATCAAAAATGATCATCGTTAATTTAATCATTCAAAATAAGTATTCTATGAATAAATTTTTTATTCAAATAATGTAATATTTTCATAACCATTACTTCATCATATAATTCCAGAAAATTATAAAATTGAAAAATTAAAAAATTATGATCATTTTTCATCAATTCAAATTATCTTACAATGTCACTGTATCATACTCATTCATTAAACCATGGCATGTTCATGTTTGGGCCGGTAAAACCACATAATTAAAAATTTATATGCATTTATATCATGGATGACTAGGAAAGATTATTTATTGGTATAATATTATGTAAATACATCAATAATTATTATATTGGTTTTGTAGATATTATATAAATATCTAATTCTTCAAATAAATAAAACTCTACGTTCATCAGAATTCATCAAAACACGCTCATTATCACCTTCAACATCAATGTTAAGGCATAAAACACTCATGGATGGAATTTGAAACATTATAAATTATTATAAAGAATACCTAAAGTTAATATTAATGAACTAGTAATAGGTTTCGTTGGAATAAAAATGAATGAAATCATTGTTCTTTATAAAACAAGTATACACAATGAAAACTATAAAAACTAATGTGGAAAATTAGAATAATTCATGTAAACAATGACTATTTATGAAGAGTATGAATGAAAATATATGTGATTATAGTTACAAATTAATTTATTAATATATCTATTTTTATTATATAGGATGTTCAATTATTTTTCTGGATTTATGGATAGGAGATAGGATTTTTCATCTCAAATTCCCCTTAATGAAAAATATTTTTTTATGTACCTTATTTATATTATGCTATTTATATACTAGTTATTTGAGATGATATATCAAGAAATTAATTTATTCATGGTAAATAAAAAAATTTGTATCCCTCTCTTTCAATATATATATTTAAATTTCTACTAAAGTTATAATTAGGGTTTTCTGTCAAAATTTTTATTCTTTGAGGATCATGTTTTCATAATAACATTTATTTATATGGTGTGTAATGTACCATAGAAAACTGTATGCAGTTAAAAAATTAGACACTAATTTTCTTCATGAATCATCAAACTACATAAAAACAAGCCAAATAACACCGAAAATATTGATAGAATAAAATATTTGGATTTAATTCAAGCCTTGAATATATCTACAGACATAATTTCTTTAGAGAACCCTGAAATATGATACATGTATAATATATTCATTAACCCTCAAAATGAATATGGCGATTTGGTATAGGTGATGGTGATTAAGTAAGAAAAATAAAATAAAATAATGAGAATAATACTATTAAGTTGAAAATGATCTTTGACATAGGATCTGAATGAAGATTTGACACCTAAATGTAGAATTCATACCATTGACTTTCGACAACTCACAATTACAGGAGGAATAAGATGGAGTCTTCAAATAATCCATCCCTCACCCCCTCATATTCACTAGATTCCACAACCATGCTCAATCCTTCATCCATGCTTGATCATTCATCCTTACATAATCCATATTACATGATCGAACAATGTTCGAGACCTCATATATGGTCAAATCCCTTTCGGAGCTCAAAAGGCATCTCAAACCCCTTTTTTAGTGCTCGGTTCCCACTGAAGGAAACCCCCCTCGCCTCTTAACCGATAAAAAATAATAAAAAATTATTAATTTATTTTACATAAAATTCATAATTTGAAATTTATATATAAATAAATTAATAATACAAATTTCCAAAATTAAATATAATTCATATATTTTATAGAAAATATATATTGGCTTCAAATATTAAATTATATATAATTCAAAATGTATTACTTATATTTATTTTATAATTATTTCTTCAAATAATAATCATATTTAATTTTATAAAAAAATAATTTAATATTTTTGTTGAATTTTTATTTTAATTTATTCATAATATGGTAATATATTGAATTTAATATACCAAAATGTGACTATCCATATTTTACTATAATACTATTCATTATCATTAAATTTTATTTTATTTTATTTTTATATTTATATATAAACGTTTTTATATTTAAATTAGATACTTGTTATATATATATATATATAAACTCTATCCTTATTTATGTAATATATACACTTATTCTATTATTTTAACTTATTTAAAAATCCTAATTATCATTATTTTTTTTAATATCATATGTCAATTATATTCAAAATATATCATTTGTAATAATAATATGATCAAAATAATAATTATTTCTCATAGAAATATTATTAAATTATCACATTAATGATTCAAATTATAATAGTTTTTAATGTATTAAATTAATTCATTAAATTAACAAATAAAAATAAATAACAATTTAAGTTCCACTTATTAATAAAATTTCAATTAAGAGGTTTATTGTAATTTATTTAATTATTTATTTTCTTTTTTATTAATAAATTATTATTAATTAACATTTTTTATTAAAATTATTATTACTAATATGGAGTAAATGTTGAATATAAAATAAATAATTTTTATTTTAAAACTCAAGTTATCAAATTCTCCCCCATTAAGTGATTTCCTCCCTCACAATTCATTTGTCGGACTTAATAAAATTATGAATTCCCATATTTAGAATTATAAAAAACTAGTATGGATTGAAATATATATTCTTAATCATATATAATTACCTATAACATCAATGTAAAATTATATCCCTTAGATTTGTTCCCCTCAAATTAAAATTCCTAATATCCAAAGTTTTCTAGATCGTTGCTATGATAAAACTGTGACTACCTGAAATCGTACTTCTACAATCTCATACAAAAACATTATTTTTATTTATTTAATTTTAATGTATCTTAAAAGTACAAAAAATATTATAGAACCAATGATCTTTTTCCTTCTAGGTTCTGTGAAAATTTTTATAGCCTTTTGATTTATTAGATTTTACAAAAATTAAAATATAACTTATTAAATTCATCTTCCCTATCACCCTAAATGTATTTTGATCCTATGAGGAATCCTTTGAAAATCATTTTAAAAATATGGGGTGATTACAAAAATATCCTAGTATGGTGTTTTAAAGAAAGTGGGGAAAATAATTTACCAATGAGTACTATAAATCTATTCTAAAAAAAATTATCACATAAAGCATTAGAATAAAATAAATAATTTATTAATACGGTGTTCAAAATAGAGAACCCATTATTTCAAAATCATTTTAAAATATATTTTATTTGAAACCCATTTAATTTCAAAATAATATTTGAAATTGTATTTTCATTTCTCAATCAAAATATTTTGAAAATAATAATTATATTATGGAATAAAATGATACTTGGATAAACATATGAAAACCATGTGTCTAATAGTAGTATCACTTGTTGAAAAGTGTTCCGTTGTGGTCATGGGTTCATTCCCTATACATCATCATCTAATTTGATACCCCATTGTCGAATTGTAATAAAAAAAATTTGAGAATATCTTCCATCCATTCTCATTCAGAACCTATTAAATACTTTTCAAAATCATACATAAATTATTTTCATGGACGAAAATAATTTTATAACCCCAAATGTTTTAAGAATATCATTTTTTTAGAAAATTGTTGGGAGATATGCATTAGTTTATTATATTTAAAATACATGAACATAAACACATTAGAATTAAATCAAATACATGTATTAAAATTAATGAGATGTTGAGAACAATTATAGAATATAAAAATATCTTCTAACATGTATGAAATTCATAGTAATTTAACATCAATTTATATATAAAATTATCACTTTTATCACTAGAAGAAATTACTAGTAAATGTTTAATTTGAAAGATGGAATTACATTTAATTTTTAAAATAAAATTACTTAATAGGTGTTTTTGAAAGTTATTACATCATGGAAAATTAGAAAAAATAATTTTTATATAATCTAGTTTTGAAAATAAAAAATATGTCTTTCAATGATGCAGCTATTTTATAAAAATATAAACATTTGAAAATAAATACTACCTTTGAAAATTGAATTCTCCAATTAAATATGTAAAATATGGTGTTTTTAAATAAAATATAGATATAATTGAGTTTATGAAAATAATAAAATAAAACATATAAATTATAAATTATAAATGATTGAATACAAAAACACCCCATACATCAAATTAAAGGTGATTTAAGGAAAACAACAGGAGATGTTTGAACATAGAAAATAGAAGAGAAATTTATTGGTTCATAGATAGATTCCTTAATAGAACCACATAAAATTCATGATGGAAGCTCTTTTTTTAATATTCTCAGCCCACATTATCGATGTATTATTAAACAATGGATTAATATCTTCCATTTAAGATGTTTTTCAGGTTTTTTTAAATCCATTGTTGCTATATCAACCCCATATTTGGTAGTTTTAAGCTAAAGAATATTTCAATCTAAATCATTCAGGGTTTTTAAAAAATAGTATGTATAAGGATAGAAAATATTTATATACATGCATCTTTTTGCATCTGGTGTATGCCAAGGAGGAAGAAATTAAAACCATCTTCGACTTTATCTCACAACTCAACATGATTAAATATTGATTAATATTATATGCAGTTAAAAAATAAAATATAAATCTCATTTATGAATTATTAGGCTATATTAAAACAAGATAAAGCTCACAGAAAATATTGAAAAAACTATTTCAATTTAATTTAACCATTTTATAAAACCACAGTCATAATTTACTTAAAAACAACAAAATATAATACTCATAAAATATATTTATTATCCCTTGAAAATGAGATGAAAAATAAGGATAGACGTTGACAATCAAAGAAAATAAATAATGAAAACATCAAATGTAATACTGTTAAGGTGAAAATTATCAATAAAATAGTATCTAAATGAAGATTAGACACCTAAAAACAAAATACATATTAACATGTTTCTGAAAATTACACTTAAAAGAAGCAGATGATGGGGAATTTGAATAACCCCATGCTCGACCCCTCTTCCTCGCTCAATTCCACATCTGTGTTATTTCCTTCATCCATGTATGATCAATCATCCTCACTTTATCCATATTCAAAACCTGATATTCTCTTAGGCCCCCATACTTGGTTGAATCCCACTTGGATCTCAAAACCCATCCTAGTCCCTTTTTTCCGTGCTTGGTTTTTAACCGAGGAAACCCTTCCTCACCACTTAACCAATAAAATCTGATAATAATATTTATCCATTTTATATTACATTTGTATTTCAAATTTTATATATAAATAAATTAATAAAACTCATTTTATACAATTTAGCCTATTTTTTATATTTTATAGTAAATATATATTTCAGTCAAAATTTTATTTATATATAATGATAAAAGTGTAAGTTATTTTTATTTATTTTTTATTTTTTATTGTTGTTTAAATAATTTTTCTATTTCAATTTTTTTAAAAATATAAATATTAATAATCTGTATATTTATATGTACATGATGAGGTAATATATTATATTTAATATATACATATATAACTATTCATATTTTATTGTAATATTATGCCATATCAATAAATTTGATATCATATTTATTTTTATATTTATACATTTATTATATTCAAATTGGATACTTATTTTATATATATATAAATATATATATATTTATTTAAACTTCTTTCTTATTTAAAAAATATAAATACATTTTTTATTTTTTTAATACATAAATTATAATTTTCATTGTTGTTGTTTTTATTTAACATCACATCCCATGTAAATTCAAATTATTTCATTTCTTATAATAATATCATTACATATATTAATTTATTCACATAAAAATATTTTTATTAGTATATTTTTTATTCAAACTATAAATATTTTTTATTTACATTATCAATTTATAAAATTAACTAATAATAATCAATAATAATATAAGTGTTATTTGAAAATAAATTTTCATTTAAGAGTTTCACAATAATATAATTACATATTTCTTTACTTTCTTATTTGAGAAATTATTATTCATTATCATTTTTTTATTAATATTGTAATTACTAAGTTATATTTAATGTTTAAAATAAATAAATAATTATTATTTAAAAACACATGATGCTACAATAGGTGTGCAATTATATGGTGAAAATATTATTATTTCTTATAGATTATTTTGAAAATATAAAATCATTTTTGAATGAAGAAGCAATTCTAAGACTATTTCGATCAGAATTTATGTATTATAATATAGTGAAACAATATTATAAGTAATGAATTATATTTAGGGGGATTAAATCCTTCTTAGTTAAACATAATTACGATGTATTTACTGTTAAATACCATTATATATACTTTTTGGATAACTTGACTATTTTTTGGTGGTTTAAAATTATCTAAATAATGTAAGACTATATGGGTATTTTTTTATTGAGTTATCAAAGTCAAAATTCTACCGTATTAGGGAATTTTGAATATATTTTTATAGACGTTTTTTTTATATAAAGAATAATGATATAGGAAACCCCAAGAAAACATATAATTATGAATAATGAAAATATTTTTATATAATGAAATTGATGAATTATATACATAATAGATGATTTTTTGACATAAAAAAATATATATAAACACGTTTTCATTAGAAAAAAACATAGAAGAATATGTAAGTGAATTTATTAAACAATATTGGAATAAGGTTAATATAAGCTTATTAGATGATGAAAAAATAGAGGTAGCTTCATTAAAGGATTTGTAAGAGAGAATGTATGTTGAAAAAAATATATTTGGCACTATTCATTTGAGAGATATGTCTAACTAAGCTAGGAAAACGAGTAAGAAAATTGTTTAATTTACTGTTCATAATTACATTATAAAGGTGTTAATAATTGAAATGAATGGAAAGATATAATATCTTTAAGAATAGATAAAGGATTAGGAATTTTTAACTAAGTGTATAAATTTTCTAGTGGAGGTGAAACTAATGAATAATTTCATGTCTGACATGTCAAAGAATCCAAGAGGTATTATTATACTTATCAAAATAAATGATCTAATTGGTAAAAAAGTACATCTCATCTAAAAAATCATTAATTTATAAATTATCTAACAAGTATGGGTAAAGAAACGATAATAGAGTAAAATATATACCCTTACCTAACCCGGATATATCCCACCTGTGATGGTGTTAAAGAGAGTGTATAACCCTAATATTTCTTCCCAAATCTCTAGGATAAGAAATAAGTACTATAAAAGTATATCTCAAGCATTGGATTCCATATCCTAAAAACAAATACATTGGATAGTATCATTAAATCAAATTTAACAATTCAAAGTGGACATTATAATCAACTATGAAATAATATTCAAGAGAGATAAGGTAAAAATCAATGATAATACAAAAATTTAATTACCAAATGATTGGGGAAAATATAACATCCAAGTAACCCTGATAAATAACCTATCTAAAGACATGAAACTAGCTTACAACATAAGAACAAATAATAATATTCACCTATGAGTTCTTTTAATATCTTTCTCCACTATCGAAATATCCCTTGATGTTACCTCTAAACCGTGTGTCATCCGAATAGACACAACATGTTAGGAAACCTAACCTTTTAAATGAGGTGAATAAATTTTCCTAAAATGAAACACTGAAAACACATATCATATGACAAAAAAATTCAAATATAATATAATATTTTAGAAAATAAAATTTTTGAAATAATAAAACTTATAGGGAATGAGAATCGCAGTCAACAAAACAGAAATCTATGGTGGTCATATAGTGAAGGGAACATATATTACACTAAATAATACAATACATGAAATAAAATATCTCATAAAATGCACATAACATTTCTAGAATCATAGTGGTGGTCCCTTTCCTCACTTTGGAGTGCATATTATCTTAGTTGGTACCAACCCCTATATTAGACTCACACCTCAACATGTGGAATTTGAATCAGCAAAAGGAGTTAATAAATAAATGAGAGGAGAAACCACACCCTATTTTAAAGGGGGGTTTCTAACTCCATTAAATGTACATAGGATTATTTCCCTTTTATTGATATCTCCAAGGGGATACTGATCCCTTTTCTCCTCTAGATTTGTATTCTACACCTAGTTTTTTTCACATTGAATCCATAGAAATAAAACCACATAATATGAATTGACTTCATTATCTAATGATATGATATATTCATATTTTAGTTTTATATGGAAAAATACCAGAATGGACTACTCACATATTTGATTATTACACTAAAGAAAGATTATATGAAAAATAAAATAAATATATAGTACATGATACATACACTATGGGACACATAAGGTGAGAATAATTCTAATGTTGGTCATAAAATGTCTTCATCCTTCTTTGTGAGGATAATGTTGAAAATATTTTAAAGGAAGGTACATGTTGTATAGCACATGGAGTTTTATTTGCTGTGTATAGCTTGAAACCCAATTCTTTTCATTCACTTATACAATGTGTGATCCCTATCACATATAATGTGTGTAACATGTGGAAGAGTCAGGAATATACTTTATTACACCTCATGTCATGGAGTTTCATAAAAAACATTGTGTGATTCAGGAATACACATTTTTTGGTATTTTACTTTATGATGGAAACCATAATAAACGCCAATACAAGAAACAATGTGTTCCCCAATGCCTAGATGTTGGAAAATTGCATCTTTACCCTATTAAATTTATATATAATCATGGTTTGAACAACTATACTCACTATTTACACTATTATTTGGGGTTGCGATAATACTCACTATTCCCAAACACTATCACATATCCTTAAGTTACTATTCATGTCACTCTCATCACTGGAATCATCCTAAAGCTAAATCACCATGCCTAGGATTTCGCACCCCACAAAACCCATGAATGAGCATTCATAAAGGATCTAATGATAAGTTTCAACTGTTAACACATCATGATGATGAATCCTTTTTACTATTTCTAGGAATAAACCAGTATCGCTCTTACTATTGTCAGTTCTATCTCAATATTAATATTCCATAATCGATTTATGGACTGATGTGAAGGATTGTGATGATTGTTCGTTATAGAATATGAAAATTATGGGGGGATGTATTGGTGGTTTCTACAATTTCACCCCCCCCCCAAACATCAATAATGTGATCAATAATGGATAAAAGATGTGTAAAAATGATGAATGTGAAACATAATAAAAAAATCTTGAACAAATCAATATTGAGTTTAGAATAATTCATTCTAATTTTTTTTTAAACAATTTCAATGTTGAATTAAATATAAAAAAATATGGAATCAAAAATTTTGAATGATTCCCTTACATAGTGAGAAATTCATCCAAGCATCAAGAATCCTTGTTTTTGGATTATATATTCATATATGTTTAGATTATTAAATAGACCCTATATAAATTATCATCCATATATGGAATAATAAGATTAAGTATCCAATAGGGTTCATTGTTGATTAATGAAGTCTTATCCCCCCTCCATTGAATTTATTTATTAACATACTAATAATATTAGAATAAGATAAATTGGTGTAAGAAAGAATATAATAATAAATTCATAGTCTTGATCCCTAATCCTAAAAATAAAATTATACATCACTTATGTAAAATCCATCAAATATATAAACAAATTTATTTCTTCAAATACTATATAGGGATCCATTTGAAATATATTAATTATTCCCAAATTTATAGTATAAAAAAATTACATTCTTATAATAATATATATTGTTGAAATACCCATTAAACTTCTAAAAAGTAACCTCTTGTGATATCAAAATTATAAATATTATTGATAATAGTAAAATAAATTAAATAAAAAATCATATCACAAACCCTTCGATGGTTTTTCATAAAAAAGAAAAATTAATTCAAAGAGGTGAGGTTACAAAACTTGTTTCTAAATCTCATTATCCCACAAAATCTTCCAATGATTTATTTGATACCATAGGAAATTCAACAAGGGAATCATTAACTCAAAAAATATCTCATCTTACTATTCCTTCTTTAAAATCAGGAACTCCAAAAAGGAGGTTTTTTCTGAGAAATCCATATCACCCAAATTGAAAAGCGTAATTTATTATCCACATATATCATATGTTTCCATAGGTGGATGATGTTGTGAAACTAGCCCATCTATAATGTCACTATGAAGGCTAAAATCACACTAACCAATGAAGAGTATGGAATAAACCAAGGAATCTAAAATATAATATTCTCACCTCATGAAATCTTTTTATGTCACATAATAATAAAACCATAAAAAACCCATGGTCTCTCTCCTTTTACTCCAAATGTCTTCATATTTGGTTCAAAACGTATATTTATTCCTTTTGATAGTATGTGTCCACTCATTGATCACATGAACCTTCAAGTTGAAAAACTATACCATCCCCAACCCCATAATCAATGACTCCCAAATATCTAACGAATATAGGAACAAACTATAATTCTTTAAATATATGTTCTCAAAATTTATCGTAATGAAAAAAAAATAGTATCATTTTTTCTATGTAAATTCCATTACATTTAGGTGATCAATACAGTTCCTACTAAAATAAATTATGAAAGAATGAAATATATCACAAATAAATTAAATAATTTTACTAGAATTTTTATCTATCCATGGGTAAATTCTTTTACTCATCCTCAATTAGGTCCCAAAAGAATCATTCAAACTCCCCAAAGTTAAGAATGTGAAGTATGTAACTGAATTAAAAAACATATAATATTCACTACATGAAAATATTTGATCTCATCTATTTATAATTTTCAAAAATAATTCAACAAAATTTTCTCCCTTATAATAATAAGGTGATATAACATAGTCAATCAATCAATGAGAACCCATAAATAATCATGATCATTTTCTATATATGGGTATCCAATCATGAAATCCATGGATATATTTTCCTAAATATTCTTGGTAACTCAAAAAGGATATCTCAAACCAATGGGAACCAAGATCCAAATATTAATTTGTTGGAAGATGAGACACCATGATATACACTCTTCAAAATTCTTTTTCATGTCTGGGAACTAAATATAGTGATTAACTTCTGGGAAAAACATCATATAAACAAGATGAACTACTATATGGTAAGTGTTAAACTATCCCAAAATATATTTACCCAACACAATTTGAACTGTTTTCTGCCTTAGGAGGAGGATGATGTCCTTCTCACCCTTAAAGAATCATTCAAGAGTATCACCTAAGAAAATATGATCACTAAAGGCCTAGAAATAAATGTATTAAATCTGATCCTCTCTCAATGAATGAATTAGTGTAAAGGCCACCATAAAATATTGATTTCAAGAAACATCTCCCTCTTATTAAATAACCAATTGAATTTGGAAAGGTTTATATAGTAATACACTATCATCTAATCATGAAAAATTTTGATAATGGAATCAGCCACCAAGTTTAACTTTACTAGATTATATTCCATATTTAATTCATACTACTATAAAAACTCTTGCCATTAACTCTAATTCATGTTTAAATATCTCTCATAGATAATAGACCTTATAATTTTTAATCTATGTATAAAATAAATTACTCACAAAAAAATTAGTAAATAGACATCATTAACATTAACACTGCCACTATAAGGTATGTTTTAAGGGTTGCATTGTTCTATTTGTGTGGTCTTAACTACCTAGAAATGTGATAAACCAATAATTTTCAATATATTTTCACACATACAAGATTGATACTCATGGTATCATGTTACGTCTCATACATTAATTGATACTTTGTTATTTATTGAATTTTTTCTCTTGTTAAACACTTTTCTATCTCCTTAAGGTCTCACTATAAATGATCAAATGAAATATAGGGACGCCCTTTTAGGGTATGGGAAATCATGGTAGCTATAATATTCAAAAAAAATATCTATAATATTTAATAATATCATACTAGAACACAAAATAGACACAACTAAAATATATCATGGGGTGACTCCTAGGCCATCATGGCCTCAATGTTCATGGGTTCAATGACCAATCCACCCTTTTAAGATGATATTCGTTAAGAAATAAACTTCCCAAATCCAAAATATTCACTTATATAGATTTATAAATAGTTGGTCATAAGTAATAAATCATGGAAAATATATATATGTTATCCATACATGTCTTACATCATAGAAAAATTAGGTAGTAGTCAATAAAAAAAAATCCAAAAACTGATCTAATACTTGTTAAAAGATCTATCTCAAGAATACCATGAACACACAATGAAATTTTTTATCACTAAACAGTATCATAATGAATATATATTAAATTTTGAGACAATTTAATTCTATCTTCAAATATCATCCTTAGAAACATGATGTTGGTGTGTAAGCACGACATTGAACATTGAAGACTACTTCTCACAATTTTTTATTCAAATAGGTCCTTAATACTCTATAGAGGGTATTTTTTTTATTAATCTAGTTTAAGTGAAAATCGTTAATAAATCCTTAATATCTAGTTTTACTTATTAGAGAATAGAACATGGTTTTTCTAAGGGGACACATTGGGTGTGGTGAATCCTTTCTTCATAAAGTTTTATAATCTCACATTCATCTCCAAATTCTCATTAAAGAAAATCTAATACCCATCAAAATATATTAGTGTGTCCTCAAGAAACAAATTAGTACTAAAAACATCACAATTATGGTTAAATCCAAGACCACCACAATGTAATACATCTATTTAATAATTTATAATTATATGTGACCACCCTTTAGAATAAACTACACCTCTCAAAGATAATCTCTCCATTTAATGTGTAATTATCAGTAACATCCTATTGGTTTCTATTGATCATACATCCTATGGGTACAACCAATAATGGAAGGTGAATCTCAACCCATATTCTTCCTATAATATCAATATGAAATGATAGAAATATTCCCAACTACAGAAAATGGAAAACTAGTTTGTTCCAAGGATTAAATCATAGTGTCTTTTCCTTAAAATGATTCATTTATAACAATTTTACACACTACTGAGAGTACTCCCACATTAATAAAAAAATTACTTTCATATTTCTTTCTCTTAGAGTTATTGTATCTAGAAGAATTAGTTGGGCCATTTGATCTACTAGGATATCTTTTTTGAAATCTAATAATGAAGAAATAAAAGGGTATCTTATACCTATTTCATGGAGTATTAGTTCCTTAGAAGAGAATACATAGATCATACCTCAAACCATGTTTGGAATTTCATGAACATATCCCTCTATCATGTGATTATTACAATGGTCATGAAGTTTTCTATCTATACCTGAAATAGAACACATGTTATTATTTGTAGTAGGAGAATATAAAATAAAAATCCATCACTATTCCCTCGTATACTACCAAATAATTTTTCAAAATCTCCACCAGAAGAAAAATCGTATTAATGATGGGGTACCCATTATCCCTATATTATCTCTAATGGAGAGATAATTCTATAGTTCCACCATAATAAATATTTTTTTCATTATTGGTGGGACATGGATGATAAATTTTCATTATACTTTTATATATATATGAATATATATATATGTGTGTGTTTATAATTTAGAAATCACATGGAATCCCTCTATTGTTGTTCTCTAAGACTGGGAAAATAAATGTTTCTATCTGTAATTATAGGTTATCATTTTCTTTTATTGGATAGCTATTGTTGATCTCCTCCTTTGGAAAAATATAGACAACTATAATAATAGTTTATGTATCTATTAGAAAACTCTTTATCATTAAATCATACTCAAAAAAATAAGATATAGTTGGGGATGATAAATTAATATTTCCTCTATAAATATTCTTTATAATTCTTCAAAAAAAATTGATGTTGAATAAATCTATCATGGATTGCTTCCAAGGATAACATCAAGTGGCATATAACTAGAGTAGAATATAAACATACACACATACTCAGACATAATCACACAATCATTTTTGAGGTTTAATATATTTTAAAATTTAACCATTCGTAGAATATATGGATAAAATCTTTCTCTAAAATAATCTATAAACTCCCCAAGGGTATAGTGAAATCCTTGTGAGTTTAAGTGACCAGTGTTCACCAATAGTTTAATTTGTTATTATATAGGCTCAAAGTGAGTATTATTATATGATTATTGGGTGTTCAAACCTGATAGAAAATATAATTCACCAACCCCAACCTATATACTACTTCTGGAGAAGAAATAATTTCTATAAACCAAGTTGGAAACCATTACAAAAAATACAATAATAAACACAACCTACTCATTATCTTGTTTTTATTAGAAGGGATTTCCATCCACACTATATGTGACTCTTTTCTCTATGAATGATTTTGAAAATATTCCCTCTACCCATGGGGTGGAGATAAATATCAATAATATACCTTTAACAATGACTGTTTGATCAATTGTTCAATGTCTGGAGGCCGATGGAGTAGTAAAATCACATCTTAATCATATATCAGTATATGAATTATATTTTTTATTGAGTGGAATTCATTAATTAAAAAATAAAAAACCAAGAGTATTAACAAATATCTAGATGATGTAAAATATAAATTAAAAAGAAAAAAATAACTAAACACTATCTGATATTTTTACCATCATTATTATACACTAAAACTAATTGATTTCTTTTTTATGTTAATAAAAAAATTAATAAATACCTAGTGACATTGTATATTGGGTTCCCAAATGAATTATAGGGTTCCCTAGTATGAGAACTGAATTAGAAACCCCTTAATAATTTTACACTTTGTTACTACACTAAATATCATAAAAACCCTAACATCATACTTCATCTCTATGATAAACACCCTCTCATACCATTTTTACATAAGCCATCCCATGATACCCATCTTGGGATACTGATAAAATAATTTTTGGAACATCATGATTTCATTCAGTAGACTATGGTCTAATGACTAGAACCAAGATGGATATCACGTAAATAAGAGAGTTTATACTAATTTACCTATAAATAAACATATATATATATATATATAATTACCATAGAATGTGAAAATAATATTCAATTACAAAATTAAATTCTTATGATTGAAAATATTCGTCTATAATATTATGACAGGTACAACAAAATAAATTTGATAAAAATAAATTTTCCCAAAAACTAAATTAAATTCTAACCTCAAGTAAATATAAGACTAACTCCACATCATCCCAAATCCTAACATGATCACTAAAAGAAATAGCCACCATGGAGTGGCATTAATATCCTACTCTAGAAGATCCATGTCCCCTATAGTCACCTATGAATAGTTAATAATATACATAGACATAACATGGTTAGGAAAGAGGATCATTCTAGGTTGAGTATGTAAATACCCTGTAATACTCCTTAAAAACACAAAGAAAGGATTACTAATTATTTCAAATCAAAAACAAAAGAAACTAATATATTCTTTATGATTCATAAAAACTAAGAAAGAATGAGAATTCCAAATTATTACAACTCAACTATGTGGTGATTATACATTGAATTTAACAGAGAGTAATCTGAAGATCATATGACAAAAATCACTCATACTAATAATCTCACATAAATTCCACATTTCCTCTTTAGAATCATAATGGGGGACCCACCACATACTATAGAGTTTTTATTGGATGAAGGAGTAAGGAATCCTATAGAGGACCCAAGACGATTTGAGTGGAATCTAAATTATCTGGGGGGGTTACCAACTCTATGGGTGGAGGACTATTTACTGCTAATGATTTGGGGTTATTGAAACCATCGATTATTTGGATTATTCACACCCATGTATGAATATTTCCTTGGGATTACTGATCTCATGTATTCTCCAAACACCACTCCCAGAATCAATCATCCTCTTTTGAATTATAAGGATATAAAACATCTTAATACAACATGAAAGAGTTTAAAAAAATATTTTAAAGGACTGCTCTATTTTCTTATATAGAAACACAAGTAAGAGGATGTGAAAAACACAGAAGAACGCATATCATATGGTGTGTAATCTGCTAAATATTTTTTATAAAACTTAAAATGTACCCATTTATGTACTTTTACCATCCTATATTATGGGGATAACATACATGTAATTCCCTAAAAAGGTAAATTTCATGTTTTACCAAGGGATTGATCAGGAATATACTAGTTTAAACTAGATTTTAGTTATTTACCAATGCCCAACATAATATTTGGCCAACATGGAATTCATGTCGTGAGGGAATAGTTAGATGCATATAGTGATACACTTTGATCCATATAGTTTGGTCAAATATGATATTTTCATTGTTATTATACACCATGTGATATTACCATTTACTTAGAATCCCTAGCCATAGATGAACAAATACATGGTTTGTACCACGATGATAGAAGACCATATAATCACATATTCAAAATCCAAAAACCCTAGACACATTAAATTTAATATAAATTTTAATCCATTTATATCATGATTAAATTATAATTCCCTGATCACTGCTCCATGTTACCTTCACCTCACTATTTTCATCCAAGACACTCTCATCTCCACCACTCTACGGATAGAAAACTGTCAAATTTAAAAAAAAAATCATCCCATTAAATAAAAATCTAATAGTAATTAGGAATTATTTGTCCTTATTTTAATAATATAACATCTAACAAGTTTCACCCCTTCTCTACTACCAAGAAAAACCGATATTAATGTATTCATAAATTGTTATATCTCCATATCAAACATTCTTCACTGATCCACTTACCGTTGTGAGTAATAAAGATGGTCATTTATTATGGAGAGGGTAAGAAGATAAAATGGAAGGGATGGATTAGTTGTTCATGTTATTCCATCCTTGAAAAATATTTACCATAGTTTGGATCATGAATTAAATACGTGTGAAAATAAATAACAAAAAAATTAAAATATATTTCTAGAATAAATCATGGATGCGTTTAAAATAATCTAAGTCACATTTACAAAAAAAATTAAAAATCTAACATTTAATGGATAGTTATGCATAATAAATCAATAATGATGCCCTACCTTGTTCAAATTGTCATTGAAGCATCAAGAATCATAACCAATGACTTATGAATCAATATACGTTTGACTGATTTGATTTCCCCTCTAAGAAGGATAATCTAAATCATCATGAATGTTATTAAATATAATATAGGGGTATGTGTGCCCCAATGGTATATCAACCTCCATTGAAATACTATATATATATATACAATAATTATGTAAAATGGGGTAATTAGAATTGAGCCCAAAATTTTTCCATACAAATCCTAAAGTTGTAACATAAAAATTATACCACTCTTAAGTAAGACTCTTTCCTTTGGACATAATTATAATATTGAAATTACTAAGTCTGGATCTGTTTAAAAGATAATAATGGTTTTTTCATGTGTGATATAAAAATAATATATTTTAAAAAAAATATGAATTAATTTTTAGATAACGGTAATGATTTAAAAAATTATCCTTCATTGAAACACCCTATATAATTAATATTTACAGTATTTAATTGGATCAAATGAAAAATTTGGGACACTAAAAATAAAAATTTATTTATAGATCTATAATCTAAAAAAATTATGGGATAAATATATAATTCAATATGATACTACTTAATCCATCAATATTTTAATTCATATAAATGATATTATTAAAAATTATATGGTATATAAATTTCCCCCTCTAGAAATGTCTAAAAAATATGGACAATATTTTAAGGGATATATTTTGTATTTAAAAACTGAATAATATATGTTAGGACAAGTTCAGAGAGTGATGTATTGTATTATTATGATAACATCGCCCATTAAGTCTCCAAAGTAGTCAATTATTAACAAATGATATTTTAATAAAATTCTATATAATGAAGGAAATAAACCTAAAGAGTGGAATTCATAGAAAAAAAATAAATATTTAGAAAAGAATATTTTTAATGATCCAAAAAGGATGTTTATGATAGAAAATATACATATAATATATATTTAATGACTAATTTAGATAAGATATTAAATAATATTGATGAAAAGGTTCCATGGTATGATCAAGAACAAATTTACCATGATGAATTTTAATAGGTTGATTTTTTTTCAAATGAATATTTATAGAAATGAATATAACATTACAATCATCAAACATGGATAGATTAGTCATAATGGTTTCAGAATAAAAAAATTATGAACACATACTAGTATTATATAAAGTCATTATAACAATTTTCATACAATTTATTTAAGTATTACAACAAAAAAAGACTTACTAGATAAACATGAATAGTCGATAGATAAGATTCTATTTCATATAAGTTCTTTTTAAAAAAAATGACCTACAAAATCAGATGAAAACATATAATAAAAAACATGAAAAAAATTTGACATAGTTGGAAGAGAAAAATGTGATACGACAAATTAAAAATTAATTCCTTAATATAAATAATTAATTTCTTTAAATTATAATAAATAAATAAAATGTGATCATAAATATTAACATCCGACATTTTATTTCTAAACATTAAAATAAAATCAACCCTTTTATTACTCCCTTATTATTTTTCATCGGAATAATTATATCATTTTACTATGAAAAAAATTTATATTTCATTCTTAGAATCATAAAGTGTGATAAAATTAATAATTAAAATATATATATATATATATAATTTTATGTTTTTAATATGGAGAAAACTTTTAGAGAGACTGTTTATATAAATTCCATGAAGTATAATAATGATGGATGTAATAAATCATTCTATTTTTCATTATACTGAAATGAAATTTATTTTACCATTCCATGTAATTATCAAAACAGTTGATATATTGGATTCATTATTGTAAATATCATCATCAGAATCCTTCTTTTGGTAAATCAAAATATATATAATCTTTATACTAATATTTGACCTACAGATTGTTGTATTAATAAACCATTATATAGATAATTAGATAATATATATGGTATTCATTATGTATCGAAATAAAAATAGTTAAGAAGATATTACAAGAATATTATATGATTCTATAAATCAATAAAGCTACTATATAGGATGATAAAGAGGAAAATAAAATCTAAATATTTTAAAAGTGTTTCTTAAATCTATAAATCATCCTAAATTTATATCAATTCAATTATAAGATTACTAACTTATTATATTTATATATAATTTTTATAAAAAAGTCATATTTAAATATAATTATAAATTTTTAAAAAATGTTTAATTTTAAAAAAGTTATTTTAAACTCTTTCATTCAATGAGAAAAAATATTGGTTTTTATTTTTTAGTTTTTACAATTTGTTTTTCCTAATATGAGTTTTCACTATAAAATTAAACAAAAAACAATATAGAAATTTTTTTATCTTATGGTCTTTTTCATCAAATAATTCATTGGATAAGTACATGGTTTCAAAAAATAATGATTAAAGAAGTAATGGGGATAAAAAAATTTCACTTGTATACCTTGAATAAAATATTTTTCACTTATAACATAGTTTATCCAAATATATGCATAGATATTCTTATAAATTTGGATTATTAATATTTAAAACTATTGGGTTCAGAAATGTAAAATTTTACGATGCATGGATGGTTCGTTTAGAACCAATATTTTTTCTTTATTGATTTTGATAATATTTATTATACTATATTTATTATTATGATTATTTTACTTTTCTTATGGTTATTTTTTATAATTCAAATATATATATTTTATTTTAAACACATTACTCAAGTGTAAACTATCTAAAATAAATACTTCAAAATCATAATAGTTTATGGGGTTTATTAATTTTATATTTCTTAATACTTAAATTCACCCCTAGTTGGAGATACATTATTATGAAAAAAAGAAAATATTTTTTATGAAATAATTCAGTTTAAAGGTAAATAATTTATTTCTAAAATGTATTTTTGGTTAAACAAGATAATAAAAAAACATTTACCTTGAAAATTTAATTATTAAAAATAAAAAAATTATATTAATATAAATGTTTCTTCTGGAGAAATGGAAAAACACTTATTTTTCCTTTATATTATCAGTCAAAATTTAGATATTTTTGGACATTGTGTTGATTGTAATGAATGTGATTTATAAATATGATATTGAATCTAAAAAAAGTTATAGATTATTCTAAAATTTTATTTACTACCTTGAATTTATATGAAAGTAGAAATCAGATTAATTTTAGATCCAATAACATAGAAAAATTTAAATATTGTAATAAATAAATGGGGTATATATACATGTGATTCAAGGAATAATTTATGAATACAATATCCATACAAATATGCACTACTGTAAAAATAAAATTTTAAAATAGTGAATGGAAGAATGGAGGAAAATTTATAAATGTAAAATTGCATGAATATCAATGAAAAGTTCATATTAAGGTAATATTTTCATTGTTAAAGTAAAATAATAAGAAAGTGATTGGATAATTTTCAACTATTGATATAAAGGAAATATATATGAGTGATTTAAAAAAATCAATTGATTTTGAGGTTAATGATTAAGATTATTCATTTGATAAAGATAAGCTGTGATTTATGGAATCTGTAAACAGGGAACCATATATAATTTCTAGATGTGATATTAATAATAAGTAAATTATGTATAATGAAAATTTAAAAAAAATAATTTGTCATTCATAAATATTTTAAAAATTAATTACAGTATAATTACATCATTCTCTAAATGACTAATACCTTAATATTTTGAGGAGTTTGTATTGATTGTAAATAATAATTCTATTAAGAATTATCTAAAAACTATATTGAGAAAGTTAAAAAAATTATCTTAGAAAGGCCCTTAAAATTTTAAAAATCTACTGATATTACTTGGAAAAAAATTTAACCCTAAAAACTCAAAAATAAAATAAACAATTTACATATGAACATATATGACCAATTAGATTTTATAGATATTATTCTACTCCCAACACTATTTGGAATAGTAGAAGAATATTTACAATATATTATACATTTGGGAGTCTATAAAATTGATCATTGCAATGTTAAACTATTACAACATAGTTTTTTTCACAAAATGGAAATTTCACATAACCTATATTTGAATATGTTTTTGGTTATCATGTTTTTTATGTATAAGGGCATAAAAATATGGTTCAAAAGTTTTATATACCAAAGATAATTTTGTTACAAAAAAGATTAATTAATTTTACAATTCAATGTTTATCTATTTAAATAAGACATTTAAGAGTCTATAATATATATAAAATTAATTTCTAAGGAATATTAATTTTAAACACATTTACATGATAATCTTATTGAAGGTTAAATATGGGTATGTAACATTAAGTGTTTTTTAAAAAGTAATGATTATTATCCTTAAACTAGTAGGTATCTCATATTCAGTTCTATCTACGAATTTTTCTATTTACAGAATGAAATAAAATTTCAACAATATTGTCTAATTTTACCAAAATTGAAATTATTTAACATTTAATAATAATTAATTAATGAAACATAATTAAATTTATTATTTTTCAGGTGGAAAATAAGAATTTTGATTTTATTTATTTTTATTAACTTATTTATAAATTTGGTTTCAAGATTAATTTTTTTATAGTGTTTTGTAGATCTATCATAAAAGGATAGAATAGTATATTTTCACTCACTTATCAATATTAATTAGAAATGTTTGGTAAAGGATATACATAATCTTTATTTCCTTTACATAAAATTTTGTAATAAATACCAATGATTTGAGAAGGATAAAGTCTCATTCAAGAGTAATAATTATTTTCATCCTATTAAACCCTATAATTATATTAAATGATAGTATTTATATTCTTCGTAGTTTCAATAAAAAAATTAAATTACAATTAGTATGACTTTTTAGATAACTATTAATGACATAATTTATTTTATTTTCCTCATCAACAGATTTCATTAGGAGGCTGATTTATAAAATGTTCAATGATTGTTTAGAACCTGTTAGTAGAAACGTAAATATTTATAATTTAATCATTACAATTTGTAATAAAACCATCATTTGAATTCTATATATATATATATATCCACAACATGTTATAATATTAAATTTTATATCTCTAGAACACCACAACAAAATTATTTTACTAAAAGGATAAATAAAACTCATCATGTGATATCTTAAAAAAACAGAATTATTATACTTTTTGAATATATGTTTAGGATAATTATATATTTATAACTTTTAATAATATTAATTAAGTTCTAATTAAAACTACTTTAATGATAATTTCTTATGAACTATGGAATTTAATAAAACCCACGGAATGTTATTTTTGAGTTATTAGCTAAATAATTTATTCCCAATAAAAATTTTAATTTCTATTTTATATTGTTAATTATATAATTAATGAAAATTTTAAAATATTATATCACTAGTATAAAACATAATTAAATAATTTAATGGCAGTGTATTGTTAATGAACAATATAAATAGGAATTTTGGGGTTTTTAAATCAAATGAATTTTTGAATAGTTTATGAAGGAGAAATATTTTATTCTGAATCAATATTATAGTGGTTTATATGATTGGGGATGTTAGAGAAGTTTTTTTATGAAGTATAAAACAAAATGTAATGATATTTAAGTTACATTTTAATATTTTTTTATGTGCAGTTGAGAATTATAGTCATATAGTTGGACTATGATTTTTTAACCATCTATAATAATGTTTCTTCGATAAGTTTTAATGAAATTAAAAAATTATTTATCATGAATTTTTTTAGTATATTATCTCATGAGAGGATAAATTTTGAATTAAATATTTAATAATATCGATTTTTAGTATACAGTCATGCATAATATGGGGTTTAAAATCTAGGTTACACTATGAAGAATAGTGTTACTTTTTAATGGGTTGATTTTAAATATTTTTAGAATAATTTATATGACATAAAATTTTGATTAGAATTTTAATTTGGTGATTATTTTTATTGTAATACAGTTTCTATGGTGTTATTATAACACCCCAAAAATTTAAAATACCCAGTTGATAACAAACTTAACACATAACACTGAGATTTATTTAAATCATGATATACTATTAAAATGTTATTATTCTATATAATAGGTATCATAACACAATTTGAATGTATGGTATGAATAGGTTAACCATATTATTAAAAATATATATACTAGTTTATATATTGTATTTATTAAAAAAAATTAGAGCATAGCTTTTCGAAAATGATTTTTCTTTAAAAAAATATTTTTCCCCATTTGGTGCTTGGAAATTATAATTACTTTCTAAAAATTATAGAAATTTTATTTTAAAAAAATATAATAATTTCTGAAATCAGAATATTAAAATTAAGTTATGGTAAAATTTTACAATTTTTCTAAATTGGTTGTTTTTAGTGAATAGTTAAAAATCCGGATTTTTCAAATACATGCAATTTTTCAATAATTAGTGTAATTTAAGAGTCATATAATATTTTTGATTTAGTCTTCATGTAACATATGATCTATTTTTTAATATAATATTTTATGAGTAAAACGTTTTCATGATTTTTGATAAATTTTATTTTTATGCAAAAAAATGAATTTTATATAAAACAATTTTTCATTACATTTTACACTTTTATATTAAAATTAATTCCTTTGAAATATAGAAAATTAATATTGAAATTTTTTTAAAATATTTTGAATTAGGATGTTTAAATTTTCAAAATATGTCACTTTTATTTTTAGGCATTACGAATAATAACCGTCGTAAAATTTATAACATTGGTAAAGAATAAATCGTCTAATTAAGGATCAACATAATGGGTTATGGAATCTAAAATCAATACGACATAAGATTTTATTTTATTTCATTGAATTAATTCGTCTATATTCATCCTAAATTCAAATATATGTAATTTTTGTTCCATTTGATGTTGGTAATGGCATTTATATTATTTCAAGTAAAGAAAAGTCCAAGATTCCATTATCCTACTTCTAACTTATTTTTATGTTCACATGTGGATTATAATATGTTATTATTGAATATAAAATCGTATTTTTAAAATAATACATTTATTTCATAAGGATAATTTATCTCTAATATTTTATATTGATTGATTATATTAAATGCATATGCAACACTAACATGGTATTTATTAATAAAATATAAAAATAAAATAAATAGAATTAAAAATATTAAAAGTAATACAATTTAGATGAATTATTTTGTTCCTAGAATTTTATAGATAAATATAACAATTTAGTTATTATTTATAAGATTATATTCAAATTAAATAATTTTATTGTTGTTTTTACTGTCAAATTAATTGAATGTTGTCAAAAATTATATTAATGATATTTTATGAAAGTAATATTCTATTAAATTATTTAAAAATTATAAAAAACATGAAATAATAAAATAGAGATATTTTATGACCTAAAATATTTCCTCTTGCCTATTTATAGGACAAATTTAATTTTATGGTAATTTTATTTAACCTTAATGGCTATAAAAACATTTAAATTTAAGTAATTGATAATAAGACTTAACGAGAAGATAAAACAAATAAATAAGGGTGAAAATATAAATAAGTACTTTTGCATATTTTATTACATGAAATTATTTCAACTCATCCACATATTATCCTCTAATTCTACAAATTTAGAAAAAAATTCCCTTAAAATTTAATTTATATTAATTTAATATGTTATGTAATTCTAATAGTTCCCCTCCACTCAATTATAAAAGGACTCTAAATATATATTTTATTTACACCACATTTTCAATACAATATATAACAAACCCATAATATTTGTCTCTAAACATTATTATACAAGTTATAAAGGTTTTTTTATTTCTAAATATAACACCCCAAGATTGCACAGCATGTATCCTCCTAAATTAATTCAATCTATTCAGCATATTACATTGAACAAAAAATATTTCATATAGTATAAATCTTATAAATCATATAGAGAACCCAAAAATAACTCTAAAATACAGAATGAATCAAATCTGGGGATTTTTCTAGAAATTAAGAAACATATACCGATGAAATACAAACTTGGCCCTTGAAATAGTCATGTGACCGTTAAGAATAGTAATTTGGAAAATATAATAGTAACATCACCTACAAAATTATAAATAAAATTTAAGAATCTTATAAATGGAAATATGATATAATTATATCATAGTATAAGTAAATAATTGTTTTGAAAATGATAAAATAATTATTGGAATTTTTATAAAACATAAATGTTTAATTGTATTTTTGTAATTAATATAATGATATAAAAGAAAATTTATTTTCATAAAATAGAATCATTAATTAGGATTTCTTTTCTTATGATTATAATATAATTTTAAGGATACATTAATTAAATATTCAAAGTGTTATAAAATTAGTTATAATTTTAAAATTAGTATTTTTTAAGTAAATGGTTATTTTAATTGAAAAATAAAATTATCATACTTATAAAATTATTTTCATAAAATTAATTTCATTTTTTAATTATAAACTTTGAAAAAATATTAGGGTTATTTTTTGGGTTTTTTATAAAATACTTTAATTTTTAGTGAATAGCTAAATATGGTAATTTATGGTATATATAAATTATAAGTTAAATGAACTATTACATGAGTCATAGATGATGTATGAATAGTTGTTTCGAACTCACATGAAGTAATTAATATATTTATTCATAATAATCAACAATATTTCTTTTCTTGAACCAAAATAATAAAATAATAAATAAAAATCTTCAAAAAACACCCATCTTCTCCACTATAAATACCACCCCTTCTCCCTACACTTTAAAAGACTTGAAACTTTCTTATATTCTACCCATTTACTCTCCCAAACCTATCCCCCACGTTTTCTTCATTCTATTCTCACAAAAATACCATTTCAAAGTCCCTTAATGAGGTTCTCAATGATAAGAATTCAAGAGGTAAATCATTTTTCGTTCTCTTTAAATTTATTTTAATTTCTTTTCTTCTTATTATGTCCTTAAATATTCTGTAAAAACATACATGATAGATCCATTATACTATAAATAATTTAATTTTATTATGATAAGTTAATATTCATCATCAAACCCAACACCTCTCCCTTTTTTCTAAAAATTAAAACAAAATATGTGAGGTGCTAATTTACTGCCTTTATGGAGGACTTGTTCTTATTTTTCAATTATGCCTTTTACGATGGTCATAAAACAATTTTTATGGATTAAATTTTTTTATAATATATGTATTCAATATTATTTAAAGTTTTAAAACTAGTATATATATAATATTAATTATTAAAAAACAACTTTGTGATGATTGAAAAACTTCCAAAATAATCTAAATGACTTCCACTAACATTTTATCTATTGATTTATCCTCATACCATATAACCAAATTAAATATATAACCATTAAATATTCTATAAGTTTATTTATAACATATAATTTCATTTCTAGAAAACTATTCTCATTTTACAATATTTTCCACATATATATAAATGTAAACTGATCATGGAAACCAAGGTAATGATTTTTCCCAAACAATTAAATTGTATCTTATAACTCATCAAAATTCCATAATTAAACTTAATAAAATTATAATAAATCAAATAAATGATGAAATGGTTTGTAATTAATTAATTCATAGATTTAATCTAATTATTTAGAACTTTAAGATCAAGTACATAACACATTTGGACATATGGTAAGGGACTTCGTCTCAATTTCCATTTCATTGAGACTTTCTTAGTATTGTGAAACTAATCCTTTTTAGGTGATGTATCAACTACCCATTTGAGAACATTTTTAATTTTACAATATATTCCTCTTAAATATCCAAATTTTATTATATCCTGGATATCATTATTGTTTAAGGCACATACCATTTTTACAAACAGTGTTTACTTTGAATGTTAAAATGTCAATAAATCGGTATTTCTAGATCAATATGGATAATTTTTAACGAATATTTTTCTTAAACTAAATAAATTTGTGAAGAATGATTTGTATTGACAGTGATGGGTGGATCATGACTTTATATCCCTTTAATGCATCGACAGGTCTCATGAGACAAAATAGTTAGCGATAAACCCTTCATGTTTGTTTCCAAAACATAACCAGGATGGTATCTACCAACATACATAAAATGTATTGATGGTGTTATGGTTCATGCTTCAGATACAGGATGCCCAATAATTAAGAATTTTATTCATTCAGCCTTCAATTATCATTAACTTGAGGGTTTTTGAAAAATTATATAGCTGTATTTTCATTCTCAGTGTGTTGATGGAGTGTGTTTTTTAGTTATTCACTATGCTGTATTGATTTTGCCTAATTGATTATGATTCATATACTATTGATTCATGTTTCCTATATATGTATCACTTACTAATCAATTGATCTCATACTTTAATTTTTTTCCTGCCCCAAGTTTTTAAGATGAAATATTTGAATACATAACAAGGAAGTAGTTTATTTTCCTTTGTTATGTTCTATGTTTATTTTCAAATGGAATAACAGAACCATGTATGTATCAAGTTTCTTCAAGACTACTAAAATAATCAATACATAGTTATTTTATCTCTTGTATCAATTCCATTATAATAAAATGACCACCAAATCTGGGCTACTAGGGTTGGGGTTGTTATAGTTTGTGTCATAGAAAATTTAGTAGAATCATTGGGAACTAGATTTAGTAAACATAGTTTAGGGAACATAACTCTAAGATAAACTTTTAGGATAAACATATAATAACATACTATTATTTTGGTAAGTAAGACATTATGTATGTCTTCCTAAAAATAAATTAGTGTTTAGATACTACAAGTGTACATGGTTATGGATCAAATGTACCTAGGGGTAACAACTCCAATAGGGTGTGTTAGGCCTAACTCAGTGTAACCTGATACATGAAAATGGGCCTTATTATTCACCTACATTGACACTCTTGGGTGATATTCATAAGATAATTCACATTCTCTTTATAAAACATTATAAAGGATTTAAATTTATATATGTTCCTAATGAAATTATGTTAATGATTTTGAGATTACATCTGCATAAATTTTCAATTTGTGTTAATTGTTTATCTGGTTCAAAATTATACATTATGATTCATAACTCAATTTTGTGTATTCCACTATTTATTAATGGTTCATAATGGAAGGAAAGGAATCAATACTCTTGGAAAATGTAGGGATTTACATAATGATCAAGCCAAGAAAGTTAATGTTAGAGCTGACAAGATCATGACCATATTAGGATAGCTTACTTAATTTATAAAAAATAACCATTCTACACCTATGATGGATCATTTCATGTGTAATACCACATTATTTAAAATGGAATACTAATCCATTGTTAGCCGAGTAGTTGATAAATTCCCTTGAAATGATATTTCTGGAATTGAGATGCAATGAATACATAAATTTACTAATATTAGTGTATTTTATCAGGGGTTATGTTTATTAATAGTGGTTGTTGATCCAAAATAAAAAGAAGGAATATGAAATAGAAGGCATGGAATGGATTAATTTTAGGGAAACCTTATTTTAGAAATACTTCCCACGTGAGAAATGAACTGAAATGAAGAGAAAAGTCATTATCTTATAATAGTGAGAAGAGAGTGTTGTGGAATATGAGGATACCTTCACAAGACTAGCTAGGTATGCTACAGATTACATATGTGATCTGGAAGACAAGATTGATCATTTACTTGAAGGCCTTAAACCAAGTCTTCTAAAGTCACTAGATTCCCAAAAACATCATTATATGAGGAAATAATATTATACTCCATCAAAATAGGGAAGTAATTTTATAGATCCTATGTGTTCAAGGGAAATCAAATAATAAGAGGTCTTATGATAACCCTGGAAAAGGTGAAGCTTCAAAGAAAATGAAGGGAATGAAACAATTTCAATTATATGAAAACTATAGAAATAATCATTTTGGGAAATGATCCAATGGAAAGGAAGTTTGTTATAAGTGTAGAGAAAAGGTTCATTGAGATAATGAATGGAAGGGAAAGAAACAAATAAGTGATGACTAAAATGAAATGAATTTGGGAATTATTCAAACTAATGTCCCAATTATCAAGGGAATCTACCATAGAATATCCACTACTACAAAAAACTGTATTTAATAGCACTTGTATTTATCAATGATATAAACAAGCACTGATAAATGACATCTTTATTAATGCTAAAGAAATTGATCATAAATTTCACCATTTCTTAGTGATTTTTAGTGCTGATAAATAAATCCTTTATTAGTACTTTATTTTTAACACTGATAAACGGTTCCCATTATCAGCACTTTTTTGTTAGAACTCATAAAGGATACCTTTATCAGCGCTTTATTTTTAGTACTAAAAAAGAAAAATTTTATCAACACTTTTTTTTGCGCTAAAAACGTCTAAATAAATAAAATGAACTAATTAAATAAATAAAAAATAAAAAAAGAGTTTATTAAAAAAGTATTACAAATTTTAATCAAATAAATAATTATTGATAAAAATGAATAAATTGATTATAAGTTATTAAATATTAAACATTTTATTAATTGTATAATTATGGTAATTAATGTTAATAAATTGTATATATTAAATACATATATATATATATATTAATTTATATAAATATGATTTATTTATTACAAAATATTTATGTGATTTACATTAAATAGTCTTATATTTAGCGAATAATGGTCTATGATTAAAAATTAATATGAATTAAAAATACGAATTGATTTCATAGTGTAATGGACATATAATCGAATATGTCATTTGATTTTTCAATTTAACATAGATTAACTTGTGTGATATATTTCTTTCACGTAAACTTAATTAATGCATTTTTATATACAATGCACACACACAAAACGTGTCCATTTTTTCAATATTTTTAAAATGGGATTATTTTTTATTTATTCGGTTTCAGTCATTTTAAACATATATGCATGCATGTGCTAAAAATTAGATATAAATATTATTTTCAAATATATTCCAATAATTATAAATAAATAATTAAAAAATTATAATTAATATATTTAAAAAGGAATATATTTACTATATCTATATTTATTTTTATTTTTTAAGTATATATATATTTTATTTACAATTTTATACTTATAATTATAATTATAAATCCATTAACAATGCTTAAGTAATAAGAGCAGATAAAGGTAGGTCTTTATCTGTGCTTTTTTCGCACTGAAAATGAAGAGCCATTATCAGAACATAAAAAGAGCTGATAAAATGAATTTTTATCAGTGATAAAACATTAGCACTGATAAATATGTATTTTATCAGATATTTTTTAGAAATAGTAAAGATCTGCATTTATGAACACATATTTGTAAGTGTCAATAAAAGCATCTTGGTCTATTTAAAAAATCAAAACAATTTGTTAACCTATTGTGATATTAGAATATTTCTGTAGAATCCACCCAATGATGGATTCCATATATGGTAAATTAAAGATTGAATCACACCACTTGACTGCCTCCAGTATCTCAAATATCTTCGGACAACCTGTGTTCAATTGTAGTTAGGGATTCCGAAGAGGGTTTTCTTCAACCTATCGAGGTAGGCCTTACGACTTTATTTGTGAAATTTTTGTTTTATTTTTAATTTATTATTCTATTATGCCAAGAGCTAATTTTTTCATGTTTCTTGTATAATATTTTTATTTTATATTATTAATAGAACAATTTTTTTTTGATTATGAACAGAAAAAAAAATTATATTGTTTTGTGTGGGTAAGAGCTTGAACCATGAGAGAGTTTGTTGTGTTATGAATCCTTTTACCATAAAACAATGTTGAATAAAATAAAATAATTTTTTTCTATATTTGTGAATAATTTTGGGGTTACACCACATGAAAATGAGTCATGAAAAAATATACCTAACGGGAAAGTCATTTTATACAATAGTTGGAAGAAACCATTTTTTTGTAAACACATGGCCCTGTTGCAAAGTATATTAGTAAACTACTATAATAATTATTTTCATTCCTTTATTTATTCCAAATTCAATTTTCAAGTAAAATTAATGATGTGTATTCATATATTACTCAAAGGATACAAGAAATTAATCCTTAAAGTCTCTAAATCATATAAAGGGTGAGAAAGAAGGGTGGATTAATCTAATAGATCAATTTGAAGTAGGATAATTTAAAGATTTCATATTTTGATATTGAATTTAAAATTAAAATTTCTCTATATAGAGAATGTCATACTGATTACATTTTTATAATAATAGAGATAAATAGTTAATAGAGAATAGATTCTCAAAATTTATAGTGTGTAAGAGAGGAAGGAGATTAGTGAATCATGATAAAGATTTAGTGATTAATTTTGAATAATGAACTCTTTAATTTTATAGGTCCCACTGAGTTTTGTTTTATGAAGTTGTAAGAATGTAATAATAAGATAAAATTCAATCAAATTAATATGCGGTGATGTTTTTATAGTTATGGGAGATAAAATGAAAATATTTATAGATTCAAAACTTCGCCTCAATGAATTTTGGATGATGTTAATGACTATATATATAATTATAACATTTTCTGGGGGAAATACAATTAAAATCATACTCTACATTGAATATATATATATATATATAATTACACTAATTTGGGGGGGTTGATAAATACATCTAAAATCCCACTCCACGCCAATAGGGAAAAAATTAGTCAAACTCGAACCTCATAACTCACTGAGACCCCACAGAGCCACTACTAACCGAGATGGACCCTGGGAATATATATATATATATATATATATATATATATTCATTGTAAGAACATACAATGTAAGGGTGATTTTATAATTATTTATTCATAAATTATTGTTCTGTATTTCCAAATTAGGGAGGGATTTTATTTATTTTCATTACAAATTATTTTTAAATGTTAATTTGTTTTATAAAACCATTAGTTTGGATATGAATCAAAAATGGATGAACACTAATCATTTAAAAAATGAGTATAAAGATGGAGTTAAAGAGGAAATCATGTTTTCAAGAGAACATGTGGACGACCCTATTAAAATCCCCAGTCTATTTTTACATTGTTGTTATTATAGAAAAATAATTCCATAAGAGTTCTAAGAAAATTTTATTTTTCATGGAATAGATCAAAGATATAAATTTAGGACTAAACATAGGGAAAAATGAATGTGCACATTGATTCGAATGATACTACAGTTTATTAATAATTTGGTATGAATTCCTTTCTAAATGATAACATAGATCACATGGAATAAATGAAAATGACAATTAAAGATAACCATTATGATTGTCAAAAGTTGTTTGAGGAGTTAAATAGATATTCCAAGAAACCATTTTATACTGGTTGTACTAAATATAAAATAATATTAAACTGTATTGAAGTTATATAATTTTAAATATAGAAGTAAATGGAGTGAAACCATCTTTACAGAACTACATGGATTCTTAAATGATATGCTACTATAAGAAAATTAACTACTATAACGAATATATGAACCTAAATTAATATTACATTCAATGGTAATGATATCCAAAAAATAAATGATTGTCCAAATGATTTCATATTATTTTGTAAGGACCATGAATCACTAATGAAATGATCGTAGTGTGGTTTCGATCGATAAAAGAAAAAGGAATCAAGTCTTTTGAAATATTTATGGAACATTCCTATCGTTACACGGTTTAGAAGACTATATGGATGTTAGGAAATTTCAAGACAATTAACAAGGTATAAATATATAATAATTAAAGACGATAACCAACATCATTCTGTGGATTCTCTTCCATATAAGAAAATTGATTATGAGTTTCCTGAATTTGGAAATGATCTAATAAACTTGCATCTCACATTATCTATAGATGGTATAAATCATGTTGATATACATAGTAATACTCAGTATACATTACTCAATATGTTGGTAAATTGTATGTTTCTTCCATGGTTATGAATGAAGAAAAACTACATTATGTTGTATCTAATTATATTTGGACCAATGATAATAATAATGTTATTCATGTTTAGTTGTCTCCATTGATCAAAGATCTAAAATTGATGCAAGACACAATTGTTACAATTTATGATTCTCATGGAAGTAAAGAATTCACATTAAGGTCCATTTTGTATGTAATGATAAATGACTTTCCCAATTGTGGATATTTATAAGGATATGTAATTAAAGTAATTTTTGGGTGTCCCATTTGTGAAAAATGAATATTATTAGTTTAGTTGAAACATTCCTCCAAAACATTGTTTTTAGGAGATCAAAAGTTTTACATCAATGACTAAATACCAATCCTTGATGATAGAATTTAATGGGAATATCGATCAAGGTACAACACTATCTCCAGTAATGGGAGATCAATTGTACAATAAAGTAAAAAATATTAAAATATTTTTGGACACCATTTTTGAAAAACCGTACAAAATATTGTTATAAGAATATATCCATTATGTTTGAATTCCCATATCGGAATTGTTTGTAAGTTATGAATTTTATTGATGTCATGCATGTAGAAAAAAATATATTTGATAATATTATTGGTATGATGCTATATTTTCCAGAAAAAATGAATGATGTAATCAAGTCTAGGTTAGACTTGATTGAAATGGGGATAAGGGAAGAGTTCTCAACAGTGAAGGGTAAAATGGTGAATTTTCTTCCTCCAAAAACTTACACTCTATTAGGACTTGAAAAAATAGTAATTTTTATTTTCCATAATTGTGTTAAAATTTCACAAGGTTATTCATAAAATGTCAAGAATGTTGTTTTAATGGATAATTTGAAGTAATAAGGTCTAAAATCACATGATTGTCATGTTTTGATTCAAAATTTAATGTCTGCTTCTTTCTATTACATTCTTACTCAAAATGTATGGCATACATTAATCGGACTCTGATTATTTTTGAAATGCATATGCATTAAAGTTTTATACCCATGGATGTTTCTCACCATGAATAAGGAGATTTCAGTTATATTATGTGAATTAGAGATGTTCTTCCCACCATCATTCTTTGACATAATGGTCCACATGATGGTTCACTTATTTGAAGATGTTAAACTATGTGTCCCTATCCATTATAGATGGATGTACCCCATTGAATGGTATACGAATATTTTTAAGGGTATATAAAGGATCAAAATTGGCTATAATGTTTTATTGTGGAATGATATATTATTGAAGATGTTATTGAATCATATACCTATTACCTATCATATGTTGAAAGCATCAGTCTCCGAAAGTCTCCTCACAACAAATGCCTTCGGGGTGAATGGATTTAAAGAAGATATGTTCTTATAATTTCTTTAACAGAGTGGGAGTAAGGTAAGATTTACATATTACATAATGGTGAATATGTTGATTCATATATTGAAGCTAAAAATTAAATTATTAGGTATTTGAATCCATTAAAGGATGAAGTCTGGATATCAAATACACATAATAAATAGTTTATAAGATGGTTTAGAGATCAAATTTATAATGAGTTATCTAAAAAGCCTAATTTAATTTTTGAATGAATTCAATGGTCAGCCAGAGTATCGAATGAAAATGTTATATTTTACACTGGTTTTGTAATAAATGGCCACACATTCTATAAAAAATAACATGATTACTTTAGTATGATGAAAATTGGTGGTGTTATGCTTGTGGATAATGTGATTCAAATATATGGTTCTAAGGATTGAAATAAAATTTATGCAAATATGTCATATTTTGGCATTGTCGAATAGATATATGATTTGTATTATAAAACACTTCAATTTCAGTTTTTCTAGTAAAAATGGTTTGACAATATCAATGGAGTAAATTTTTATGAAATGGGCTTTGTGAAGGTGAATTTCATTGAGGAAGGGGGGAAAGTTTATTTATTCATAATGGAATCACAAGAATTGTAAGTATTTTATGTCTCTTTTCCAACAAATAATATTTGGTCGATTTTCCTCCAAGTGACTAAAACAAATGTTGAGTCAGATGAAAATTCAATCAAGGATGGCCCTTTTTTTAGGAAATCACAATCATTCCATATCGGTCCTAATATAGAAAATGTCTTATATGTTAGTGGGGACTAAAAATATGGGATTTTTATTCTCGATATGGGAACCAAATCCCTAAAATCTTTAAAAAATAAATAGAGTTAAATGAGAAGTTAAAAGTGTTTTTCCATATATTATTTCCTCATAATATTATTTTCTCTCCACTACATTAATATAATATAAATAAAATGGTTGACTACTCATGTAGACAATGTCTTCTACACATGATGATGTTACCAATCCCTACAAAGAACAAAATATAATGAAGGAAACCTATATGAAGGTAATGTTATGATATACTTACTCTATTTTACTAAAAAAATATACAATGGAATGTTTGTTTAATTTTCATTATTACTTACAGAGATCATTTATTTTAGACAATTTATTTCCATGTGTCATATAAGGCCCCAGCCTTAAACCTTTCTTAATCTTGAGTTATTACAAGATTACACATTGAGGATCTTTTCAGGTTTAGAGTTTTAGAGAATTAGATCATGAAACTTGCATTATATTCCACATATAAACAAAGTGGTTACATAAAAGACAATATTCATTCTTCCCATCAACAAAAACATATTTAAAATAAAACATGGATTCATTCTTGACACATCCTTGACACTATAATCATATCATGTACCTTTCCCTTGACCTGTGAAAAACATTTCAAAAACTTGGAATGAGCATAAAAAACTCAGTAAGGGTTATAAAAATAAGGAAAGGAAACATGAGTTCATATATACATTAGAATGAAATCATACTTTACCCATAAAACATAGGCACTTTAATATACCTCATCAAATCATGAATAAATCATAGAAATCATAAGACATAAAGGTAACTTGAGGCATTAATAACATTATTACTTGGAGAGTAACCCTCTTGGTTACGTTTGGAATACCCATCAAAGTATATTCCCTAAATCTCTTCGGAGAAACCTTAACGTTTCACTCCTTTGCGTTACCCAATGCATTAGAGAGCTATATCGGGCTCACCCGCCCTTAGTTTATCACGGAACCATCCATTTTCATAACAACGCCCAAGAACCATAACATAAACGTATCACATAAAACATGCATAAAGGAAACATAACATTTTCACATTTCAATCACAATATAACATTTTAGTATATTGAAATAATGAATCTATTAAAAAAGAAACCATTTAAAACATTTAATAAAGAGATTTTTGAATCAAAGTGTCCCAAACCACCTTGAAGCTTTTAAAATTTTAAAGCATTAATATCCATATAAATAAATCCTTAAACCCACTTTGAAAACATGGATATTAATAAGAACAAATAATTAAAACATTTAAAGCGGTATTTTGGTTAAAGGGGTTCTACCAAAATTAGAGACACTTGAATACAATAATTGAGGAATAACATTTAGTTAGAACTTTATAATATCATGAGAATAAATGGATTCATGATATAATATTCCAAAGGACAGTATATACACCATATAAGAGTGAATTGGTGCATAATAACAAAGAAGTCTCAGTAGAAATGTCAAATGTGATGAATTCCCTTATAAAGAAGGTATCCTTAAATTAAGGATAATTCAATCTCAAAATTATGTGTGAAAAATATAAATACACCAAATATAAGTGGATATTAAGTGTAAAACAAGAAAATGTCATTCACACATATTCAAAAGATGACATATTCAATAACTACATGTTGAACCCAAAGAAATCAAAATTGGCTTGAAAAGTTCCCTTGGTAAAATTCGACAGCCTAACAGCATCACTTAAAAATTCAGAAAATGAGTTGATGAGAGATAAAAAGGGCATCTCATCACTTGGAAATAAAATTTAAATCAATAAGGTTATAAAATAACATATCCCAACATAATATTATGTGAATTAAAAGACATAACAAAAGAAGTCTTTTAAAAAGAGGAGGGTGAAAGGTCCCCTTACCATGTTGGGTAACTTTCGAAACGTACACCCCATGGAAGAAGGATCATAAAATGAAGATGTGAATACCCATAAATGAAATTATACTACAAAAAGTGTATAATAATGGGCTGTACATACACCACTCAAAGGAAATTGTGGAAAATGTAGCATAAATCTCACGGTAATAAAAGTGAGATGAAAGATCCCTTACGAAAACTTGGTAGTCTAACGGCGTCACATAAAACTTCAAAAAAGGATTGATGAGAGGAAATAGGGTCTCTCATCATATCAAAATAATTTTTACAGAAAGAGGAATACAAAAGAACATCCCCCAACATAACAAAGAGGAGCTTAAAAGAAGTGACATAAAGGAGAGTACTTAAAAAGAAAGAGAGAGGTTGGATCTCTTACGAAAATTCGGCAGCCTAACGGCGCCACTCAAAACATCCAAAATGGATTGATGATAGAGAATAGGGTCTCTCATCATATGAACATAAAAATTACAGTAAGAGTAATATAAAAGAACATCCCAATCACAATAAATATGAGCTTATAAGGAATGACATAAAAGAGTGTACTTAAAAAGAAAGAGAGGAGTAGGATCCCTTACCTCGGGTCCGACTTGACTCGATCATTCTTTAATCTCATGAATAATAAACTTCAGTTAATTTATAATTCCTTAAGAACCATTTTAAAGTTCATTATTCCTTTTATATCACTTATTATAATGTCATAGATATTATGTAATCATTTAAGTTAATAATGTTGGTTTTGTCGATACTTGGTTCTTAAGTCGAAAGTGGACTTCTTACAATTACATGTTGTTCGTGTGGTCAGAGGTTCATTATATCCAGAATTTTATTCATGATTTATATATCATATATATCATATATATCCAGTATATTCATGAATTTATAATATTACATAACATTTAGAGTTAAGAAATGAAATGCACCGTTCATGGAGACGGTAAGCCGTACGTACGCATGAACGCTACTTCCATTTCTATTTCATATTTAATGGAATTAAAAAATAATGATACATAATAGTATTTTAATTCCAGTATGGTATCATAAATAATATCATTAAACATATCCTTCATACGTACCACATATGGTATTAACGAATCAAATCACTTTGAGGGGGTGGGAGTTCGCACTTCCTTAAATGAAGATATCGCGTTTACCCAAAATGGAAACCATAAAGGTATGCCATAAATGAAAAATACAGAAGATTAAGTAAAACATAAACATATTATATATCATATATAAATATAGTGTCATCTTAATGGCCACCTTTGAAGGTGTTAGAAGAATGTTGAACAATCATCGTTTCGGGAGGTAGAAATTCGCCATCCACGGAAACAGTATGTTCTTTAACCATTAGATGTAGGTGTGTGTAAGTGTAGCTCGAAACCATATTATAACAACATCCTAGTATATTGAAGATACTGTATTTGTTACAAAATAAATGAATAAAAAGAGTTTAGGGGGTTGGAGAAGCAAAATAAAACAGAAGGACTCAAGTGAAGACATTACCTTAAAATCGGGTAACTTCCTTTGATTTGAGCTCAAAGGCTTCCTAAGAAAAGATTCTGCCCAAAGTGAGGATTCAAGGAGTTAGATAGGTATGTGGAGAGACAAAATGGGCAGGGGTTTGCCAAGCCAAATTCTTTGGGAGTGTGGTTAAGGAGGTAGAGTTGGGGGCCTTTTATAAGAGGAGAGGAGGGGCACTCTTGGAAAGTAAAGAAAAGTCACTTTATTTTAACATGATATTCGGATTTAAGAGGTCCCACATTGATATAATTCAAGGATAAGGTGATAATGGTTCGAAATCCACTCATACAATAGGTTTTTGGACATGTGTAGGTCTTAGATATTACATTATCTTTCCATTTTATTTAAATCGTTAAATAATGAGGTCATCGTTGTATCATCATGATGTCATAAATAATTTAATTTATTTAACGTATAAAAATTATAAAAAATACTATGATGTAGGAAATCTTTTTATCTTTCCAATGACTGTTTATAGTCAAAAATATGATTTGTATAACCCCATGTAAAAATTGCTTCAGTAAAACATCTCATGTTTGTGTCATTTTTACTTTAACATTAAATAAAAAGGTATTTATGTCATTTTCCAACCAAAGTGGCTCCATGGGGTCCCCAAGTTGACCCATGGATTGTCTTGGTCGGCCATGACACATCCAATGAGGTTAGGACATGTGTCTAGGTCATTTCATTTTATTAAACCATTATTCTTACCTTAAACTACACTAATTACCTCTAATCGCGATTAAAAACTTAATAAGTTACTATTCACCAAAAAATTATTTTAATCTCATTGAACCACATTTTACTTCTTAATGACAACCATGTATGTCGTATTTTTGAAATTAAACACACAATGATGGCAAAATTTCATTTAAATGGAAAATCAGTTTTTATAAGTACCATTTAGTGGTTTCACTATTCATCAAAAATTGAAGTTTTTTCAGAAAAATACCAAAACTTAACCCTAAGCTATATTTGATATTCCAAATTCAAAAATGATGTCTATTTTACAAAATTCAAAACATATTAGTTGCATTAATTAATTTAATAATTAATTCCCGTTGTCATAGCAAATAGCGTGTTTTTATGAAACAATAAGTATCAAAAGATTGACACTAGTTTAAGTCCAATTTCAAAGTGAAATTAATTCCAACAACCACTATTGTATTAAATGGTAAAAATTTATTCTAATTTAACTTTAAAACCAATTCAAAAGATAATCTAATCATATATATAAATTATATTAAAAAGAGGTTTTGAATTAAAATACAACATTTTTCACTATTCATTAAAAATTGAACTTTTTTGGAAAAATACCAAAAATTTACACAAAGTAAATTTTGATGTCCCAATTCTAAAGAAGAGTTTTATTTTGTAAAATATAACACATAATATTGTCAAAAATTAGATTTAAAGGATGTTTTCCATCAAAAGGCGTTTAATCGACCTTTTAAATAATATTAGAATGTTTACGCTTAAAATTGGATTCATTCGCATTTTTAATTCTCTTACATTTATTATAAAAAGTAAAAATATTTGACAAACATATATAATCATTTTTTAGTTAGTTCTATTCATTCCTACCATTACAAAATCTAGGCATTAACTACCATTTAAAATAATATTATTTTATTATTAGAGTGCAGCGTAAGATTCCCAAGAAACTCATTGTTGCGTATTGGGTACGCCATTGAGCATAGAATCCCCTTTAAATTAATATGAATATTCTATTTACAAATATGGATAAATATAAAGATGTCATATTCTTTATTTACCTGGGGTGTTACATCCTTCCCCCCTTTTTGGAATTGCATCCTCGCAATTTTAAAATTGAGCTTGGAAACATCCTTGAAAGTCCCACATCGGAACAAGAGTCGGTAAAACAGTCAATTTAAAATAAAGAAAGATAAGTACAAAGGTCACTCGAGTTAACCCATACTAGGATTCCAATTATGAAAATATGGACATGGAGGAAAAAACAAAGGGTCGTGTTCTGATGGAGAGTGATAGAAAACATGTTTAGGAGAAAGTTAACCACAGGAAAATCACAAAATTGTGATGGGTTAAATGGTATTTGATTCCCCAGTAGGAAAAGTTAATAGACAACATTTTTGTTTTAAGTTACTTTTTATTGAGGAATTTATTCATAAGGAAACATTATCACTTATCATGTTGACTTTCAACTTTTATTAGATTCCTTACACAAACTCATATTTTCTGCAAAAGACGAGTATTTAGGAAGACTTGTTCACATTAAGAGTACTATAATAAACTTCTAGAGATTCACCTAATCCACAAAAGAGAACTATATACTTCCCATGTCTTTAGACTTTAACCAAAACCAAAACCAAAAAGGTTAGTACAAGATCAGATAATCCAGAAAAGGATAACCCTTTATAAAAAGAAAATCTATTCTTAATCTCCAAAATTTGTCCAACAAAACCCAAAGTTCAACGAGGACCATTCGATAAACAATTTGTCCATAAAATTCTTCAAATTAAACCAAACTAAGGTTGAAACCCAAATATTTGAAGGATTTAGTCACATAGTCTTCCAAGTTAAATCGTAACATTTATCTCCAAACAACATCAGTTGCTCCTAAAGTCTCGTATTGAAAAGTAATTAACCTAATCACATATCCTCCATGATAGGTTAATAATTTCCATAGATAACCCAAAATCATATCATTCTAGATTCATAAGATCATATAACTAAAAAGAATTAGTTAAACTAACCAGGGACTTCACGTAGTCCAGTGGTAGGCGATAAATACCAGTTGCACTTTGGTTGTGGGTTCGATTCCCGCAGCTTTGTCCGACGCGACGGGTTGTCACACGGTCTGCGTGTTGTCCTTTTTCCAAAACTATATAATTCTCCAATCATTCCCAAAAAAGAGATAAAATCATCAAAAATAACCATAACAAAATCTAACCTCAATTTTTTCTGATGCCTTTCACTTCCATCATAACATATAGTAACCCATAATTACCTCAAAAGTAAGGATCATATAAACCCAAATGGTTCTTTATAACTATGTCCACAAAAGAACAGATAACTATTCCTTGAATAAAATTTTCATATATTAAACATCAGGTTTACACATAATATAAAAAGTCTTCTAATGTAACCCCATCATCAAAAGAGACTTAATACTCTTAAGAATTTCACCATAACTCTTGAAGCCCTTATATGTTGACATCTTACTCATTCAACATTCTTCATGATCCATTAACCATTCCTTTACAACTTATTCTGAAATAATTCTTTTCTACAAACAAAATCATGAATCATATCCTAAGATTCCAAAGTAGGAAAACAATAGTCATGAAAGAATCCATACCTTTGATTTGTCATTTTTAGTTTCTTCATCCTCAATCGGAATGGCATTAGGTATTGGTAAACGAACATTTGTACGATCTTGGTGATCCCATTCACAAAACTTCTTCATAGGACATGTGTTTTCATAATGACCATGCACACAACATTTAAAACATTCATTTGATCCCTCAGAAAGAACTTCTTTCCCTTTCCTCGAGTCAACTGGATGATTCCTTTTTCCACGGCAGGTTCTTGATTTATGACCATAATTTCCACATCTATAGCATATTTCTGTCCCTTTGAAACATTTTCCTAGGTGTTTCTTTCCACATCTTTGACACATAGGTTTTTGAACACACTTACCTTTATGATTATTACCTGTAGTTCCATAGGAATTTGTTTCTCTCATATATGATGCCTTAGAGAAATCACCAAGGTTTAGGTGGTCAATCATGACTCCAGATAGTTGGTCGAGGATAATCACAAGAGTTCTCATTGCAGCTCCCATGTCGTTCAGTTTCTTGCTCAAAAAAACTGTCACAGTTTCCTTCACACCCACTGTTACTTTGGTGCCTGCTAGATCCAACCATTTACTAAAACCAAAAAGGTCATGTGAGTATATCAACAAAACCATCATGTACTAATGAGGAAGATAAACACTAAGATATACTTACTCATTCACTTTATCTAAAACTAGTACTCTTTCTGAAATCCTAACCATTATGGTAATGTCACTTATGCTTAAAGAATACCCTAACCTCTAAAGTTATCTAAACCAACCTCTGATACTAACTATAAGGCCCCAGCCTTAAACCTTTCTTAATCTTGAGTTATTACAAGATTACACATTGAATATATTTTCAGGTTTAGATTTTTAGAGAATTAGATCACGAAACATGCATTACATTCCACATTTAAACAAATTGGTTACATAAAAGACAATATTCATTCTTCCCATCAACAGAAACATATTTAAAATAAAACATGGATTCTTTCTTGACACATCCTTGACACTATCATCATATCATGTACCTATCCCTTGACCTGTGAAAAACCTTTCAAAAACATGGGATGAGCATAAAAAACAAAGTAAGGGTTATAAAAATAAGGAAAGGAAACATGAGTTCATATATACATTAGAATGAAATCATACTTTACCCATAAAACATAGGCACCTTAACATACCTCATCAAATCATGAATAAATCATAGAAATCATAATACATAAAGGTAACTTGAGGCATTCATAACATTATTACGTGGGGAGTAACCCTCTTGGTTACGTTTGGAATACCCATCACAGTATATTCCCTAAATCTCTTCAGAGAAACCTTAACGTTTCACTCCTTCGCGTTACCCAATGAATTGGAGAGCTATATCGGGCTCACCCTCCCTTAGTTTATCACGGAACCACCCATTTTCATAACAATGCCCAAGAAACATAACAAAAACGTATCACATAAAACATGCATAAATGAAACATAACATTTCCACATTTCAATCATAATATAACATTTTTAGTATATTGAAATAATGAATCTATTAAAAAAGAAACCATTTAAAACATTTAATAAAGGGATTTTTGAATAAAAGTGTCCCATACCACCTTGAAGCTTTTAAAATTTTAAACCATTAATATCCATATAAATAAATCCTTAAAACCACTTTGAAAACTTGGATTTTAATAAGAACAAATAATTAAAACATTTAAAGCGATATTTTGGTTAAAGGGGTTCTACCAAAATTAGAGACACTTGAATACAATAATTGAGGAATAACATTTAGTCATAACTTTATAATATCATGATAATAAATGGATTCATGATATAATATTCCAAAGGACAGTATATACACCATATAATAGTGAATTGGTGCATAACAACAAAGAAGTCTCAATAGAAATGTCAAATGTGATGAATTCCCTTATAAAGAAGGTATCCTTAAAGTAAGGATAATTCAATCTCAAAATTATCTGTGACAAATATAAATACACCCAATATAAGTGGATATTAAGTGTAAAACAATAAAATGTCATTCACACATATTCAAAAGATGACATATTCAATAACTACATGTTGAACCCAAAGAAATCGAAATTGGGTTAAAAATTTCCCTTGGTAAAATTCGACAGCCTAACGGCATCACTTCAAAATTCAGAAAATGAGTTAATGAGAGATAAAAAGGGCATCTCATCACTTGGAAATAAAATTTACATCAATAATGATATAAAAGAACATATCCCAACATAATAGTATGTGAATTAAAAGACATAACAAAAGAAGTCTTTTAAAAAGAGGAGGGTGAAAGGTCCCCTTACCGTGTTGGGTAACTTTCGAAACGTACACCCCATGGAAGAAGGGTCATACAATGAAGATGTGAATACCCATAAATGAAATTATACTACACAAAGTGTATAATAATGGGCAGTACATACACCACTCAAAGGAAAGTGTGGCAAATGTAGCATAAATCTCACGGGAATAAAAATGACATGAAAGATCCCTTACGAAAACTCGGCAGCCTAACGGCGCCACTTAAAACTTCCAAAATGGATTGATGAGAGGAAATAGGGACTCTCATCATATCAAAATAAAGTTTACAGAAAGATTAATACAAAAGAAAATCCCCCAACATAACAAAGAGGAGCTTAAAAGAAGTGGCATAAAGCAGATTACTTAAAAAGAAAGAGAGAGGTTGGATCTCTTACGAAAATTCGGAAGCCTAAAGGCACCACTCAAAACTTACAAAATGGATTGATGAGAGAGAATAGGTTCTGTCATCATATGAACATGAAAATTACAGTAATATTAATATAAAAGAACATCCCAATCACAATAAATATGATCTTAGAAGGAATGACATAAAACAGAGTACTTAAAAAGAAAGAGAGGAGTAGGATCTCTTACCTCAGGTCCGACTTGACTCGATCATTCTTTAATATCCTGAATAATAAACTTGAGTTAATTTATAATTCCTTAAGAAAATTTTTCAAGTTCATTATTCCTTTTATATCACTTATTACCATGTCATAGACATTATGTAATCATTTTCGTTAATAATGTTTGTTCTGTCGATACTTGGTTCTTAAGTCGAAAGTGGACTTCTTACAATTACATGTTGTTCGTGTGGTCAAAGGTTGATTATATCCAGAATTGTATTCATGATGTATATATCATATATATCATATATATCTAGTATATTCATGCATTTATAATATTACATAACATTTAGAGTTATGAAATGAAATGCACCGTTCATGGCGACGGTAAGTCGTACGTACGCATGAACGCTACTTCTATTTCTATTTCATATTTAATGGAATTAAAACCTAATTATACATAATAGTATTTTAATTACACTATGGTATCATATATAATATCATTAAATATATCCTTTAGACGTACCACATATGGTATTAACGAATCAAATCACTTTGAGGGGGTGGTAGTCCGCACTTCCTTAAATGAAGATATCGTGTTTACCCATAATGGAAACCATAAAGGTATGCCATAAATGAAAAATACAGAAGCTTAAGTAAAACATAAACATATTAGATATCATATATAAATATATTGTCGTCTTAATGTCCACCTTTGAAGGTGTTAGAAGAATTTTGAACAATCATCGTTTCGGGAGGCAGAAATTTGCCATCCACGGAAATAGTATGTTCTTTAACCATTAGATGTAGGTGTGTGTAAGTGTAGCTCAAAACCATCTTATAAAAACATCCTAGTATATTTAAGATACTGGATTTGTTACAAAATAAATGAATAAAAAGAGTTTAGGGGGTTGGAGAAGCAAAATAAAACAAAAGGACTCAAGTGAAGACATTACCTTAAAATTGGGTAACTTCCTTTGATTTGAGCTCAAAGGCTTCCTTAGAAAGGATTCTGCCCAAAGTGAGGCTTCAAGGAGTTATATAGGGATTCGAAGAGACTAAATGGGCAGGGGTTGGCCGAGCAAAATGCTTTGGGAGTGTGGGTAATTAGGTAGAGTTGGGGGCCTTTTATAAGAGGAGAGGAGGGGCACTCTTGGAAAGTAAAGAAAAGTCACTTTATTTTAAAATGATATTCGGATTTAAGAGGTCCCACATTGATATAATTTGAGGATAAGGTGATAGGGGTTCTAAATCCACTCATCCAATAGGTTTTGTACATGTTTAGGTCTTAGATAATACATTATCTTTCCATTTTATTTAAATCGTTAAATAATGAGGTCATCACTGCATCATCATGACGTCACAAATAATTTAATTTATTTAATGTTTAAAAATTATAAAAAAACTAATATGATTTAGGAAATTTTTTTATCTTTACAATGACTATTTATATTCAAAAATATGATTTGTATAACCCCATGTAAAAATTGTTTGAGTAAAACATCTCATGTTTGTGTCATTTTTACTTTAACATTAAATAAAAAGGTATTTATGTCATTTTCCAACCAAAGTGGCTCCATGGGGTCTCTAAGTTGACCCATGGATTTTCTTGGTCGTCCATGACACATCCAATGAGGTTAGTACATGTCTCTAGGAAATTTCATTTTATTAAAACATTATTCTTACCTTAAACTACACTAATTACTTCTAATCGCGATTAAAAACTTAATAAGTTACTATTCACCAAAAAATTATTTTAATCCCATTGAACCACATTTTACTTCTTAATGAAAACCATGTATGTCGGATTTTTTAAATTCAACACACAATTATGGAAAATTTTCATTTCAACAGAAAATCAGTAAGTACCACTTAGTGGTTTCACTATTCATCAAAAATTGAAGTTTTTCAGAAAAATACCAAAACTTCACCCTAAGCTATATTTGATATTCCGAATTCAAAAATGATGTCTATTTTACAAAATTCAAAACATATTAGTTGCATTAATTAATTTAATAATTAATTCCCACTGTCAGAGCAAATAGCGTGTTTTTATGAAACAATAAGTATCAAAAGATTGACACTAGTTTAAGTCCAATTTCAAAGTGAAATTAATTCCAATGACCACTATTGTATTAAATGGTAAAAATATATTATAATTTCACTTTAAAACCAATTAAAAAGATAATTTAATCATATAAATAAATTATATTAAAAAGATGTTTTGAATTAAAATACAATATTTTTCACTATTCATTAAAAATTGAACTTTTTTGGAAAAATACCAAAAATTTACACAAAGTAAATTTTGATGTCCCGATTATAAAGAAGAGTTTTATTTTGTAAAATATAACACATAATATTGTCAAAAAGTGGATTTAGAGGATGTTCGCCATCAAAAGGCGTTTAATCGACCTTTTAAATAATATTAGAATGTTTACGCTTAAAATTGGATTCATTCGCATTTTTAATTCTCTAACATTTATTATAAAAAGTAAAAATATTTGACAAAAATATATAATAATTTTGTAGTTAGTTCTATTCATTCCTGCCATTACAACGTCTAGGCGTTAACTACCATTTAAAATAATATAATTTTATTATTAGAGTGCAACGTAAGATTCCCAAGAAACTCGTTGTTGCATATTGGGTACGCCATCGAGCATAGCATCCCCTTTAAAGTAATATTAATATTTTATTCACAAATATGGATAAATATAAAGATGTCATATTCTTTATTTACTTGGGGTGTTACATGTCATGCCTTTGCAAGAAGAGCAATGAAGTTGTCTATTCTTAATCATAGAGTTAATCTTGACGGTTTCATAGTAAAATCATTTTCCATATAATTAATGTATTGTTTCATATTTATGTTTAATTTATGTCCTTTTAGTATTAATCACATAATAATTTTTTTCTTATACTGGTGGATTAGTTTTCTTGAGTTTGGGTGGTCTATCCATCTTCCAGGCCTTTCTGCACCAAAACTTCCACACACTTATTCACCCTCAAAACCTTTTCACCCCTACATTTTTTCATTTATAACTATTTTCAAGTTATCTTCACTGACTTTCTAGGAGGAGAAATGAAACTGTCTCTGGTCAATTACATAGGTAATATTTATATTTTCAAAATAAAATCATTGTCCATAGAATTAATGTTTTTTTCATATTTATGTTTAATTTTTTTCTTTTTAGTACTACTTACATAATAATTATTTTCTTATATAGGTTGATTATTTTGTTCATGTTGGGATGATGAATCCATATTTCATGATTTTATGCACCAAAACATCCACAAACTCTGTCTCCCTCAAAAACAATATCACCACTACACTAGTGCATTTATCACTTCCTTTCATTTTCTCTCCACTCCCTTGGCAGGAAGAGGAAAAGAGTTTCCTATACTCAATTAAAAAGGTAATATTGACGTTTTTATAGTAAAATAATTGTCCATGTAATTAATTTATTATTTTATATTTATATTTAATTTATTTCCTTTTAGTATTACTCACATAATAATTGTTTTCTTATTCAAGTGGGTTCTTTTGTTCAGGTTGGGGTGATTTGTCCCTAATTCATGCCTTTATACAGCAAAACACCCACAGACTTCTTCTCCCTCAAATACCTTTCACCCCTATAGTGGTTCACTTATCAATTTTTTTCAATTTCTCTCCACTACCCTTTCAGGAATAGGAACAATGTTGCCTCTTCTCAATTACAGAGGTAATATTGATGTTTTCAATATAAAATCATTGTCTATAGAATAAATGTATTGTTTCATATTTATGACTAATTCATTTATTTTTAGTATTACTCACATAATAATTATTTTATTATATAGTTGGATTTTTTGTTTGAGTTGGGGTGGTATTCCCATCTTTCAAGCCTTTCTACACCGATACATTCACAGAATTTTTCTCCCTCAAAACCATTCAACCCTATAGCATTGAAAATTATCACTTTCCTTTATGTTTTCTCCACTTCTCAATCATAGAGGTAATATTTTATTATTCATAGTAAAATAAGTTCTTATAGAATTAATGTATAAATTCATATTTAGGATTAATTTATTTATTTTTAGTATTACTCATAATATTTTGTTCTTATACAGATGGATTATTTTTTTCGAGTTGATGTGGTCTATTCAAAGCTGCTCATGATGTTTTGGTTGTTCGAAAAATATAGTCAATGGATATCATGGTTACATTTTTATATAGGATCTTTTTAGGATTTGGGACATATAGGAATTATCCATACCTTAATCCAACAAACGATCTAACAGGTATGACTCCAAGTATTTATTTCAATTTAAAATCGACATTAATTTTAGTAAAAAACACAACTGACATAATCCAAATTGAGAAAACATATTCAGAATGTTTTTAAACTTTAATAAAGTGATCCATAATTCAATTTTGATGTTTGATAATCATCCACACTTCAATCTGATACACTATTTTCCTAATATGACTCAATGTTTCTATTATCAGTTTAAACTAGACATTTGAATTTAAAAAGTGTTACCCACTGAAAACTAAGAAAATTAGCTCAGATTTTCTTAATAATTTTAAAAATATATTCATAAATAATTTGTGAAGAGAAGTAATAATTGTTTCATCAAACTGATACACAATGTGATCTGGATGAGTCAAAGTGTGTGTTTCAAGTTTAAAAGAAAATTTTAGTAAAAAAGATAAGTGACATACTCAAAACTGAGAAAAAACATTCATATAATTTTGAAACACTAGTGAAATAATCTATAATTGATTTGGATAGTGTAGGAATTATCCGAACCTCAATCTGATGCTCTGTGTTACCGGTATGACTCTAGGTGTGTCTTTATTTAAAAATAACATCAATTTTAGTAAAAAACGCACCTACTCAAAATGAAACAAACACATCCAAATTGTTTTGATACAACATAAAAATGATCTATAAGTGATTTTAGATGTAAATGAATCATCCACACCTCAATTAGATGCACGGTATGCCCCGTATGACTCAAATTGTGTATTTTTATTTAAAATTGAAATCAATTTTAGTAAAAAGGACTATTGACTTACTAAAAACTATGTAAATGCATTCACATTGTTTAAATACTATAGTAAAGAAATTACTAGGCTACTTTTGAAGTGTATGAATCAGCTACACCTCAATATAATACACAATGTGATCAATATGATTCATATTTCGTATTTCAATTATAAAATGATATTTTAGTAAAAAATACAAGTGGTGTAATCTAAACTGATAAAACACATTCATATTGTTTTGATACATTAAGAAAAAGATACATATTTCATTATTATTTTTTAGGAACCAGACTTACCTCAATCTGACTCATGGTGTGACCGGAATGATTCAAAGTTCATATTTTTATTTAAAATTTTCATCAGATTTAGTCAAATGGAAAACTGTCCTACTCAAAATTGAGAAAACATATTAAAATTGTTTTTATCCTTTACTAAAACAATCCATAATAAATTTTTCAAAATTAGTAATTAGCCACACAACAATCTAATACATGATGTTTTTTAGTATGACTCAAAGTGTCCATTGTCAGTTTAAATTTGACATATTAGTTCAAAAAGTGCCTCTAACTAAAAAATGGTCAAACATTCTTGTATTTTTCAAGATAACTCTGGAAAATTATTCATAAGTCATTTGTGACATATAGGATTATTTTTCACATCAAACTGATAGGCGATGTAATCAAAATGAGTCAAAAGTTCTTTTTTCTAGTTTAAAATGACATTTTAGTAAAAAAAATACAAATGGCATACTCAAAATTGAGAAAACACATTCAGATTGTTTTGATACTTTAGGACCGTGATCCACAAGTCATTTCAGATGATTTAAAATTATCCTAACCTCAACATACAACACAATTTTACCGGTATAACTCTAAGTGAATATTTTTTATTTAAAATTGACATCAATTTTAGTAAAATTAACACTTTATGTTAATTTATTTCTTTATGTTATTACTCACATAAGGATTTTTTTTCTAATACAGGAGCATTCTTTTGATCGAGTAGGGGTCGTATGTTCGACAATTGCATGAGTCAGGTTAGGAATAAAAGATAAAGAATAATTGATGTATCTAAATTTATGTAATAATTTATATTTATGTAATTGTATAAACCAATGTTTTAAATGTCTGTAATATAGTTTTTTTATTTTGTTTTTTTGGAAAATCTCATTTAATTTAAATAATTTAGTGGTACTTATTTTTTTTATATCTGGCATGTTTGTGGTGTTCTGGTGTGTTGTTACATCACATTGCAGTGGGGTTTTAGTGTTATGTTACACCACACTATAGTATGTCCCTTTATCAGTGATTTTAAAAGCGCTGATAAAAGGTCCTTTATCAGTGCTTTTATAAGCGTGGATAAAGGTATACTCTATCAGCACTTCTAAAAGCATTGATACATGAACCTATATCAAAACTTTAATAAGAGCTGATAAATGATTTGTTTAGCAGTGCTAAATTAATGATCTGTTAAAAGGTTCATTTATTGGTGATTTTAAAAATGCTGCTAAAGGTCTCATTTATCTGTGCTTTTTTAGGGTCGATAAAGGACCCCTTTATCGAAAAAATTTCAACACTGATAAAATATCAATGCATTTAACCTCGCTCACGTAGTCAGTGGTTTTATAGCATTGATATAGCCCATTTTTAGCATTGTTAATGACTCATTTTTTATTAGTGATTCCTAGGGGGTGGACAAGCTTATTTTATCACTATATCTAAATTATAAGTACCTAATGATGTGGTGGTGGGAACATTAATCCTATATTCAAATATACCCATTTCTTTATATGATTTTGGATGGGAACATTAATCCTATCTTCAAATATACCCATTTCTTTATATGATTTTGGATCATTTCACTCTTTGATATCTATCGAGTATTCTAAGAAAGTTAAACATTTCACTTTTGATTTTATAACGGACTTGACAGTCAAAACTCCTCATGTAAGTATCATTGCAACAAAAATGTTTCTGTCAATCCACTTTATGACACATAAACATGATTTAGTTTTTTAAGTTACTCTATTATAAATCCTACCTATACCAACACATCTATACCAATGGTTTTTAACATCCATTGGTATATCTCCTCTTTCCCAATGGTTTTTCCAAACCATCGGGAGAATCCCTCTTTGAGATCACTTTTCCCAATAGTTTGGAAAAACCATTGGGAAAATCCATCTTCGAGACCTCTTTCCCCAATAGTTTCGAAAAACTATTGGGAATGGGTATGGCTTTCCCAACGGTTTGGAAAAACCATTTGGAAAGGGTATGGCTTTCCCAATGGTTTTTCCAAAACGTTTGGAAAATCCCTTTTCGAGACTACTTTTCCCAATAGTTTTACCGAACCGTTGGGAAAATACCTCTCTGATGCCACTTTTGCCAATGGTTTTGGAAAACCATTGCGAAAGGGTGGGTATCTATCCCAAAGGTTCTCTAAACCATTGGTATAGACAAATCCCCATGGTTTTGAGAACTGTTGGGATAAGTATCCTTATTTTTTATGAATTCTTTTGTAGAATATCATCAAATAAATCGATATATAAATTACATATATATATATATATCCAAATATATTCACATATTTAATTGTAATATAGTGGTAAAGTCTTTGATATTTAACTAAGATGTTTTGGGTTCAAACTTCTATGGTGACATTTTTTTAAATTAGCTTATCCCAACGGTTTGGGGAAAACTGTTGGGAAAGAAATATCCCAATAGTTTGGAAAACCATTGGGATAAGTCTATACCAATGGTTTGAAAACCATTGGGATAGGTCTTTCTCAACGGTTTTCCCCAAACCTTTGGGATAGGTCTGTCCCCATGCCAAATCACCCAACGGCATCCCAAACCGTTGGTATAGGCTATACCAACGGTTTGGGGACCTATACCAACTATTCCAAATAGTTAGTATAAGTAATTTTTCTATTAGTGTTATCATCATACCTATTTTTGACTGTGATATAATCCTCATTATGGATTGAATTTTAAAATATTATGTGAAAATTTATTTCAACAAGAAGGAAATTATGAACTTTGAGGAAGATTTAGAATCCATTATCTTTAGAGAAGAAACCTCGTCATGTAATTATAATCTAAAACCCCCATTAGTTGTACTGAAAGAAATTATTTGGGAGGAAGAGAAAAAAATGTATATGGATGAGGAAATTAATCTTCGAATTTTGGACGTACCAATTGTGCAGGAATACATTGATGTATTTCCTAAGGACCTACATGGCCACTCCCCAAAGCATGAATCTAAACTTACCATTGATCTGATATATGAATCAATACCAACATAAAATACACCTTATAGAATAGAAACTATGGAATTTGTGAGGCTGAAGAAACAGCTTGAGGATTTGTGTAATAAGGGATTTATTTCCCCCAGTGTTTCTCAATGTGGAGCACATGTCCTATTTGGTGATAAGAAAGATGGATCCTTGAGTCTGCACATTGATAATAGAGAAATCAATGAAATTAAAATAAATTATATGTACACTATACCTCACATTGATTATATATTTGATAAACTCTATAGAGTTAACTATTTTTGGAAGATTTACCGGTATTTTGATTTCATCAATTGTGATCAAGGAATGAAGATATTATTAAGAAAGCATTCTAAATCATGAATTTACATTATTAGTATATAGTAATTCCATTTGGGTTGAATAATGGACCCTTTGTTTTTATGGATCTAATGAATAAAGTGTTTAGGGAATATCTTGATTTTTTATGTTATTTATTGATAATATTTTGATATATTCCAAATACAATGAGAATCATGAGAACCACAAGTGGGTTGTTCTGAAGACTCTTAGAAAAAAGTGGTGTCTGGGATGTTTAGAAAGTGTGAATTATCTATTCAAAATGTTTCTATTATTTTCCATATTTTCTCCAAGGATAGAATCTCAATTGATCCTATGAAGACAAAGGCAATCCAAGAATGGTTAATGCCAATAAACATAACCATGGTACGTAGTTTTATTGGTTTGGAAAGTTACCATTATAATTTTATTCATAATGTTTCCCAATTGACTAACCCGCTAAAAAAGCTCTAATGTAAATGGATTAAGTTTGTTTGGACAAAATAATGTAATGAATTATTTTAATAATTTGAGATAAGATTGTTCAATGCTCCAATACTGACTCTTCCGTCAGGAAGTGATCGATTTGTGATATACGATATTACATCAAAGAATGGAATGGGTTTTTTCCTTACTCAAAATAATAAATTTATTGTTTATACATTAAGGCAGTTAAAGACTCCTGAAAAAATTATCCAACTCATTATCCTCAGTTATCAGTTGTAATCATTTCCCTGAAGATATAGAAACACTATCTTTATGGCGAATTATGTGAGATATATATAGATCAAAATAGTTTTGAAAACATATTTACATATAAATAAAATCACATTAAGCCAATGTAATGGATCAATTTACTAAAATATTATTATTTCTCAACACACTACCACCTAGGAAAGGAAAATAAGGTATTAGATACATTAAGTGGGAATGATTGTGGAATTCAAACCCAACTGAGGATAGAGAAAGAACATATATTCACAGATCTAGAAAATATTGATATGGTCATTGTTAAGGAAGGGAAAAATCACTCAATTTTAAAATTATTTCTAAACTATCTTTATTGGAGAATATAAAAACCACTCTATTCAATGATTAAAATTTTCAAAAGAAAATCAACGGCATTAGGGATGGAAGATTTGCAGACCACATGTATGATAATGGAATTCTAAAATTTGGAAATAGTTTATGTGTTCCATCAATATCTAAGATAAAAAGGGAACTATTAGATGATTCTCATAGATCAAAATTCACTATATACTCAGGTAGTACCAAAATGTGTAAATATTTGAAAGAAAACTTTTGGTGGGATAATATGAAGTGGGAAATTACTGACTTTATTTCAAGTGTTGGAGGTAGTTCCCAAGAATCAACTCATGGGTACATTATGATAACTTGAATTCGTGGTTTTGAATAATAATATTAAATCCTTATAGTACCATGAATTTTCTTCTATGTGACGTAGTATGTGATAATGTCCTAATAGTAGTTTTCACACTAAAAGGTCACGGTAGTCCCCCGCTATGATGAGAACATGGAAGTAGAATGACACTATTCTTGAATATATGTTCTAGATCTAGATGATGTCATTTGAGGAACAAATATGATACAGTCTATCATGGTGGAGACTCAAAGGACTTTGAGGAAAATTCTCTTATTGTACTCCCTTGGTAATATTTAGTGGTATATTATGAGAAGGACACCCGCTAGTATGAAATCTACATGTATATGTGTCCTTGTATGTTACTATCAATGGACATGTGTATTGATCCTTAAACAATAATATTATTATTAATGATTTGTATGAGTTGTGTATAAAGATGTATTGATAAAAACCCTGATGAAAGATGTTTACGGTGAAGTAGGATATATTAGGTGCATCACAAGTAATATTGTATTAATGAATAAGAGGAGAATTTATTTTTCTCTACTAATTATTAATTGTAGTTGATATCTCATTCCCATTGATTGAAATGATATAGCCTTAATAAATCCATGTTCATGGTGTTCTAAAGGAAATATCATTTTCCAAGAAGTCAATGAAAGGGACATGAAGTACATAGGTTGACATCACCTGCATGAATCCATCTTGATTATAGATATTGAGATAAAAGGATTATATTACACTGTAAAAGTTAGTATCAGGTGAAATGTCATTGAGGCATTAACTCCTTTCCATATGGGTTTCTTTGCATGTTGCTAGATACTATCCTTGGACATTATCCTACTTCACCTAATTCCACTGAGAAAGAGGCCTAGAGGTTCACACACTATGTTTAGCCAAATTCTCTGCTAAATAATATATTATTATTTAACAAGTTTGATAAATATCATTCCAAGACTTATTTTACAAATTATTCATGTATTATGGATTGCATATATTTTATCACTAGTTATTTGAGGGAATATAATGTGAGTGTAATATTTAATTAATATTTATTTTATAATAAGTGAATATAATATTTATTTATTTATTTGAGAATAATGCAGTGGTATTTATTTAATAAAAAATAAACATTATTCAAGGGCTGAAAATATAGTGGAGGAATGGAAGACTAAGTTTAGTGGTCCGAAGAGAAATAATAAATAATGAATATTATTTAATTAAAAAATATTTAGTTATAATTTTCATGTAAATCAAATTTTTAGAAATGATAATATTATTATTATTACTAGACATGGGGATTTTATAGGATTAAATAAGTAATTAAGGGAGCTTGTGAAATTATTTTATTTTAACCCTAGAAATATAAAGACCCCATTATGTTATTTTCTCAAGAGATCTAATTCATTTTTCTTGGTTATGTACAATGGATTTAGGGAATCTAAATTCTATATAGCTTTATTCTCTATGAAAATTCCCATGAATGGAGAGAAATACTCCCCCATCGGATCAAGGAGAATGCATTGGAACCAGTTCTCAAACTGATCAAAGGCAGATGACACAAGCGCAAGGATCTATTGTGCTAGCACTTGAGATACCTTTTCCAACATCTGGAGATTCATGGAGCATGTGTGGATAACTTTTATAGAAAATATACACTTGGTTTCTACAATGCAACAAAAGTGGACCACTGATCTATCACTGGATTCATCAACAAAGAAATACTTCCAACAAAGGTAACTATTTATTTAATTTAATTAATAATAAATAATATGTGATGATTCTCTCTCTCGGTTCTAGAATAATTACTCATTTTCTATTTCTTATATTCAATTCCATTGATCACAAAATTCATCATCACATAGATCTGGGATTGATTATTGATTATGGAAAAAAATCAAGTTGGGAACCACCCATCACACACTTCGTTGTTCCTGAAACCTACATGTGGTATCAAAGGGAGGTAAAATAATTATTTAATGATTATTAGTGATTTATTCATTTATAATTTAGTTTTTGAATTCATGATTAATATTTCATTTTATCCGAATTGATAGAACTTATTTTACCTCTTTCATTTATCATAGAACTAATAGAAACAACTTATTTTATGATTAAAATAAAATTTTGCAACTCATCTAGAGGTTCCAAGGATTCTATCTAGAAAATACACAATGATGCACCATGTAACCAGAGTTACAAAATATATAGTCATGTGAAATGCATCAGAATTGATTCAAAAATTAATTAAAGATTATGCATTAATTACACACTTTTATTGCATTGTGTGTTATCCAAAACATAATGGCACACGATCCGCCATAGTACACACCATGTAGCCCATGTACATGTTTTTTTGTCCCTTTGAGTCAAAGACAGACCATGTATTTAAATACATGGCCTACCTGACTCATGACTATGTAATTTTGGGATCACATGGTATGTATCCAATTAGACATATTGTTTACTCCAGTTTTTTGAGGTACAATTCACACACCAAGTCCCTATTCAGGTACCTTGGATAGACTGTGAGATATGTACACATTGTGTATCTTGGATTCACATGTCATGTACTTTTAAAAAATTATGTAGATTTAAAATTTATTTATTTTACTATATAAACCATGACACGTGTACTTTAATGTGGTCCTAAAGATAGTACACACTATGTGATATTCTTTAATAAACATAAATGTTTAAATGTTTAATTAATATCTATATAATGTTTAGATCTTCATATCATGGATGAATCATATTTCATGTTTCTACTATATGTGAATTTGAGCATAACATGTGACTGAAAAATCATGTAATTCAAGTAATCATCGGGGATATCCATATTGTGAATGTATGTGATATGTAATGTATGTCATATGTCAAAAGAGTAAAATAGTATATGGTTTTAAAACATGTTGGGAAGAATCAGATGGGTATTCACTGTGTTTCCTCGAAGGTAGATTTATGTACAAAAATAATTTTAAATAAAATTATTTTATTTGTTTAAAATTATAATGGATGAGAATCTCAAGGAAATTCAGATGATAATCAATACAAAATATTTGATTAATTAAAAATATTAATTAATTGATTTGAGAGCGATTTATCTAAATTAAGAACAACTAGGAATTGAAGGAAAGTTTTATTAAATGAATAATTCATTGCATGCATGTGGATTATCATGAGCTAGACCAGACCTTTATAAGTGATTGGATTCATTTAATTTATTTTTAAATTAAATTATTGGCATGTGTTCCTTCTCTCCTCTTATTATGTAGGGCATACATGCCCGTTTTTTCTTCTATGTAAACCCTTCTTACCCTCAACTACATGTGGGTAAAAGGCATATAAAAAGGATGAAGCTCCCATGATAGTGGAGGTGCTTCAAGATTGGATCAAAGACAAAACCAATACAAGGAAATACGTAGTTTGATCGGTGGAAAGCTACAACATGAACATTAATTAGTTCAAGGTGTTTTTCCCCTAGGCCAACGGTTAGTTTATCAACACCTAGATAAACAAACCACTAGTAAAAGTTCATAATCATATCACTTTATTCTTTTATTTCTATCCATTTCATGGTTATTTCATAATAGATGTTTTTTCATGATCACATAATTTAATAAAACTAATTATCATGTAAGATATATCTAAAATAAGTTCTGTTATATGTAACTATTATATAATACATGGTTAAGAAGTTAAGAAAATCCCCTAAATATTAACAAAAATGTGATAAAGATAATAATTGAAAATTTACTCATAAAAGATAAATCCCCCAATTATATATATATATATATATATATATATTATGTTGGTAAATCATTCCATTACTTCTATTGAAATTGAACCATAGTTCAAAGTGATTGACCAACCCATGTTAGGGTTATTTAAATTATTGGGTAATTTTAAATTGAGGTTTTGGGTTGACTTAACATATTAAACATAAAGGGTTGACTTTCTAAGAAGGACTTTGTGTAACTGAGAGGCAATGGTTGAGGAAATCCAATTTAAGGATTTCAGAATTGGGGAGTCTACTCAACAGATCAATGAACTGTGAGTTAATACAGTTGGAATTTAAAATACCTAACAAAAACCATTCATGTTTCTTGACAAATCCATGTTGGGATAGTGAGAATGGGAGCATGTATCCTTGCCACTAAGATTCCCAGGAAATAATATATTAGGAAGCCAATAATGAGGGATACTGGGTTTTTATAAAATATTGGGAGACTAATAAATATAATATTAATTTATTTCTCTAAATTGAATCAGATAAAGTACAAAAATTATGTTTATAATTTTTATTTGTAATAGAAATAAAATGAAAAAAAACATATCATTTTGATCCATATTTGAGAAGGACAACCCTCTTACCAGCAATAATTTACAAGAGTTGAAAAGGTGCCTACATGTCATCGTTCACCATGAAATGAAATTATTTGTGTTGGAAGAACCATTTCCTATTGCACCTGGTAGTAAGGCATGTGATGAAGAGTTATCTCTATATGAGACATAATTTAATGTTGTTATAGATGTTCACTGCTTCATGTTATCATATATGTCGAAAGATATTTTGAAGCAACATGAGGGCATTGATACATACAAAATGATATATCACCATCGTCATATTTATTAATAGATGGTGAGATAAGAGAGGTATGATGTCTCTAATGTTTTTTTCATAACTAATCATGGAGATTCTGTGCTAGTTGTACCTCATGTATTCAAGCTTATCAGCTACAATAAATTTCAGAACATCCTATGGATTAAATTCACAGATGATTTATGTATATATCTCATACTTTCATCACTTCTCAAGACCCTATCTAGAATTATTGTTAATTACAATATGAGAAATCATGAGAATATTCTTTTAGAACATCTGACGTTGATTCCCCAACTGGATAAGGACATGTTAGGTGATAAAACTGTGATACTTATGGTAAATAAAATAAGGAATAAAAAGGAAAATGAGACCAAGACTTTTAAATAGTCTAAATCTCTGGAACATCGTACATTAAATAAGGGGTATATCCATAGGTAGGGAAAGTAAAAAGAGGTAGTATGTTTTACATGTGGAAAGTCAGACCACTAGAAGATGAACTACACCAAGAAGAAAGGGGATTCTAATGGTGCATTCATTATCGTGTGAAATATTTCTATATCTATGCATTGGGTATTAGATAAATATATTGGTGCTCACATATGTATCCAAATGTAGAAACCAATTATATTTCGAAATATTTTTATATGAGAGGTGAATCTGAGAGATGATAATAGTTTGAGGCTAGCTTCCCTAGCTATTGGGGACTACAACCTCTCATTACCAAAGTGAATGATTTTGTTTTTGAAATATTTTATTATGTTCCTACAGTTTCTAAAAAAAATTTAATCGTGCCTAGAAAAATATTTTTTTATTTTCATGTTTTGATATAAAAGTTGTTTCTTTTATAAGGACAACATATGTTATGGTATGGAATAATTAAATAATGATATTTCTGTATTGAATTGTGAAATCCAATTATTGGAAATTGATAACGAATCATGTTCACACGACTCATATAACACCCATATTTGGCATCATTATCTTGTTCATGTAAACGATAAGCATTTGAAAAGACTCTATCAATATGGTTATTTAGACTCTTCTGAGCTAAATCAACTTTATATATTTCATGATTGTTTAAAAGGGTAAATAAATAAACCACCATTTAGTGGATAGGGTAAAAGATCCATACAACTTCAAGGATTGGTACACATTGATATGTGTGGACCATTTCTAGTGGAAGCTAGAGTTGGATATTCTTACTTCATAACTTTTAATGATGACTTGAGTATATATTTCTATGTCTACTTAATGAGGTATAAGTCTGAATCCTTTGAGAAATTTGAGGATTTAATGAATGAATATGAAAAATAAACTTCATAAGAAGATAAATTAGATTTGAATGGATCGATGTGTTGAATATATTAACCAAGAGTTTGTTGACTTTTTATGGGAGTTTGGGATTATTTTTTAACTTGATCCATGTTATACCCCATAATGTAATGGTTCTAGGGAAAGTAAAATCCATATTGTAGATGCCGAAAAAGTCCATAACTCCCAGAGGAATTTTCGAAATTATGAAGCGAAGTCATATTCAGACTCAGAGGCCTGGTCCGGACGGCCCGGAAGTGGTGCGCGAAATTAAGGAGGACCCGCACAAAAAATTGGTGTTCGCGCGAAGGAAATATGAGATTCGCAGAAAAAAAACACCGGGATGGCGCGCAATTTTGCGTTCCCTGTTCCGTGCACTGACTGCTCCTGGCACGGAAGCTTTCACGCGCCGCCTGGATTCCGTGCCAGCGGATGCCTATAAATAGAAGGCGACCCCAACCATTTCAGGGATGAGGAATTTGAACTGGCTCCTGTGCGCGCAATTGCGCGCGCAATATGGTCTCGAGTTATGGTTCTTTTCCACACCAAGTCACCCCGGGATCCGCCTTTGCGTGAGATCCCCATGGCTTAGATTAAACACCAACCCCTTTGGGGTCTGCCCCTTGCACAGAATTCCTTCATTTTCACGCAGGGGGGGCCAATTTTTTCACCATCCTTCCTTTGCACGCACACCCCTTACATTGCGCGCAATTTCTTATTTTGTGTCCAATCTCTTCCTTTGCGCGCAGACCCGGCCTTTTTTGCGTGCATCCCTGAATTGTGCATTGACCCGGTGTTTTCCGCGTAGTAGACTCAATTGCGCACAACCCCTCTTTATTGTGCGCAACCCCTGAATTCCATGCTGATGGTCCCTTCGCTACCGTCACAGACCCCCATGAAAAATTGAAAGTCGCACGGCGGACTTTTCGGGACAAGATGTCAGGATTTTCCATTGCGCCCTTATGCGCACCCACATTTAACCTAGAGAATACCATGATTTAAGAGACTCCTATGCACACTGTGAAACACCTTGAATTGACATATTCCTCTTGTTTCATTTCCTATTTCGTGAGTCGATATTCTTATCATCAATTCCCCTGAGTAGAATGCCCTATCATTCAATAATAGGATGCCTCTTGTTCCAAACAAGAGATTCCTTATGTAACAAGCTTAAGATGCCTAATGCCATGATTATAGTGGCATAGTCTCAAGAGCATTAGAATCCTTTCAAACATTCTATCACTCCACCTCACACTTTGCGTGACCTTCATTCGGATCTGCATCAACTTCCATGTCTGGAGGGACCCCCTAACGGTCTGGTCACATGCTATATCGGCTCACCTACCATCCGAGGCCAATGCCTCGGAAGACATTGGGTGACACTTTGAGTCAGTTCATATGTTTCAAACACGGTCAGTAGTCGACCCCTCATTTGTTTTTCCCCATTTTAGGATAACGCGACAGGATGTTGTGTTGAGAACATGGTCAGCAGTTATCCTCTATCGCCACGCTGCTCTCATTGCATTCCGAATGCCGGGCATGTAATTCACACTTTTCATATCCCTTTGTTCAGTTTGATTCTAATGCCCTTGGCATTATCCCACTTGTGCACTTGCGCATAGGTTCATACCTCAACCCACCAGTGAGTTGGGATTCCCTCATGACCAGACATGAGGAAGAAATTATGGGCTGCTTCCATGCATAAGCCACATCCATCGTTGCCACTCCTTAGTGGCACTTGGGAAGCTTCCTTGTGTAATCCCCATCCACCGTAGCCACACTAACATGGACCCCTCGATGGTTCGCCCTGTGGCCCCCCTTCACTATGGCCTTGTCGATGCCTTCCCTCCCACAAGGGGTAAAGGGTGTTGGGCATGTAAGACCTAGGGGTGTGCAGCGAACCCACCTCATCCAAGCTGCAAGACGTTAAACTGCTAAGCACATCATCCTTAACACATGATGTTAAACTGTGGTTCGACCCCGTGCCTCGCACGCAGGGTCCCCCCATCTTGTACATTATTTATGCCTCTTGTCTCTACGGGAATGGAATCCTACTCGCATGGAATGAGATCCTCCTTGTCGGAGTGAAATTTGTCCATGGGGGAAGGGCTGCCTCAGAGCGTAATCCCCTATCCTCTCTTGTGGAAGGTTACACCCATGCACCTCCGTACTTCCCCACTGCCAAGGCTAGTGGAGTCCCTTTCCCACATCGCTTTGTCTCACCACGGGCCTCTATCCTAGAGTAAGCCCCGGCACTAAGGGCCTCTCAACACGTAAGCCATTGTTTCCTCTTTTGGCCGCTCAACGCGTAAGCCCCTTTCCGCTTCTCACATATGCGCCCCTCACGACGTGATCGTCTGGTCCCTGCGGCCTCTTGTTTTCCCACACCGAGCATGGCTCATGTGGTCTTAGAGTGAGCATCGACCATGACCACCATCATGGGCCGCCTTAGAGCGTAAGCCCTATCCCAGTGAACTACGTGGACTTTGATCCGTGCTAATGCATGGTACGTAGGAAGCCTCCATGAGGTTCAAGCCCACCACCTAGTCATTCCGACTTCTTCACGTCGGTTCGCCAACACCATTATGGGTCGCCTTAGAGCGTAAGCCTCAGATTACTCATCCCGTATGACGCTAAACTATATTCCCTCATCCCACATGATGCTAAACTGTATGCCCCGAACTACGTGGACATCGATCTGTGCTAACACATGGTACGTAGGAAGCCTCCATGAGGTTCAAGACCATCACCCAGTTGTTCTGATGCTTTCACGTCGGTTCACCATCACCATTATGGGCCGCCTAAGAGCGTAAGACCCATATTCCCCATTATGGGCCGCCTCGGAGTGTAAGCCCCTTACCTCACACCCACGTCTCATCCTGACCTCTCCCTCGAGCCCAAGTGCCTCTGGAAGCTCATGCCCTAGCCCGGAGATCTTACTTCCTCCAGGCTCCAATCCATGAGTTCATTCTCATGGGTCACCTCTTCAGGTGTCCCACCATTTCACCGAACTACGCGGACATTGATTCTCTACCATGGGGATACGTAGGAAGCCTCCACGAGGTTCAAGCCTGTCACTCCATCACCCATCCTGATCCTTACCCGGGCCGCCACATCCCGATGAGATCATGCCACCTCATTCCTCTCCACAGTATCCGGGAAGCTGCCCATGTGCTGGCCCAAACATCGGTGGTCCCCCTAGAGGGTCCTTCAATCTAATCCACTCGCAGTGTTCCGATCAGTCTGATCCATCTCCGAAAGATGTTAAACTTGAGGCATACCCCATGTTAAACATGGGAAGCTGAGGAAAACCTCAGATGGCACACAATTCCCCATGTTTGATGTGGGATTCCTTGGGCGTTCGCGCCCTCGAGAAGCCCTATAATAAGTGACATAAGACAGAAATGCCAATCCCCCAACATCAATACATGCCGACGACACCCCCAACGTGACCATTCTCCTCACCGAAGGATGCTACCCCTACCAGACCCCTTGGAGCATCTTGAAGGAAACAGCATAATTAACTGGCGTCCATGCAGATATGGCGCCAGGAACGAGCTTCACGAACCCGTCTTAAATCTATGAGGGAGACCCGGACTAGGTGACGATCTTCGAGGAGGAATCCATGGAAGGAAGAACTGTCATCCCATCATCCTAGTTCCGATGAAGGAGCAAACGTCCCTGAACAAGGAATGGATGTCGCCCGCCTTTGGAAAGCGGGAATGCGGGGCAACAATCCGTGTGTCATCCCATGCGTGACGGACGCGCGTGCGCACCCCGGCGTAAAACCTTCAGAAACAAATACCTTGTTAGATATGGTAAGGTTGATGATGAGTCATGCAGATCTTCCATTATCCTTTTAGGGATATGCATTACAAACTAATAAATAGACATTAAACTAAGTTCCATCTAAAGAGGAAAATGTAATTACCTTAGAGTTATGAAACATAAAGAAACCCTTTTTTCACATACACATGTATGGGGATGTGACGAATATTTTAATGCCATATCATGAAAAAAAATCACCTTGGTTCATTAGGTGTATATTTATAGGGTATCCCAAGGAAACATGGGGATACTACCTTGAAAAATCTAATCCAAAAAAGTAAATTTTTTCAGACAAGCTTTCTTTATTAAGAGGGAGAACAAATTAAAAAATGTTATTGGGAGAAAGATTGACTTCAATGAAGTTGATGCTCTAGATACAAAATATTTGTAATAGGAATAGATTCAATAGGTCACCATGGAAGAATTACTTCTTGAAACATAAGTACTACATAGGAATGTAAGAGAGGTTAGAGAACTAGAGGGATATGGTTTTACAATCACTGAGGATGGTGACTCATTATTGGTTGAAAGAGATGAACCTTTATCTTACAAGGATGTGGTATAAATCTCAGAAGCTACAAGATAGAAATAGGATGTGGATTCTGAAATGGATTCCATGTATCATGGCCAAGTTTGATTTCTGGTCAATGAGCCAGTTGATGTTAATTTTGTTGGATGAAAATTGGTATTCAAAAGGAAACTAGAAATGGAAGGTAAAGTAAATACCAATAAATCAAGGCTTGTTTCTAAAGGTTATAAATAGAATTAAGAAATTACCTACAATGAAAACATTTCACCAATTTCCTTGTTTAAATTCATTAAAATTGTATATGAAATAGAAGCTTACCAAGACTATGAGATTTGGTATATGGATGTAAAAACATTATTACATAATGGAAACCTTCAAGAAGTTGTCTATATGACACACCCAGAAGGTTTTATGACTCCAGGTGATGCCAAATGGATTTTTATGGTACATAGATCCATTTATGGATTGAAGAAATAATTTTTTTCAGGGATCATTCAATTTGATGAATCCATAAGATAATTTTGTTTCTTTAGAAAGGAATGTGAGACATATGATTACAAGTGGTTTAGTGAAAATGCAGTTTCTATCCTTTTAGTATAATTTTATGACAAATTACTTACTCGAAATGACATACCAATATTGCAGTCTGTTAAGGACTGGTTTAACTAGTGTTTCTCCATAAAGTACTTAGGTCTAGCAGCCTATATTCGAGGGATCAAGATCATTTGTTATAAATCCAATAGGATTATTGGACTTATTCAAAGTACATATGTTGACCGGATATGAATTATATTTAGTATGAAACAATCCATGAGGGTATTGGTTCTAGTTTTGAATGGTTTACATCTTTTTATGAAAATATTTCCTCAGACACATAATGAGAAAGAGATAATGAGTAATATCCCAAATTCTTCAGTGAGAGGATCTATCATGTATTCTATGTTATGTACTAGGCTCGATGTTGCGGATGCATTGATAATGGTAGGAAGATATCATGAAAATCTAGGAAAACAAAATTTGACTATTGTGAATGATATCCTTAAGTATCTAAGAAGAACTAAGGATGTGTTCATGGTGTATGTAGGAGATGAGGAGATGGTAATCAAGGTTTATATTGATTCTAATTTTAAGATAAATCAGAATGATATGATGTTACAATCAGGATATGTTTTCTATATCAACGAAGGAGTTGTGAGTTCGAAAAGTTCAAAGAATCCATTTGTTTCAAATTCTATAGTAGAGTCTGAGTATATAGAGACTTATGATGTAGCCAAAGAATCCATTTGGATTCATTACTTTTTCTTGGATCTTGATTTGGTACATAATAGTAAAGACCCTATCACATTTTATTTTGATAATTCTGTAGTGGTGGATTTTACAAAAGATCCAAGGTCAAATCAATAGGCAAAGCACATACTCCAAAATTATAACCTCTTGAGGTATTTCTATTAGAGGGGTACAATTTTAGTAATAAAATTACCCATATAATTAAATTTTGTGGACCCCATACTAAATTAATATCATAGAAAAATCATGTGTATCATGTGAGAGCTAACAGACTGATGATTTTTAGCAGTTGACACTAGTGCAAGTGGGAGTCTATTGGATTTTGTGTCCTAGAACAAATTTTTTTTGCGTTATGATAAATTTTAATCATGGTATTTAATAATAATATAAACTCTATATCACATAATTATTGTTCTACTGTGTAACGTAGTATGTCATAATGTTCTAATAGTAGTCGTTGCACTAAAAGGTCAGAGCACTTCCCCCCAATGATGAGAAATCAGAAGAGCTATGACACTGTTCTTTGATATATGTTAAATAGATAGATGATATCATTTGAGGGACATAAATGATACATCCTATCAATTGTGGAGACTCATGGTACTTTTGGGTACATTCCCGTGGTGTACTCTATTTTTAATATCCAATAGGATATTATAAGAAAAAGTCTTGCAAGTAAGAAATCCAAATTTATATGTGTCATTGGATATTCCTATATGTGGGCATTTGTATTGGAAATTAGACATTAATATTATTATTAATGATTATTATGAGTTAAAAACTTAGATGTATTGATGATAACCTTGATCATAGATGTCTGTGATGAACTAGGATATATTGGGTGCGTCATAAGTAGTATTGCATTAATGAATAATGTGAGAAAGGATTTGTCTCATTTCTTTATTAATAGAAGTTGATATTTCATGACATTTGATAGAAATGATATATCATAAATAAATTATAACCATGGTGTTCTAAAAGAAATTTTATTTTCTAAGAAGTCGAAGAAATAGACATCGAGCACATAGGTTGATTACAGATGAATGGAAACTACTTGATTAGAGATATCATGATAAACAGATTATATTACACAGTAAGAATCTCTATGAGGTGACATGTCATTGAGTAATTAAATTCTTTCTCTATAGGTTCATTTGAATGTTTCTAGATACTAACCTCATATTTTATGATCCTTCGCCAAATGTCGCTGAGAACAAGGCCTAGAGGGTCACACAATAAGTGTGTCCAGAATCTTAGTTAAATAATATATTATTATTTAACAAGTTGAATAAATATTATTCCCAATCATAGTTTAATGATTACTCATGTTTTCTTAATCACATATATTCCATCACCAGTTATTCAATAGAATATAATTGGAGTATAATATTTAATAAATTTTTATTTTCTATTCAGTGAATTCAATATTTATTTATTTATTAGAGAATAATGCAGTGATATTTGTCTAATAAATTAATAAAAACTATCCAAGGGTCGATAAATATACTGTAGGAATGGTGGACTGAGTTTAATGGTCCAAAGAAAAATAATAAATATTGAATATTATATAATTAAATAATATTTATTTTTTATTCATAAGTTAAGAGAATGTTGAGAAATATTATTATTATTATTATTATTTTACATGGGGGTTTTCTGAGGATAAATAAATAATTAAGGGAACTTGTGAAATTATTTTATTTTAACCTTGTTAATATAAATACCCAATTATGTTATTTTCTCAATAGATACAATTCATTTGTCGTGGTGGTGCACAACAGATTTAGAGAATACTTTAAGGCCTAGAGATCCTCCTTCTAAAAGAATACTTCTATGAAAGGATAAAAATCCTACTATACCGGGTCAAGAAGAACGCTTTGGAAGTGGTTCTTGAAATGATTAAAGGTGGACAACACATCCGGAAGGATCTACTGTGTTAGCACCAGTAGATACCTTTAACGAAATCTGGAGATTCATGGAGTATGTTTGGATCACCTCTAGAGGAAATATACACTTGTTTACTACAACAAAACGATGGTGGAATGTATATCTATCACTGGATTCATCAACAAAGAAATAATTCCAATAAAGGTAATTCTTTAATTAATTAAATTAATTATAAATAATATGTGATGATTATCTCTATAATTTCTAGTGTAATTACGCATTTTCTATTTCAATGATTCAATTCTATTGATCATGGCATTCATAGTTCCATAGATCTCATATTGATCACCGATTATGGAAAAAATCCAAGTTGGGAACCACCCATCGCACGCTTTCGTTGTGCCTGAAATCTGCATCAAGGTGCCAAGTTTGTCAACAACCGAAGGTCAAGAGACACTGTCCTAGATGATTCATAGAACCTCTACCTATTCCTATGTGGAAGTGGGATGAAATTATGATGGGGTTTTCCATAGGATTACCAATGACACCTATAATGAATGATGCAATATGGGTTATTATATACAATCTTACAGAATCTGCACATTTCCTCACAATAAAAAAGGATTTTCCACAACAATTCCTAGAAATACTCCATATTAATGAAGTTTTTAAACTTAACGGTGAACTTATATAAATTGTGTCTAATCAAGATCCATGTTTCAAATAAAAATTTAGGAAGAGTCTCTAGAATGCTTTGGATACTGAGCTTCATATAAGTACTTCTTACCACCCTCAAACCAATGAATAGTCTGAATGGGCTATTCAAAAATTGGAAGACATGTTGAGACCATGCTCAATTGACATTAAAGGTATGTATTATAATTATTTACATTAAGTGGAATTTTCCTACAACAATTGCTTCCATTATTTTATTCAACGGCGACATATGAAAAATTATATGGTAAGATATGTCACACTCCAACTTGTTGGGATTAAGTAGGTGAGAGGAAAATTATAGGCCAAGAACTTATAGAAGTGGTAATGACTATGGTAATGACTATTTAGGCCCATATTAAAGCATCTCAATGTTAGAAAAAGAGCTATGATGACAACCGAATAAAGTATTTGGAATTCCAAGTGGGATATCATATTTTTCTAATTGTATCTCTATGGAATGGTGTCTTATAGTTTAGTAAAAAATGGAATCTGATCCCCCAGTACATCAGACCATTTGAAATTATAGAATGAATTGGAGCTATATATTACTATCTAGAAATGCCACCAAGTCTATCCAAAGTTCATGATGTGTTCCACATGTCATTGTTAAATAATTACATGCCAGACCCAACACATGTACTAACCTGTGAATAAATAGAATCAGAATATGATTTGTCTTACTATGAAGAGTCTATCAAGATTCGTGACACAAGAGAGCAAGTATTGAGAATTCATATGACTTGATTGGTAAATATTCTTTGGAAAACCCATAAAATGGAATAAGTAATGTGAGAACCTGGGGATGTTATAAAGAAGAACCACCCACATATATTTAGAGGTCAATATTCATGAAAAATAGAATTGAGGATGAAATTTATGAAAGAGGGAAGAATATAACACCACAAGATTTGGTGGTATTTATCGTCTTAAATAAATTCTATTCAGTCGATAGATTATATTTCACAAAAACTTATTTCATATATTATAAATCATATAAAATCACAAAGATAACACAAAAAAAACTCTATAATGACGAATGAATGAAATCAAACGCCTTTTCCATAAATTAAGGAACATATACCAATTAAATTGTAACTTGACCTCTGGTATAGTAATGTTACACTGTGGAGAAATAATTCTTCTAATAGAATAGTAACCTCACCTATGAAATTATAAATACAAAATTTTAATCTTGTAAATGAAAATATTATATAATTATTTCAAGGAATAAGTAAATAAACATTTTGAAAATGATAAATTAAGTATAGGTATTTTTATAAAACATGAATGCTTATATACAATTTTATAATTAATATAATGATTTAAAAGAAAATTTATTTCCATAAAATTGAATAATAAATTAAAATTGTTTTGTCTTATGATTATAAGATAATTTTATGATACCTTAATTAATTTTTCAAATTGTTATAAAATTGGTTATAATTTTAACATTGTTATTTTTTTAGTAAATGATTATTCTAACTAATAATTGAATTTTTCGTATTTGGAAAATTATTTTATAAAAATAGAATTAATGTTTTCATTCTAGAAATTGAAGGGTGATGTTTTTGGGTTTTTTTAAAATATATTAATTTTTGGTGAATAGTAAAATATGGTAATTTATGGTATATATATACATTATAAGTGAAATACATTGTTCCTTGAGTCATGGATGATGTAAGAACCATTGGTTAAAACTCACACGAACAAATTACTATATTTAGCGACAAAAATCATTATTATTTCTTGTTTTGGATGAAAATAACAAAATAATGAATAAAATTTTAAAAATACACACCTCTCTGCCACTATAAATCTCATCCCTTGCCACCCCTTCTCCTTACACATCCAACTCCTTAAAATCATTCTTATATTCTGACCATTAACTCTCCCAAGACATCTCCCCCATGTTTTAGTTTTTCTGGTCTCATAAAAAGACCATTTCCAAGTCCTTTAAGGAGGTTCTCAAGGAGAATAATTCAAAAGGTAAATACTTTTTCATTCTCTTTCAATTTATTTTAATTTATTTTCCTACTATTATATAATTAACTCTTCTATCCAAAAATTAATGATAACTACAATATCTTATGTATACTATAATATTATTATGATAATGTAATATTAATCATCAAACCCCTTCTCTTATCCGGTTTATTCATAACCTAAAAACATCTTCGGTGAGGTACTGATTTACCACCTTTATGGACAATATGTTTTCGTTTCTCAATTACACCATCATGGATGGCCATAAACACATTTTCATGGTTAAAAAATTATATTATTTGTATTAAATATTATTTAAAGTTCTCAAAATTATATATATTGATAATATTAATTAATAAAACAAAACTTGTTCATGGTGATCGAAAAAACACCAAAAAATATTAATTATTATCACTAATGTTTCATATAATGATTCATCTTAATACCATATAATCTAATTAAATATATAACTTCTAAATATTATATATGGTAATAAATAATAAGTAATTTAAAATATGGAAAAAAATATTCTCATTTTTTATGATTTTCCATACATATATACAAGTAAATCGATAATGAAAACTAAGGAAATAAACACCACTGAACAATAAAATTGTATCTTATTACTCATCAAAAAGCCATAAATTAACTTAATAAGATTATAATAACTGAACATGTATAAAATGTTATGAATTAATTATTTAATGGACTTAATCTGATTATTCAATACAATAATATCAAGTGCAGAACACATGCAGAAAAAAGGTAAGGGAGTTCATCTCAATTTCCATTTCATTGGGACTTTCTTGGTATTGGGAAACTAATAATATTTATGTGATGTATATACTAATCTTTAATATAATTTTCTAGTTTACATTATTTTACTTTCAAATATCCTTAGTCTCTTGTATCATGGATATGATTATTGTCTAATCCATGTTCTATTTTTAGAAATATTGTTTACATTGAATTTTGAAATTTTGATAAATATGTATTTTTTACTCAACATGGATATTTTATTAGGGTATATTGTTAATGAACTAAATATATGTATAAATATTTCTTTTGACTTGTTGTGACATGTGAGGACCAAATTTATATCCCCTTGATGCATTGATATGTCTCATGAGACAAAATAGTTGGTAATAAACTCTTCATAATTATTTCTAAAACATAATCAGATGGGTATCTACCCATAGACTTAAACCATATTGACGATATGATGGATCATGGGTCAGATATATTACTTCTAATAATTAAAAATTTTATTCATTAATTATTCATTTATCATTATCCAGAGTATTTTTATTATGACAAAATATATTGATGCATTTTCATTCTTAGTGTATTGATGACATGTGTTTTTCATTTATTCACCAAGCCATATTGATTATGCCCAACTTATTTTGATTCGATTATTATTTTTTCATGTTTCTACTATATGTAACCCTTACTAAGAATTTGATATCACCCTTTAGTTTTTCCCTCCCAAGGTTTATAAGAACAAATCTTTAAATATGTGATAATAAATCACTTTATTTTCCTTCATTATGTTATATGTTAGTTTTCCCAACGTAATAAGGAGACCATGTATGTATCAAGTTTCTTCAAGACTACTAAACTGATAAATCCTTAGTTATGTGATCTATTGAATCTATTATATTGTAATAAAATGTCCATTGAATCTATGATACTGGGTTCGGGGTCTGTACACAATGATACCTACCCCAGGTCCTTTAAGAGTATATCCCAAGGATTTCTATCAAAAATTAGGTAATTGTCTTTACTAACTATTTCAAATTCCATTCTTCATATAAATATTCTAGTTCTATTGTAACCATTCAAAAATAAGGAATTCAGTATCATAAATTTTATTATATTTCATTATGATTATGATAAAACATTTTTCTTCAATTTTTCATCCTATGTAAAGTGAATACATCACTCGTGCGTACATACGACTTCTCATCTCTATATAGTGGTGTAATTTTTTTTTTGATCACAATATTACATAGATAGTTATATAGATGGAAATAATTAATATATATGATACTTATGAAACAATTATTCTTATGTAATTATAATATCATATCTACCTCTATTCCTTTAACAAATTGGAAAATGATAACATTACTTGTGCATATGTGTGGGTTATCACCACCATGATGCAATATGATTTATTTTTCATTTTTTCTTTGTGTGCATGATAGTAATGATAAATTTAATCAATATATATGATATTTATATAATTATAAAATTTTATATATTTTGAAACAATAATCAGAGTATAAGTACATGAGCTTCATTGAAAAAGTATTTATGAGAAAACAAACTTGTTAACACCCAAAACAATGATAATAATGAATGATTATTACGAATGAGTGATAATATATCATAATATGATCATATATGATATTATAAATACTAATATGGTTCTTTTATAAATTAAAAACATGATTAAAACCCTTATACTAGAGGTCAAATAATGTTTAACTAATAGGAAATATGAGGTAAGGGGTTGCTTAACTAAATCTCAATTCATTGGTTTATACATATACATTATTGAATACATTATGCCATGATTTTGTGTGAAATTAACTCTAATTATATATCATTTAATTCCAATTTTTCTTTGTGAATTTACATTTGTTACATATAATCACTACATTGATTAATTCTCACACAAATGATATGTTATTTGTAAGGCATTCTATCTCAATTTCCACTCCATTGACAAACATTTAGTGTTATGAACTTATTTAATTTTAAGTGGAGTTTATACTACCAATTTTTTTAATTTATAATAAATATCTATTTTCAAGTTAATATTTCAAAGGGTTACAATTTAAAAGTTACCAAAGTGGTAAGAATTTATTTTAAAATTTTAGATTTTTGGAATTTCACTTATATTTATTGACTAAATCCAAAAATATATCCTCTATAAACTCCATATATTTTATCATCCTCTATATATTTTATAATTTCCCAACATATTACAAACTTTCCTCTTTTGAAATCTAAACATGCAAATAATATTTTGACAGAAAATTTGATCTTATCTCACTTTTTTATCAGTTTCATGTTAATATTTTTCAAAATTCTTACAAAAAGGTATTTTATAAACATAAATGATTTATTAATGGAATTTTTTGTTTTCCATTAATTTTTAAAAGTTTTAAATTGAATATTTCTAATGTTTTATAAAATATTGTCTTGTAATTTTTGTATAAAAACAAAAAATTCATTTTTTTAAAGTATATTTTGTTAACAAATTTTCCCACTACCATATCCGTTTTACAATTTTTACATTCTTCAACAATGTTTCAATGGTTTTACCAATAAAACTCTTTTATGAAAACATTTTTACTTTTTTTTCTTTAATTTTCAAATATTCTTTAAAATTTATGAATTTTCTATAAAATATTATTTTCTGATGAATTGATGGTTGTATATCAACTATTGAATAAATTTGTGGTGATTAAATTCCTATTAAAATATTAACTATTTTATTATCATTGTAAATTGAATTTCTCTTAAATATTTATATTCTTTTTATCATGGTTATGATTATTTCTCAAATTTTTTACCAATTATATATATAGTGTATTACATTGTGTATCATTTGAATTAATAGGTAAATATTTATATTCTCTCTCCATTACTCAATAAAGATATTTTTTATAAGGAATATTGTTCATGAATTAAATTTATCATTAAATATATGAGGAATGCATTTGACATTCAATGATGGGTGGGTCCTTGAAATATATAGAGACTCAATACATCCATATGTCTCATGAGAGAAACCAGTTGGCTTGCATTATTAAATGGGTTTTTGTGTATGCCAACATAAAGATTAAACATGCAGGGAATATATCCTTAGTAGTAAAGATATCATGATGTATAATATCATGATTTACAATATTATGAATTTTATTAATTAATAATGTTATTATTATTATCCTTGAGATTATTATATTGGGTAATATCCATGGACACATTTTATTCTCACCTCATTGAATAAATGGTATGATTTTTTAGTTATTTTGTATACCATATTGATTATTCCTTATTTACTCGCAATATATTCTTTCATACTTAACCCTTACTAATAATTTGATCTCAACATTATTTTATTTATTTCCTAATTATGTGAAGAATAAATATTTCATTGCGATTCATGGATTCCAAACATTATTATTATTTATGTTTTACATTTAATTTCTCATGTAAAATCAGAACCATTTATATATGGGGTTCTTCATAACTACTAAACTGATATGTTCTCCAAGATGATATGACTTGTATCTTATTAAAATGTATTAAAATAGACATTGGATATGGGTTATTGGAGTTGGGATCATTACAGTTACACTTCAACATGAATTATAATGTTGTAATTTTTATAGTTATGAAGATTTTATGTATTTTAAGTTATTTTATAATGGATATTTAACAATATGTTAAAATTATTTTTATACTATATTAGATTTATAAAGATATATAATGATGGGACAAATAGTTTTATGGATTTAAATAAAATGAACTAATAATTAATGATCTTCACAAAGAAATAGAGATAGAGAAACAAAGTAGAATGATAAAAAATATATAAAATTCCAAATGAGATTTTCTTCTAGAAATTGAAGGATATTGTCATTAATTTATAAATTAAATCAACTGCTGAAAGTGGATATCAAAATATTGATAATGATGAAGCATATTTTTTACACTAATATAGTTTTAATATGTTCTTTCATTATATATAGATAAAATGTGTTCACTTAATAGAAGAGTGTGTTATTATTTAGTGGTAGAGAAGGGGACCCTCATTATTTTAATGGTTGTACACCAAGAAAGAAAATTTTTCCAATATATATTTTTTATCAATTAATTCAATTGTTGTTAACTTTTTACATAGAAATATTAATATGTTTTTACTCATTGGATATAACTTATTGAGAGAGAATCATGTAAAATCATTGCAATGCTATATTCCTTATTACTAACTTATTAATTAATACACATAAACAAGTTTCAGATAATCTTGAAATAATATCATTTTAAAGGGGAATTTTAAATTAATAAATCTTTATCCACCCCTCTGTTAGGGTATTATTATATGTTCGAAACCAAAAATAGGTATAAGAATGAATGATTTAGTTTAAAGGTTTTTTATATCATTATTTGATATAGAAGTGGTAGTGAATCAAAAAAAACACCTATATATGAATTAAATGAAATAATATATTAGTTATTAGGTATGGATACATAAATAACTATCTAGTGTTGAATTTTTGGAATTATATATGGTAAATAAATATTAAAAATAGAACGTGATGATTTTAATGGTACCTTCCAATGAATCAATGGTTTTTTGGAGCTTTTTACAACAGAAAATATAGATATATGATTCCATGTAAACCCTTAAAATCTATAAAATGGGATATTCATAATATTTATAAATGAAACACAATCATGAGAGATGCAATGCTTCATGATCTATGGAATAAATAAAATTAATTGAGGATACACCATAAAATATATATTGATATGTTCTTTGATCAAATGAATGTGATTGTGGGGTTCATGTGAAAACATAGATAAACCCATGATGAATTCCAAATTATGAAATAGATATTTAAATAATACCATGTCATTTTAATGTAACAGTTTTAGTGATTAGAGAAAAGGATATAAAGGATATCTCATTTGATATTATTTATATAATTCTTATTACATATAGATTGAGGAATATTGAGGATCATCCTATGGAAAATGGATATCTTAAGAGGTGAATTTTAAGGAAATTAAGATAATTAAATTTTATTATTATCCTAAATAAATATAGGTTGATGAAATAATGAAAGTCCAGTCATAAAATAAAAAAAGTGGAAAGAAATTTCAATAAGAAAGTTATAGTCATATGATTTAAATATGTAAATGTTGGGAACCTTAGTGAGAAGAATCCTCATAAGTTCTAAAATGAATATGTATATGAGGTATTCAAGATAAAGTTTCATGTGGTGTTAAATTAAATAAAAGAATTGATTATAATATCAATGGGAAGAATTAATTTATTTAAAAATAATATAATTTCCTAGAAAAAATAGATGAAAATGAAATTTTTGATTGTAAATGACCAAAAAAGAATTAAATGAGGTTTTCAATGATAAAACATAAATAGATAATCAAATTAGAGTTGAAAAACATTAACATGATAGTTGATTTTTATTAAAAAACTATAATATAGACATTTAGAGGAAAAAATTAAGAAGTAAAAAACTATAATATATGATTCTAGACTCTTTATATATAAATTATAAAAATAGAACGAGTTAAAAGATAAACATTGTAATATGACATATTATAATATTTAATTCTTAATGGGTATTTTTTTAATTCATTATGAATGTAGATAAATAGGCTTGGATCACTGATGGTTTAACCAACATGGTGAAAGAATGGGTAAAATGGATCAAGTAACTTGATAGTGGTATCATCATGATGTGGAAAATCATAATGATCATTAATGAATAATGAGTCATAGAATATCATCAGGGTTTTTGTTTAAATGTACTATAGAAAAAATTAATAGATAGGAAATAAGGTCTCTTATATAGACATAAAGATTACCCATATTAATAAAATTCTTATCTTAAATAAAAGCAGGTGTGAGTCTTATATTTAACTAAAGGTTCATCAAAATTTATGAAATAAATAATGAACTAACATTAAGTATGATGATTATTTTAATATAAACCTAAAACACCACTAGATTTCAAATGAAGGTATGAAAAATAATGTATAAATTTGGTGTTATACTTATGGAATGATTGGGTATATACGATATGTGTGTTCCATTGAAAAGGGGAAAATAAAGAAACAAATAAATGAAGATAGATAATAAAATTTTAATATACTAGGTATATTTATTATGTAATTTCTTTAGTGTGAATGATATGGACATAAATTAAAAAATTTCTAATTAGGGTTGTGGAGAAATGTTATAAGCGAGATGGAAATTTTTATTTATTAATAGCTCAAGGAAATATCAAATATACTAAAACTAAAAACCCATTCTAAATTTTAATATATATCTAGGATCAATTTTATCAAGAGGAATAACATTAAACTAAAAAACCAATTTATTTGATATAAAAATATTGGATCAAGATGAAAATCAATAATAATGTTGTAGTGTGGGTATTTTTTAAAGCAAATAAACTATTTTAGGTTTTGGATTTTTGTTAGGGGATGACCTTTAAATATCATAGTAAGTAAAAAGATAGATATGGTCATCAAATATGACATGAATTTTTTATAATATTTCTTAAAAATTAAATATAGAATATAATTAGCTATGGGAAGGGAAAAATTAGAGGTGGAGGTATAAGAAAAATAGATATCCAGTTTTTAAATTCTATCATAAAAATTTGAAAAATTTAAGAAAATTATATGATTTAATAATTTTAATATACTTCACCATGTATACATGTAACATCAAATGAAATTACTATACAATTTTAATTTAAGAGAAACATAAAAAGTGAAAATCATATATCTTTAGAGGATAAAAAGATGTGTGTTATCAATCCATGGAAGATGGTAAAATATGATGGAACAAATTTTATAGGAACTTACATTAAAAATATTTTGAATATTTGTTGAAAATTAAAGGTGTTAAAGGTATCCCTAATCCAACATGTGATGATATTAATATGTGAAATATATTCAAATAGAAAAATATTATTTATAAGATATATTATTCAAATTAAATGATGTTGATGTGGTTGTATAAATTGGTGCATTTGTTTTTATTGGTCAATATCACATAGGGATATTAATGTAAAGAGGTATTAAGTAATATTTATTGATGATTATAAATGAATATTATAGTTTATGGAGATAACTCCCAAATATGATGTATCTAATTGCATAAAATGAAATCAAATATTTGTTTACATGATGCATAAACAAAAAATATTTAAACTAAAAAATGATGAGGGGATTAAATTTAATAACTCATAAGTGGAGAATTATCTTTTCAAACATGTGGTAATACCAAAAAATTTATTAGTGGTGAACCATAAACAATATGGTCTAGTTTATAGGAGAAACCATGCATAAAAATACAAGACATATATGATTCTTATATAAAGAACTACTAAGAATATTTTGAAATGAAGTAATATTATCATTAGTCTACAAAATTATGATATATTAACTAAGAGAATATATAAATCCTTAAAATATATTGAAAAATAATATTCCTTTAATGAAGTAATTTTTTACCGTCCGTATAAACTTTTTTCCTATAAAGAGAAGATGGGTTGGATATTTTTATATCATGTTGATAAACTAATTTCTCTTAGCTACTCATCTAAATGAATGGAAAAAATTATTTTACAAATTGATTCCGAAAATTTCAAAATTTATTATTTCATTAATATGGGAGATAAATAGATTTTTGTGTATATTAATTAAAATATTTTTGAAGAAGGAGTTGATGAGTTTATTTGCTGAAGAGGATAAAACATGGTTTATATTTTTTCAAATGAGTAAAATGTTGTTGAGGATACTGAAACAGGTTCATAAACTATGAGGAGATGAATATGAATAAAATCTATTAATGAACAAAACATAATTTTTGATTAGAAATCTTTGGTGTAACAAAAGAAACCAAAGACACTACACTCGACATCAATATTATAACAAATAAATCTTAAACATTTTTATAAGTGTATAAAGGGTAAATTTTTTATCAATGATATGAATAGAGATCTCAACCACAATGTAAAGAATATGAATTTTGGAAAAAAAATCAATGTTAGAGGATAAAAAAAGATTTGAACTAAGTGGGTTTTTTTGGATATAATTTATCGATGAAGTAAATATGGATTGAATCCAATCAAATTTACTATCAAAAATAACTTGTAAATTAAATGAATTTATATGTGTGGATTGTTTTATCCATAGAAATAATAGAGATGATACATTTATTATTTTTCATAATATTATAAAAGAAGTTATTAGTGATCAATTTCGATGTAAAAGTCATGTTTCTCAATATATTTCTTAATGAAGAAGTTTATATTAAATAACCTCACCATTTTATGATTCATAAAGATGAAAATAGTGTATTGACTAATGAAGGGTCATTATAGTAACAATCAAGAACCAATAGTATTATACTCCAGGAATGATCAATAATTGATAAATAATATATTCAAGCATGGATAAGTTTATCATAATCTTCACTTAATTAAGGAGGATGGTTAAATGACTTTTTTGTATATATATTTAGTTTTCATAATAATTGTAGGATTGAATAAAGATTAATAAAAGGGTTTTAATGAATTTAAATGATGTGATATTGAAATTATAATTATTGGAGACTTGATATTTTCTCTCAAAAATAATGTGATATAAGAATAGAATCAAAATCTTATTTCTTAATAATAATATATTTAACATTTGATTGAAATATTTCTTATTGGAAGCAGGGAAACCATAAAAAACTAATTAACTGAAATATGTTTTCAAGAGTAAAAAACTGAAAAATAAGTTCATACTACATATTATAGTTCAATCTTTTTTTGTATATTAAACATAATTACTTCAATTTTGAACATTTATTTACTAATTATGAGACATTGAGGTATCATTTATTTAAATAAACCATTGTTTTAGTTGTTAAAATTATACATTGTTATGTTCAAGGAAATATAAATTTAATAATTTTTAACAAACATATATCATATTTGAAGTTGTTATGATATACCTATATATATTATGATTGGCTAGTTGATAATAGTACATCTACATATATTAAACTATTATATTCTGAATATTTATGTCCTTTTTCTATAAAAATGATGATTTAATATCATTGGCATCTATATAATGTAAATACACTATGATCACTCAATATTACAGACAACTCTTATGTTTGATATAACTGTTTGATGCTAATAAAGGTGTTTTGATTCTATTATTTTATGAATTTTGATAACTCATGTTCAATAAATCATAGAAAAAATCTATTGCATCATTCAGGTATGAGGTAAATTGAGAATAAATATCACATTATCAAGAGAAAAGTTGAACATGTTCTAGTGAAATTAGATTATTTTTCAACTAAAATTTAAATTAAATATATAATAATAATTTTGAACTCAATTGATCAAATTTAAAGGTTTTTAAACTGGAATCACACACCCATATGAGTGATTTGAATTTGATATTTTGTTCATAGTTACTAGTATCACTAAATAATATTTTTAGAAAATGGTACGTTCTTCATCAATAAAATTCCCATGAAAATAAAAAAAATTACTTAATATATCATATTGATGAGTTATATTTTCTTCCATGTGACCATTAAAGTAGTTTTATATAGGTTTTATGAATATTGTTGAGATATATTCTAAAGTATCATTTTGGGAGATATACTAAAGTATTTATAAGTGTTTCCCAATGTATTAACTATAGTAGATAGATCTAAGATAATTAATCACATCACTCGACCAGACTCTACATTGGGTTTCAAGGGAATTCTGGATCCACATGGGTTGATAATTAGTGTCTAGGATTCTATAATTTGTATGTTGTAATAATTTCAACCTCGTATGATAATAAAAAAGTAAATTGAATCTTTACAAATATTTTTTTATCCCTCATCCATTTATTTGATACCCATGCATAAAATAAACCATTTAAATAATAATTAAACAAACAAAAAGTATTATGTCACATCGATAATGATATTACCACAAAACTATGTCTCTTTTTAAATATAATATGTTGAAAACATAATATAGAAAAACAAGGAAAAAGAAATATCTACAACATTAAAGCCATTATATACCCATCCTAAAAGTTAAACAAATCTAGATATATAACAAAAATTCTCCATAAAATAGATGGTTAATTACTATATATCTACCTCATCCATTATTAGACCATATAAACCAAACACTAAAAGAACACTTGAACACCTTGAGTTTTTATAAGAATAAAATTATGTATGATAGCATAAATGACAAGAAACACTGAACATAGATAAGAATGTAATACCCATAGACATTACAATATATTTATTTTGAGATAAATTTAATCTCATTAATATATTTTGGTACCTGAAACACTTATATTTTTATATTCAATAGTATATTCAACACTCAGAACAAAGCTTTAGTGAACCATAACATATAAAACCGTTATAATATAGACATTAAATTGAAGAGTATAAATAATATTAACTAATTTATGAAATACATATCTATGTATCTATTTATTTATATATAATTCCTTTTATATATAAATTATTGATGAATTTTTAGTAAGTAATCAATCAATTTTTATTAAACTGATTTATTTTTCAAAAATATTTTTTCTTCGAAAATGATTTTTTTTTTTTGCTTTTACTAACAAGAATATTATAATAAATTTTTGGATATTTAAGAATATTTATCTGATTAAATTAGCTTCATTTTTTTAATCTAAATTCCAAGATTTATTTTGTGGAAATTTTTTAATTTTTTGAAACGATTAATTTTTTTGTGAATAGTGTGAAAAAATGAATTTTATTTGAAAATTGCCTTTAAATTTAAATTATTTATAAGGTTTAAATATATTTAAATATTTTGAAACTAAAGTTAATAAACTTTTATATCAATTAATAAAATTTATTTTATTTTAATAAGTTTAATTTTGAAATTGGGTACAAAAACATTCATAAATGTTTGAATATTTTCTCTTTAAAAACCTGTTTTCTCAACATATCTATAGGATTAATTTTAAATTAAAATTTTCCAATTATGTTATTTGAATTTAAAAAAAAATTCAATATTTAGAATCAGAATAATTTATATTATCTAACATGTTCAACATAATTTATAATCATAATGAATACTGATTCCAGAAAAAATTAATTGCCATGATTAAGGTAAAAATGGGTTTATAGAGGGCTAAACAAAAAGGATAAGGGTAAAAAAGACATTTAAACTTGTCTAACAACTATTTTATGGACATATTACACATGTTAAGACAATAAGGTTCACTAATTTATCATTTTTACTTTTTTTACTTATGAAAAACATTAGGGCACTTATTTCTTTTCAAAAATACCAATTGTGTCCTCTCCCCCACATATAATAGGCCACCCCATATACATTATTATTCACTCCTTAAAACCTATTAAGATGATTCAATACCTAATAAAATAACATTAAAACATTCCTCATCTCATCTTTTAAACCTTATTTTTTCATAAATCCAACCTTGGATGGCTTTTGGTGAAATCCTAAGGAGGATACCCGAAGAATATGTAACATTCAACAACTATAGTTTTTGTTTTATTTCTTCCTCCACATCCTTAAATTATTATCAAAACATGATTATGAAATAAAAAATCATATTACATATGGTGTTACTTTTTTAAAATAACTTTAGGACCTATAAGCATCTCCATATCCATCAATTGGGTTATGAAATCAACATTTATGTGTGTGGAAAACTACCACCTCACAAACTAATGTCATACATTTTTCCATTAACCCTATCACTATTCAGTATTATGATTGATATAATGTATATATATTATATTTAAATTATTATTATACCTATGGATTAAATATTTCATATATACCTTTTTACATTCTATTCTGTATGGGTTATAATAACATCACTTTTATGTACAGCGGACTACCGCCTCATGAAGCGATGTGATTCGTTTTTTACTAACACATTGCATGGAAGGTAAGGGTAAAGTTAAGTAATGTATGTTATATACATGAAAGAAGTATTATATTCATCAAATATTTTCCATTATGATAATATAATATATCATTTTCTTTTTTTACCCTAAGAAGATGATAACATCATTAGTGTACGTGTGGACCACTACATTCTCGAAGCAATGGGACTCTATTTTTTCATATCCACACCACATGGTGATATAAATTAGTATATTTAATGAAATAATATTGTAGATAATATATAATTATAAATCTAAAAATAAAAACAATTACTTTCCTAATTACCATGATGATCAGTGAAAATTGGAAACGTTACTTATGCGTATGTACAGTCGACCATCTCCATGATTGTAACAAAGTCCATTTCTCAAAACCATCTTTCATGATTTTTCTTAAAATTATTATTTATGTATAAAAATAATAATTGTGTAATTATTTATATTCTTAGTATTATGTAACTATATAATATGCACAATAACTGGAACTTTCATAGAAAACCACAAAAGAGAAAACTAGTCAATTAACACCTAAAACAATGAAAATAATAAAATATTATTAATTAATGGGTGATAAGATGTAATAAAAGGATCATATAAAATATTATAAATATTAATATGGTTATTTAGTAAGTTAATAACATACTTAAACCCACTACACAGGTGTTTAAAGCATGATCAACCAAAAGGAAGCATCAGGTAAGGGATTTCTTGTCTCACTTTTATTTCCATGAGATATATGTCGTATACACAACTTATTTTGGTTTTGTGGTGTATATTATTCCCATGAACATATTTTATTATAATTATATTGAAATTTATGGGGATTTACATATCAATTTTGGTATCTCTCTTACATGGGGTTTGTAGTTTCAATGATACCCAAGCGGTAAGGTATTTTTGTCTCAATTTTCTTTTTTTGAGATGTATGTTATGTTATGCACCTATCTTCTTTTATAAGGTGTATATACTAACCATTTTACGTGTTATATATATATTATAATGATTTTCATGATGTTAAAAGTTTCAATAAATTATATCATTTCATGAGTATTCTGATTCAAAGTCACCATAGTAGTAATAATTTCATTTTACAATCTCACCATTTATTGGGATTGATTGTGATTAAGTCTATAGTGTCGAAATATTATGATTTACCTCTTAGAAATATTAATAAATTTTATTCTCCCATAGTTATTTCATTATAAGACATGTTTTCCCCTCATTTTACTCTATTTATTTACTCAATATATTAAATAAATGTTTTTATAAAATATCAGCTTTATTTCTATCTTGGGTTGAATACCTTTTTCCAAAAAACCATGTTTTCTAAAAAAAATCAATTTTTTTTAATATTTTCGAAATGATTTATTAAATAAATTTTTTACCCAAGATTCATTTAAAAATAAATATATGGAATCTTCATTTCATTTTCAAAAATAATTATAATTTTGCCGCTTACTGAATGTGAAATTAATATTTTTTTTAATGTGTACAACCTAAATAAAATTTCCCACCATCATGAAAATTATTTTCTTTCAATTATCATTTATAAGCCTTCAAATTTATTTTCAAATAATTTTTTTTTTAAAATGTTTTATGTTTTAAATATTTATTTTCAAATAGGAAAGTATATTTTCCTTAATAAATGTTATAATGATTTTAGAACTTCATTAATATGTTTCTAAGGTTATTTTGAAATAAAATGGTTTTAAAAATATTTTGTAAATTTTTAGTTTAAAAAAGTGATTTTAAAAATAAATTTTTTTTTTAATTAAAATTATTTTAATGATATTTTAACGGTATTTCCATTCATCAACATCGAAAACCCTTATCTTTAATTGTGATCCAATGAGAACATTTTTTAATGATATTATCCTCATTATTTATATTGATGTACTGGGTTTGTTTCAAATAAATTGTTATAGGACTCATTTATTTTCCATAGGTTAATCATGTTTCGATGATATTAACAAGAAACTCAATTATTTTCCATGGGTTAATCAAGTTAGAAAATAAGAATGGTTTTTTCACTAATTTTTATGATGAAAACTAAATGTATTTTATTCTTGTTGTGGTTATTTGACATTATATGTTATGGGTGCATCCAGATAGCTCTGGGTGAGCCTTTTATAGATTATACAATGGGTGCACCCAGATAACACTCCAATTTATCAGGTAATGATTATATTCTATAGAAAATTAAATTGGATGTTCGACATATGGTTATTCCATTTGTAGTGTTTCTGTATGGGTTCTGTAAGTGTATAATGACGATTCGTTCCCAAGATACCAAAACATTTTATCTATGATTTCAATGAGTCTATAATGTTTCCTTTGATCAATATTTTTATCGCATGGCTCGTGGTTATTGATTCTCATGTATCATTTCTTGTTTAAGCCCTTTTTCCATGATTCATGAATGATGATTCATGTATTTATGGTTATGAGTTCATTTAATATTTTCTTATGTACTTTGATTATGTCATGATAACCTTATGTACTTCTTATTCTCATTCATGATATTATATTGTTATTTCTTATTTTTACCCTTATTGATAATGTTGAAAGAGTGGGTGCCCTAGACCCAATTATGTATTAATTTTGATTACCATATCATGTGTACAGTTAGCTATGAAAGATGATATCTTACCGTTTTAGTGGAGACCTTTTTGTATCCACTATAATAATGGTAATTTCCAAAGGTTAATTTTTGTGTCGAGAGGTTATAACAGATCCCAGGCTATAAAGAACCTTGAGATATAATGATATTGATCTTAAATATAAGTTCTATAGTCTAGATACATCTTACTGACTAGACACAGTAGATGTCTGACAATCAGGTTTTGGGGGGATTATAAGCATTGAGACTTCTTCTCATGAAGTTCTCACTTGGTGATCTCTAGTATTGAGATCATGAGAACAGACATGCCAATAGGAACACCACATGTTTTGGGTTTCATCTGTTGCTCCTATCTACAAAAATGTGTATTGGTCTCCTAACTTGAGACCATTACCAATGTATATCATTTTATTACATAGTTTTATGCAAGATAAAAACCATGTTAGTGGTGTTGTGGTGAGGTAGTTTGTGTTGGTTGCGTCGTTGGTGGTATGACGTTGGCTGAATGGTCAAGAAAGGATTTCTCACTTCCAAGATCAGGAAGTTGTATATATCAGGCTTGGTTGATCAAGATGGTGCTTCCTTCATAAATCATTTGCCAAATAATTAGAAAGGTAAATCCATCTGAATAGATCAACAAATAATAAAGAAAGATAAGGAAGATGACACAATAGTGTGTCCTGCTTTATGATATATTTAATGATAATGAGATTATAGTACACAGTCAGTGTTCGTAGGATGGTAGTCATTGTTATGACTATCCATATATCTTTAGGGGGCTATGATGGGTTGCTAGATTCCACTCTTGGTCTATGGATTTTATTCACTAATATCAAGGTAATGGCCTAGAGGGTCACACACAATAGCGTATTCAAGAATCTGCCCTATTCTGTTGAATAGGTTTATAGACATAGTGGGCCCTGCCATGGGGTCTGAGTATTGTCCAAGTTTTCGATCACCAAAATAATTAAATAAATTTATTAATATTCAAGTTAGAAATATTTGGGATTGAATTTATTTAATGTATTTACGAGTTCAGAAAATACAAGAAAAATATTAACCAAACGAATATTATTTAAAATTCAAGGTTCGTTTAATATTAAGAAGGATAGCGAGTTGAGTTAAATAACTCAGTTTTATCATGTAATATATTTTATATATATTAAGAGTATGTGATAAAATAATAAATAATATTGGCGAAGTTTATTTCTTCAAAATTATTTATTTAGTGGACGTTGAAATAAATTGGGGACGAGGAACCCAACCAAGTTTTTCTCAACTACACTATAAATAAGAGAGGAGGCTCCTCTCTTTGGTGTGAAATTAACTATTCACTAATTTCATGGAGTGAAATCCAGAGCCTCTCTCTCCTCCCTGTCTCTAGAAAGAGAAGCTCTTGATCCAAGATGCTCGGATCAAGATCTCTCTTCAGTATCATAGGCATCTCGATGCAGTGATTGTCGGGACATCGAAAGCATCATCGGATCATTGTGCTAGCACCCAGAATTAGACGATCGATGTTACAGAGTATTTTTGGAGCGCGTGTGGACGATCTAGAGGGATCCTACTTTGAATCCTTCAATCGATGATCGCCATCAACTAGTTTCAGTCGGTCGCGCCTTCATATTTGAAACATGTACGTTTTCATTTTAATTTTGTGCTCTTAATAATTTATGCGAGATCCTAGGAACTTGTAGGGGCTCGGATCATCGGTGACTTCAAGTTTCGTCATCCTGCCAATGAAAAATCTTAATATCCCCAGCCCACTGGCTTCTACTGCGGGCCCCGGAACCTAATAGTGGTATCAGAGGGTTCGCGTAGATTTTCTGATCCTAGAAAATTAAAATTGCATTAACATTAAGTAGAGGGTTCAAAATTGGTCTCATCAGTTCAAAATGTGCGTCGATCCGATCTTGAACAGTCAGGTTATGGCCATTTTAAATTTTTGAATTGGATCGAATTTGTGTTTTAAACCACGTGTATTAAGTTACATTTATTCCGAAGAACCGGTCAAGTTTACATCGATTCATCGGATATAATTAAAATTATAAAAATTATAATTTGCACAATTTTAATTAATTTCCATACTATTTTATTAGTATAATAATATAATAATAATAAATTATTATTTTAATATAATAATTTTATTACTATTAACATAAAAGCCTAAGTAGGATTTTAAATATTTAAGAAGACATGACTCGAATAAAAAAAATGAGGAGACCTTGACTCATTTTAAATTAAAGGGGGTGTGGTTTTTAAAAGGGGGAGGGTTTTAAAAAATTGTGAGGTTGGTTGTGCTGGTTAAGTAAGGAAAGAGAAAAAAAAGGGATGGGGAGCTGACATGTGGAAACAATAAAAAAAAGAAGGACTTTTGCAGGGTGGGTCCGTGTGGACCCCCTCCTTCCCCGCACGGTGCACCAGAGGCTGGCAAACTAGGTCCCGATCGCCGCCAGCCCCTCTACCAACGAACAGGATACCACGCAGCACCAGCCACACCAGGCCCAGTCGGCCGCCGCTGCCCTCCACACCCCGGGCACCTGCCTCCCGCATCCTAGTGCGGTGAAAAGCCTACGGACCCCCCGAACCGAGCTCCCCAGCGACCCACTGCACTAGGCCTTCCAGGTCGTCGCCTCCTGCTGCTCTCTCTGCATACGCTGCCTAGCCACCCCAATTTCAGGCCGGCATCCCCTCTCTCTCCCCGAGACCTACTGCAGACCGCACACAGCAGGTCTGCCAGACAGAACCGGACCGTCGGCTTATTCCTACCCACTGCATGCAGTAGTCGCGGCAGCGCCGCGCCCCAACCTCACCCAGCCCGGCCTTCCTCCTATCTACTGTCACCTTCCTTGTAGGCTGCTCTTGGAGTCCGTCTCCCATCGGTCCCCTCGTCGGACCACTGTCTACCTCTTGTCCCTGCTCTAGGCGCACCTCTTGAGCAGCATGGGAGCACCCCCGGTAGAGGCGGACTCCCGGTGTAGCGCCACACCACCCGTCTAAACAGAATCTGTGGCTAGGCACAGCAGATCCTCCCAAGCCGAACCCTTGCACCGCACAGGCCGGTGACTCTATTTCCGCCCTGCTAGCCCACACCGGAGTGCCCCACTCGGCCTTTCAGGTGCACCGCGTGTCTCTGCAGCATTGGTCAAATATGGGGGGTACTTTTATTTTCCCTGTAATTATTTTGCAGTGCAAATATAGCCCTGAAGCAGTCCGAGAGGACTTGCCAAACCTGAAACGGGTTTGGGAGGATCGGCCCAGCCCATTTCAACCATGGCATGGCCCTACGCAGGTTAGACCCAACCCACCCCAGCCATGCAATGGTGTTTTTGGGGTTTTAACAATTTAAATTAATCAAGATTAATTAAATTAATTAATTTAATTTTAGTTTATAAATTAAATTAATTAAAATTAATGTTTTTATTTATTTTAATACCCGGATAAAATTAATTCAATTTAATTGTTAAATTGAATTAAGTTCAATTAATTTAATTTTTGCATTAAAATTAAATTAATTAGAAGACCGATGATTAATTAAATTATTTTAATTTATTAATTCATTTAATTTAATTAAATAATCCCTCATACTTAATTATTGCATTTTAATTTTTATCACGCATCATTTGCCCGCATTCTGGTCTTGAGCACCGACGTGTATATTGCCTTTTATTTAATTAATTATTTTAATTGCATGTGATGATTGTAATTAATTAAATAGATGGTCTCAGTATCATCTTTTTTTTGGTTAAAATGTATAAGGACCTTTGTGTCCAACCCACTTGATGTACATTTATACCCGAGTCCCCCTCGCCTGCGCGCGAGTATTGTTGTACTTCAGACGAAGATAGTGAATGACGTAGACCCCACCAAGATGAGGTGGTGTACGTTGATCAAGCCAATGCAAGACGATACATGGACCATGCCAAGACGAGGTGGTACTCCAAGATGGGATGTGGACCCCACCAAGATGGGGTGATGTCCAGATGCGAAGCAAACATACAAGATAAGGGGAAAGCGACATTTTGAGTCAAACTTAGACTCAGGTACGATGCCCTTACGTCATTTAGATGCTCAAGACCATTTGGGTAGTAATTTACCTTTATACATTTATCTATTATTTTATGCATTTTAACTGTTGGAAAAAAATACATAAAATAATAGATAATACATGTATAAAGAATAGGTATGTGTTTTTCAATTAAAGTTCAGTTGTGAGTGCAACAGTATAGATGAACATGTTTAATAGAAATGGATTGCATTCATTGAGAGAAAACAAACAATAAAACCATCAAAGAAAATATTAAGCCACAAACAACCTTCTGTCATTAAATTTTGAACAAAATCGGGTGTTCGAGGTGTTGGTCATGCCTTAGTTGAGGGTGCATCTTACTACCAGGGAGTTCTTATTAGTGTGGTGGGTCCACTTAACTAAAATTGCATAAAATAAATAGTATTTTCTAGCTTTTTGTAATTTTAGATGAAATCATTGAGTTAATTAGTAAATGATTTTTAAAGCTGGGACTTCACTCAACATATCAAGGAACCGCGAGTTAATGCGGTTGGCCCGCCAAAAGACTACCTTGGAACCTCCAAGAAGTGGCGTAGCCATATCTTGTAGACTATGAGGGAGGTTCAGGGATCCTTTCCACTATTATACCCAAGAGTATTCTAATTCTAGTATAGAGGGTTCCTAGAATTTTAAAAATTAGTAGGAGACATTTAATGATTAAATAATCAGTATTGTCACATTAGGTATTCACATAAAAGTACAATATGCTAAAGTATATTTGTAGATAATGGCAAGTAATACCATAATAAAACTGTGATAAACATTAAACAAAGTTAATGTCCAAACAAGCACGAAATTTCAAGTGTAGTATAGGCGCTTGGGCACATCACTACCATAGTGGAAATTCAAGGTGCCTATGTCCCAACCTGTTAAACCACCTTAGGAAGCAAGGGTGTAAAACTGCTTATAGGAGAATCATGTATCAAGAATATGATGGTTATCTCATAAATATATTATCAAAGTCTGATGTTAGTTGTGGCTGCTACATCATGACATGGATGATGTTACATGTAATCTCTTCACCAAGATACTTTCGAGGAGAAAGTGAAGCAAGATTTTAATGTGATGGTCGCACTCGGTTTTTGTAAAGTGAAAGACAGTTCACAATCTTTCATGTCATCCCATACTTATACCTTTTACACCCAATTACTCTAGTTTCAATTAAGGATACAAATGAATGATATAGAGTAAGCGCTTCATTACCTTTAAGGTTACATTCTCCTAGTAATAACAATATTAGAGATAACACCATCTTTTATTCTTATGGTGAATAAATTGAATGACAAGGTAAAAAGGCCTATGGAAAGTTATGCCAAAGTCACCTTTGTCATGCCCTTCAAATAAAAGTGGTTGGATATTTAACATGAGGTTATTTCCATCATATAATGAAATGAATTCATGGATGTTTAAAAACTGAAATACACAAAGCAAGTACTCACTTCTCATTCAGTTTATATTCTTATTATAAAAGTATTGTTTTTCTCACATACTTCTTGGGTATTAAAATACAATATAATTTTCACATATATGTATTGAAATACCATAACCAAGTAAGTATATAAACATTACTATTACTAAAGTTTCTTCTCTAAGGAACTGAGAAAGGGTTATTCCTAAGTCAGTAGTGAGAAACACATAACTTCTAATTGTGATGTGATTGACTCAAACTGAACAAGTTTTTGAATATAACAAAAAACCTTTATCTCATGTGCCCATTTGGACTTGATGAGACATTATTCCATGTTTTGGAATGAATGTTGTTTTTGGTAACATACCCAAAAAATAGTTCACTTATACTTGAATCAATGGAAATACATGATGAATATAAAATGTAAGACACACCCAGTTGTGGAAATATGATTCATTGTCATGTAAAAATAATAGTGGACATCAAGAAAATACCTATTATGATATTTAGGATTAGAACAGCTAAACACCTTTGGTATTGTCGACATCTTTAGTTTAGACAAAGAAACCTCTAAAAATAATGGTATGCCACAATGCTTTTCAAGGATATTTCAACAAGACAGTGTGAACTATTCCAAATAAATCAAGAGGTAGAGATACTCATAAGTTTCTGTTATTTCATTAAGGAATGTACCAGTGAAGTATAATTTTGGTAAGAATATATGATTTGATTCATATCGGCATGTGGAAGAATATCTTGACTAAACTATCATCAATCATGATAATGTAGTGTGGAGTAATTCCTAAATTCATGTTCCCTAATCTACATCACCGTATTGATGTTCATAAGGAGGATCGAGGATGTGTCTTACATATTAACATTGATCAACAAAATGTAGCATGGAGAAATTCTGAAATGCACATTTTATCCATCAACGTTATGATGTAAGTTGTATCAACGTTACAACCTGCAGTAACTTCCATTATATTTCATGATGTGCTTTGAAAATAACAGCTTAAACCCATAACAAATATGCCAACTAATATGACAAATGGATATCATATAAGTCAAAGTATGATGGAAAGTGCATTATGTCATAGGACGTGTTTAGGATGCAAAGATTTTTTTAGGATTTAAACAAACATGCATAAGGTTAAACATGTTGTGAATCTAAGGTAAATATCCTAACAGTTTCTTAAGATATTACCTAAATCCCTAAGATAGAAAAGATGTAGTCAAGTATTAGACGACATTTCTCTATAAGGGGGCACATCTCTATTAGATATAGTGGGAGCTTAATTGACTTGGACTTAGTCAATGATCAAGATCTACAAGTGGTTGAAATAGGGACAAGTTTCACAAGTACATGTGGAATATGCATGTTCCGGTGATGCATACTGCGTAGAAAGGATGAAACCATTGGGACGGTTTTATATTCATTGTAGCTGGTTATATATTAAATCCTACAAGTATGCAGTGTTAGGAAACGAGCTATAATTGACAAGAACAATTAAAATTCAATAATGGATTCCATGTATCAAATTGAAAAGGGGCTAATAAATTGAATACTATGGTGGGTATTCAAATGAAAAGATACATGGATGGTACAAGCCTGGTACCAATAAGGATTTATTGGTTATACCAAGTCGGTATGCCTAAATCTACTAGAATTTCACTTATCATAGCTAACTTCTAAGATAATTCTATTAGTCATTGGATGTCAAGAATCATATTCCATGGAAGGTGTCTATATGACACAACCACAAAGAGAACATGACATCATATGATTCCAATGAAGGTTGCAAGCTTCTGAAATTCAATTCTGGATTAAAGTAAGTGACAAGATCTTAGAGAATTCATTATAAATTAATCTTTGACTTGTGTTTAGAAAAAGTTTAGTGGGAAACCAAAGTTTTTCAAGTGAAACATATTCAGAAACATTTGGAAAATATATTTTGATCTTACAGTTAGATAAGATTATAATAAAATAAATTTTCCAATGATTGACTTAAAGTAGAAACCTAAGTTATAGGGAACAGGATCCAATGAGGTAGATCCAAAGGGTGATTAGTCCTAGTCAATCACATATATAGTGACATTGTATTGAAAAATACAAGTTGGAACAATTCAAGTTCAGAATTTTTGCCAATGTCACATGGCTTAATCTCTCCAGTTTAACATGTCTGGTGCAAGGGTAAAGATTAATATTATGAATTGATACTATATGGTTTAGTGATGGATCAATCACATGTTCCAAAATACATACAATAATTGATATTTCCATGATATAATTTATACTAGGAAGATATCAATTATTTCCAGGATCACTTCAAGTAATTCAGTCAAAACTATCATCTTGTACCTCAGAAAGTACAAATGATATGTACCTAGAATATGGATAGGAAGATATACTAGTTTTTTTGGGACCCAAACTAGTAATCCTTAGATCAATTTGATCTAGTATCACAGTTTGGCAAAGGAGATGAGAGAGTCATTCTCATAAAACCTTGTGGTATCCATACCAACAAATACAGAGTACGTTGTAGCTTCTAAGGCAGCTAAAAAGAAGTTATATATCGCAACGATTTGTTCTAGTTCGTGGATTCTCACATAGTGAGAAAAGTATTATCATAATGAGAATTATGATATTTTTACTAACCAATTTGTCAAGTTATGAAAATGAAAAAAAGTAATATACTCAGGGATACACTATCTTGAGAATTTTTACTCAAGCAGATGAGGTCAAATATAGCAGATATTCCACGTAGAAAAAACATAGTATGCCCAGTAGTTAAAGCCATTACTCAGTAGAAGCATGATATTTATCATGTGACTAGCTAACAAGATTAGTTATCAAGCAGGCTCTAGTGCAACTGGGAGTGTTTAAATAGTGGGTTCCCTAGACCCAACTATGCAGTACTTTTGATTACAATATCATGTCTACATTTAGCTATGCATGATGTTATCTTTCCATTATAGTGCATACTTTTCTGCATCCAATATAATAATGGTAATGTCCAAAGGTTAATTGTCGTGTTGAGAGGTTAGAGCAGATCCAAGGCTATAATGAGAACCTTGAGATATAATAAAATTTATCTAAAATATATGTTCTATAGTCTAGATACATCTTACTGACTGGACACAGTAGATGTCTGACTATCAGGTGTTGGGGGCTCATAATCATTGAGAATTCTTCTCATGAAGTTTGAAATTGGTGATTTCTATTAGTGAGGATAGACCTACCAATAAGAACACCACATGTTATGGGTGTCATTGGTTGTTCCTATCTACGGACATGTGCATTGGTCTCCTGACTTGAGACCATTACCAATGTATATCATTTGATTACATAATTTGATACAAGATTAAAACCATGGCAGTGATGTTGTGGTGAGGAAATTTGTGTTGGGTGCGTTGTTGTTGGTATGACGTTGGCAGAATGGTCAAGAAAGGATTTTTCACTTCCATGTTCAGAAAGTTGTATATCTCAGGCCTGGTTGATCAGGATGGTGCCACCTTCATAAATATTTGGCCAAATTTGTATAAAGGAAAATCCATCCTGATAGATCAACAAATAGTAAATCAAGAAATGGACGATGACACAAGAGTGCATCATGCTTTATGAGATATTTAATGACAAAGAAAGTATAGTACACAGTTAGTGTCTGTATGATGGTATTCTTTTCTATGACAGTCCTTATCTTTTTAGGGGCCATGATGGGTTGCTAGACTCAGCTCTTGGTTTGTGGATTTTATTCACTACTATCGAGGTGAGAGCCTAGAGGGTCACACACAATAGATTATTCAAGAATCCTCCCTATTCAATTGAATGGGTATATAGACATATTGGGCCCCGACACGGGATCCAATCATTGTCCAAGATGTCAATCACCAAATGAATTAAATAAATTCATTAATATTCAAGTTACGAATATTTGGGATTGAATTTATTTGATGTATTTATGAGTTCATTAAATACAATAAAAATATTAACTGAATGAATATTATTTAATATTAAAGGATCATTTAATATTAATAGGGATAGCGAGTTGAGTTAAATGACTCGATTTTATCACGTAATATATTTTTTATATATTACATGTATGTGATAGAATAATAAATAATATTGGAAAAGTTTAGTTCATCAAAATTATTTATTTAGTGGACGTTGAAATAAATGGGGGTTGGGGAACCCAGCCGGGTATTTCTCAACTACACTATATGTAAGAGAGTAGGCTCCCTCTTTGGTGTGTAATTCACTCTTCACTCATTTCATGGAGTGAAATCCAGAACCTCTCTCTCCCCCCGCACTCTACAGAGAGATTCTCTCAATCCAAGATGCTCAGATCAAGATCACTCTTTGGCATCATAGGCATCTCGGTGTGGTGATCGTTGGAACATCGAAAGCATCATAAGATTGCCGCACTAGCATCCAAAATTTGATGATCGACATTCTAGAATATTTTTGGGGCATGTGTGGATAATCTAGAGGGATCCGTCTTTGGATCCTTCAAGAGATGATCACTATCGACTAGTTGCAGTTGACCGTGCCTTCGGATTTGAAATGGGTACGTTTTCATTTTAATTTTTTTCTCTTAATAATTTACGTGAGATCCTCGGACCTCTACAGGACTCAGATCATCAGAAACTACATGTTCTGTCATCCCGCCGATGAAAAATTTTAAAATCCCCGACCCACCGGCTTCCACTGCGGGCCCTGGAACCTAACAGATAATTCTATCTCACCCTTAATATGTTTCTTTTCCCTAATTTATTAATAATTTTGTTGAACAAATTACATCTATAAGGGATTTCACAAGGATGATGATGATGACATTTTGTGAAATTAAAAAGATGGGTTAAGTGGGAAAATGATCATTTAATGACATGGATATTTTTATATAAGATTTTGTCCTAATTATATAAAAATATAAATCTAAAAGGTCATTGGGAATGTTTTTGATTTAGTTTTTACTTTTGATGTTGTAATGTTTTTAAGGAAAGTAAATTGGATCACAATTATCTATAATAAATCCATAAATGTAAAGTTTATGATTTCAACCTCAAATCTAGGTGTGTGAGTTTCAGGGTAATATAGATGGTATAGAAGACTAGTTTAGAAAACTTTGGAGATTCGGATGTTTTCATTTGAGGTTATATTATGAGTTGTAGATACCATGATAGGTCTACAATATCAATATTGGTGATAAGATAAAATTCATAGACACCCCATTCCAGGGTCTTATATAGTAAAAATCTTGAGGTTATTAATAAGATATTAGGTGGAATTTTACTTGGTCGGGGTATTTTTTACCCTGGGGATAAAAATGAATTTCTATTTTCGGATGAATTATTTTTCATTTTTAAAACAAAAAATGACAGCTTGAAGGCAGGGTGACCACCTGTTGCACCCAGTAAGGTCGTAGGGATTGAACCCAAAACCAAAGGGTGATAAGGGTGTAGTTCCTACAATTGGCCTATAAGATTTCAATGATAGTTTGAATTTTTTTAGGTAATTATTGATTTTATTTCAGAAACATATGTGATTTTATTTTAGTAATAGAATCTTATTTATCATCGAAGAATATGTGATCAAATCATTCAAATTGTTGGTTTTATACCTTAATTAATAAATTTTTGAATAATTTTAAAGATAATTATTTATTGAATGATTTGGTATGAACATTGGATATTACTATTTAAAATTGTAGATTAATTTATAGAGGTTTATTTTCTTAAAAAATATTTTTCTATATACTAACCATTTTGGTTTTGGTTAATGTCTAAAGATAGGAGGAATATCTTGCTATGCTTTTGGGGATTATATGGTCCTTTAAAAGATTAATTTAGAGATTTATTAATGAAAATCTCATTCTTAATACATTTTTTTGGAGATAAAGATGAGATTGTGGTGGAAATTGCTTACAGGATGAAGTTATACTCATCAAGTAAGTATATTTCCTTATTCTCTTAGTCTAGATAGTAAGAGAATTCATCAACTCTATGAAAAGTATCTTGAAACAAAAATCTAATCCAAGTTCCTTCATTTATGATGAAATGATAGTCTTTTGATCGTCACATAATTATTATTTTTTAATTCCTTATATTTCCATTAATCATTAAATTTATTAATATCAATGACCTATAATGACCCAATATTTTTTTAAAGGAAATTACTTTATTATAAATATTTCATAATCACATTAACTACTAAGTGCTATGGGACCCTTAAAACATAAGTTTTTCACTTCTGTGATGTGAATTTCAAAAATCCGACATACAAAGTTGCGATCAGTAAGTTATTTAGAGTCTAAAAAGAAAAACACAATTTTTGGTGAATAATAACCTACACTTATGTATAGTAACATACCCTTATCAATAGTTATATACCCTAATGAATAGTAACCTTACCTATGATAATATATAAATAATATTCAAGTTGAAAGTATGATATACCTATATTTTAGAATAAGTTAATGAATGTTTTAAAACTGGTTTTTGATGATAAATTATGATTTTAATTAAATATTAAATTAATAATATTTAGAAAATTATTTCTGAAAAATGGACTTCATTTTTGGATTCTACATGTCGAAAAATGGTTAGGGTGAATTTTTGGGATTTTTCTGAAATACATGATTTTTTATGAATAGTAAAATACGGAAATTTACCGTATATATACATTATAAGATTAATAGACTATTCCTAGAATCGAAGATGATGTCACCACCATTAATCCAAATTCATATGATAAAATTACTATTCTTGGTCACGTAATACTTACTATTACTTGTCTTGTGAAAAAATAATAAATTAATGCGTTTTATATTAAGAAATCCCCTCTCTCCTCCACTATAAAAACCCCCTCTCACCCCCTCTTCCAATCACCCCTCGCAAGCCTTGTGCCTTCTCCAAATTCTGGCACAATACCCTCCCAACCACCTCTCCCACGTCCAGAAAGCTTTGGTCTCATTGAAAGACCAAAACCTCTCCCTTAAAGAGGTTCTCAAGGAATTTTGGTTCAAGAGATAAATTCCTTTTTTCAATTCTTTGTCTTTCCTTTCAAGTTCATTTGTTTTCTTTTTCTATTACCTCTCTTTATCCAAATTTTGTGACGACTCCAGTACCTTATATGTATTGGAATTTTTTCATGATAGTGGAATAATTTATCATAATCTTTCCCATTTTACCTTCTTTTATACTTGTAGTAAGAACACCATCCGAGATGTGTCAATTTTACACAATCAAGGACGATGGACTTTCGATTTCTTTTATCATTCTAAATTCTGGTCATGAGACCATTATTGTTATGGTTGACCCATATTATTATATGTAATATAACCTATTTAAGATTCTGTAATCCCTTTTTCAAATGGTGTTAGGTTATAAAGAAAAATGAGTTCGTTGTAATGAAAACCCACAAATTAACCGAAACAATTATAATTAAAGATCTATATGATAATTCATCATCATTCCATGTAACCAAGTTATATAAATGGAAAATAAAACCTATTTATGTTCATAAATAATATATAATTTCAATTTTGGAGATTTACATCCATTCCACTTCATTACTTAAAAACAAGTGAACCGAATATGAAAATAAGAGAAACAAAAACTCTAGAACGACGAAATTCAATACAATAACTTGTCAATAAAGACATAAATGAACTAACCAGAATTATGGTAAACTAAATACATTCCTAATAGGTTATGAAATATGTTATTAAAAAGTATGATTTCATATTCTCATAGCTTAAGTACAAGAGTGGAACACGTTTGTAATTAAGGTAAGGGTTTTTCCACCCGAACTTCCATTTTCATTTGGGATACTTTCATTGTCTAATTACCTCAATGAAATTATTATGTATTATTATGTAATCATCATATATTATATGTGAGTATCATATTTATGTGTAAAAACCAGAACCCTTCCTTATTTTATGGATAGTTACACATTTTTTAAGGAACTTTCAAAGTTGTTTCAAAAATACAAGCCCGATCCAAGGGAATTTCTCAAATTCTTTCCTATTTTTATGGTCACTCTATGATCTGTTTTTAGAAACCATTATCATTATAAAATCACTCATTTTATTATGATAATTCTATCTTACTTCACTTATGGTTTTATACAAATATTTATCAAAAGAACTCTTCTTTTCAAAATAAAAGAGTATTTATCTCAAAATTGCTTAATGATTTTATGAGAGTATTTTCGTTTGATTTAATGTTATTGTTGATTACATGGTATTATTGGGTTTAATATTTTATGAATTCATATACCATATTTTATTTAATGGTTTATGACTAACTCTATTGTGGATGATCTATCCTAAAACCATTCACCATATTACTCGGAATGGTTAGTGTTTTATGTTTAATGATTGGGGAAAGTTAGTTACATTTCATATGATAGTTTCAATATGAATGTATATGTTGTTTATGTTAATCCCCACTCATATGAGGAATGCATTGGACTTATTATGATATAGGTGGGGCCTGCTATATCCCCTCTATGCATTGGTAGGTCTCATGAGACAAATAAACGTGGAATTAGCCAAGGCCTTTCTCAATGTGATATGGATTTCGGCCGAGGCCTTAATCATTAGACGACTTGAAAGAGGCCTTGAAAAAATGTTTCAGAATTTCTGGAATTATGCATTCCATCAACAATCCTTAAGGGGTCAACTAAATTCGTGGGGACTCCCTTGGCCTCCATTATTTTAGACCCCCTAATTGTTGTTTCCTTTGTATTTTCTTTCTTCTTTGAAAAAATATAATGGAATGATGATGATTATGCATTACATCATTATTAGTCCAGCTATTGATATTTCATGTGGTTATTAGATTAGTAGAATACACATGATTATGTTTTATTATGACATTATTTACTCAGCTCATTTTCCTGCCATAATGTGTTCAAGTTTTTTATTAAAGGCATGTGTTTTCAATTATGCACCATGTATTATGTTTATACTATCTTCCACTGTATTGCATACTCTTACTGACTATTTGAGCTCACCCCTTCCTTATGTATCATTTTTTTCAGGACATGAAGAAGTTTATTATGAATGACATGCTGAAATAACCTAGGAGTTATGGGTATTGTCTAAGGAGTTTCCATGTTGTATTTATCTTCAAGTTTTAATATTGAACTTATGTATGAATCTTGTTTCCAATAATACTAAACTACTCAGTCCTTCGGGATTCATATTCCATGTATGTATGCAAACGTAATCAAACAAGGCACCGTCTTCAGGAAACTGGGGTCGGGTCCTTACAGTTGGTATCAAAGTAAGTTTAATAGAATACTTGGAAACTAGATTTAGAAAACGTAGAATTAGGGAAGAGTTATTAAGTTAGTATTCGAGGATATACATACAATAACATCTTGGTATTTTGGTAAGGAATAGATTATGTGAATCATTCAAGCAATACATCCCTATTTGGATATGAGCAGGTAGAGGCGGCTCTGGCACAGATGTATCTTGGGGTAAAACCCGAAAACACCGCTTTGAGCTAGACTCGAACGGGAACTGGTGCACGACAATGGGCATTGATGCACTCTTGGTTATGACACTCCCGGGGGATATGGTTAGGATAATTCATATTTTCTTTACAAGCCATTATGATGGAGTTTAATATAAATATTCCTCAAAGAATCCATTTTTGTGAACATGGGATTAGCCATGCGTAGGATCTCAATTTTTCTAAGTATTTTTAAGTTAAAACTATACATTGTGATTCATAACCTAATATAGTGTATGTAATTATCTAGATATGGCACCTAGTGGATGGAATGGAAATCTCATGAATGCACGTGTCCCCTATAGGGATTTTCCTCTGATGCAAGACAATGATGTTGGATCTGGGGTTGTGACTGGTGTTGAGCAAATCATAACTATACTTGGACAAATTACTCAGGTTATGAATAATAACCTTACCCGTATGGAGCATCCGGATCCACCATGTGGAGGATCCATGCTAGATCGCTTTATGAAACTATAGCTTTCATCATTCAACGGGGCTACTAACTCGTTTGTAGCAGAGTAGTGGATATGTTCCCTTGAGAAGATATTTCTTGCTTTGGGATGTAATGAAAGAGAGAAGGTTACCATGGAAGTATATACTCTATCAGGATATGAGGATCAGTGGTGGTCATTAATCCAAAACACAAAGAAGGAGGAATAAATAGAAGATATGGAATGGAGGGATTTTAAGGAAATATTCATAGGAAAATATTTCCTTCGAGAACAAAGAGCATATATGGAGAGGAAATTCTTGAATCTGAGGCAAAATGAAGATGAAAATGTTGCCACGAATGAAGCCAACTTTACAAGGCTGACAAGACATGTTGTGGACTACATACAAAATCCAAGGAGAAAAATCGATCGATTCTTTGATGGATTAAATCCATTCCTCTGGCGGGCACTGGAATCCCAAAAATTTTCATCATATGAGGACATATTTTCATGTTCTATTAAGACCAAAAAAGAATTATCTAAGTCTTACGACTTTAAGGGAAAGAAATAAAATAAGAGGGCTGCTGAAAACCATGGGAAAGGAGATAAGGAAACAGGGAAGAAGGGAAGAGTTGAATTTCCACTATGTGACAATTGTGGAAGGAAACACCCCGGTGTGTGCATAAAAGGAAAAGGAGTATGCTACAAATGTTTTCAGAAAGGCCATATTGCTAGTGATTGCAAAGGAAAGAATGAAGCCAATGATGTTCGATGCTATAATTGTTAGGAGATGGGGCACTATTCTAATAATTGTCCAAAACGTCAAGGAAATATGAAATAGAAGAGGCCAAGGGAGCAAGGACAAGAATATGCAATCACAACTGCAGAGGATGAAGTTCTGCATGATGTGGTGGAAGGTACATTGATTATTTCATCAATCTTAGCCAATGATTTATTTGATTCTAGATCATCGCATTGTTTCATATGTTCCCAGTTTTCTAAGAAAATTAGATATTTCCAATTTGATTTAACAAGGGATTTATCAGTAAAAACTCATAAGGGAAGTATCATTGCTAAGAAGTTCTGTCAATTAGTACCCATTAAGGCATATAAATGTTCTTTATCAGCTGATCTCATATCCATACCCATAATTGAGTTTGATATAATCCTCAGTATGTATTGGCTTTTAGATCATGATGCAAAACAAAAATTTAAGAATAAGGAGGTTACGATTTTTGATGACGGTGATAAAGAACACCTTATCTTTAGAGAAGAATCATCACCACCTGATTCTTATATAGATCCACCCACAGTAGATCAACTAAATTTAATTATCAGGGAGGAATAGAATGAAATAACTATGGGTGAGGAAAAAAATATTCAAATAGAAGATGTACCTATTGTGTAATAGTATATTGATGTCTTTCGAGAAGATTTACCTGGGAATACTCTAGAGTAGAAAATTGAGTTTTCCATTGACTTAATTCCTGGTTCAAGACCCATATCAAAGACCCCTTATAGAATGGCCACTGTGGAGTTAGTGGAACTAAAGAAGCAAGTAGTAGAATTGAGTGATAAAGGATTTATTCAACCTAGTGTTTCTCCATGGGGAGCCTCTGTCCTCTTTGTTAAGAAGAAATATGGATCCATTAGGTTGTGCATTGATTGCAGGGAAATCAATGCTATTAAAATAAAGAATATGTATCCTCTTACAATAATTGATGATTTATTCAATCAACTTCATGGAGCCCCATATTTTTCAAAGATTGATCTTCGATCTAGATATCATCAGTTACATGTGAGGAAGGAAGACATTCCAAAAACAGCATTCCAAACCAGATATGGGCATTACGAGTTCATAGTAGTGCCTTTTGGACTAACTAATGAACCATCTATTTTTATAGATCTGATTAATATATTCTTCAAGGAATATCTTTATGACTTTGTGGTGGTGTTTATTGATGATATCCTGGTGTACTCTAGAAGCTATGAAGAACATGAAAATCACTTGTGCACTATTTTGAAGACTCTGAGAAGAAACAAATTATATGGTAAGTTCAGCAAGTGTGATTTCTGGATCCAATCCGTTTTCTTTTCTAGGCCACATTGGCTATAAGGATGGAATATCTGTAGATCATGCAAAGCCAAAGGCTATGCAAGAATGGCCTACTCTAACAAACGTAACTAAGGTACGTAGTTTTATTGGTTTAGCAGGTTATTATCGGGGTTTCGTTCAGAACTTTTCCTGTTTGGCTAACCCACTAATGAAGCTCACGCGTAAAGGGGTTAAATTTGTTTGGACAAAATATTGTGAAGAATGTCACTTCTGTGATGTGAATTAAAAAATTCCAACATACACAGTCCCGATCAGTAAGTTATTTAGAGTCCAATAAGAGAAACTTAATTTCTGGTGAATAGTAATCTACCCTTATGAATAGTAACATACCCTTATGAATAGTGATATACCCTAATGAATAGTAACCTTACCTATGATAATATATAAATAATATTCAAGTTGAAAGTATGATATACCTATATTTTAGAATAAGTTAATGAATGTTTTAAAACTGGTTTTGATAATAAATTATGAATTTAATTAAATATTAAATTAATAATATTTAGAAAATTATTTTTGAAAAATGGACATCATTTTTGGATTCTACACATGGAAAAATGGTTAGGCAGAATTTTTGGGATTTTTCTGAAATACTTGATTTTTTGATGAATAGTAAAATACGGTAATTTACCGTATATATACATTATAAGCTAAATATACTATTCCTGGAATCATGTATGATGTCACCACCCTTAATCCAGATTCACATGATAAAATTACTATTCTTTTTCATGGAATACTTATTATTACTTTTCTTCTGAGGAAATAGTAAATTAATGAGTTTTATATTAAGAAATCCCCTCTCTCCTCCACTATAAAAACCCCCTCTCACCCCCTCTTCCAATCACTCCTATCAAGCCTTGTACCCTCTCCAAATTCTGGCTAAATACCCTCCCAAACTCCTCTCCAACTTCCATCAAGATTTGTTCTCATTAAAAGAAAAAAAACCTCTCCCTTAAGGAGGTTCGCAAGGAAGTTTGGTTCAAGAGATAAATTCATCTTTTCAGTTCTTTGTCTTTCTTTTGAAGTTCATTTGTTTTGTTTTTCTATTACCTCTATTTATCCGAATTTTGTGATGACTCCAATACCTTATATGTACTGTATGTTTTTCATGATAGTGGAATAATTTATCATCATCTCCCCCTTTTTACCTTCTTTTATACTAGTAGCAAGAACACCATCTGATATATGTCAATTTTACACATTCAAGGACGATGGACTTTCGATTTCTTTTATCATTATAAATTATGGTCATGAAACCATTCTTGTAATGGTTGAACCATATTATTATATATAATATAACCTATTTAATATTCTGTAATCCCTTTGTTCAAATTGTGTTAGGTTATAAAGAAAAATGAGTTCGTTGTAATCAAAACCCACAAATTAAGAGAAACAATTATCATTAAATATCTATATGATAATTCATCCTTGTTCCATGTAACCAAGTTATATAAATGAATAATAACACCTATTTATGTTCATAAATAATATATAATTTCAATTCTAGATATTTACATCCATTCCACTTCATTACTTAAAAACAAGTGAACTGAATATGAAAATAAGAGAAACGAACACTCCGGAACGACGAAATTCAATACAATAACTTGTCAATAAAGACATAAATGAACTTGAAATAATTGTGGTAAACTAAATACATGTCTAATAGGTTCTGAAATAATTTATTAAAAAGTATAATTTCATATTCCAAGAGCTTAAGTACAAGAGTGGAACACGTTTGGAGTTAAGATAAGGGTTTTCCACCTAAACATTCATTTTCATTCGGGATACTTTCATTGTCTAATTACCTCAATGAAATTATTATGTATTTTTATTTACTCATCATATATTCAGTTTTAGTATCATATATATGTGTACAAACCATAACCCTTCCTTATTTTATGGATGGTTACACATTTTTAAAAGAACATTCAAAGTTGTTTAAAAAATTCAAGCCCGATCCAAGGGAGTTTCTCAAATTCTTTCCTATTTTTAAGGGCACTCTATGATCTATTTTTGGAAACCATTATCATTATAAAATCACTAATTTTATTATGAAAATACTATCTTACTTCACTTCTGGTTTTATACAATGATTTTCCAAAAGAACTCTTCTTTTCAAAATAAAAGAGTATTTATCTCAAAATTGCTTAATTATTTTATAAGAGTATTTTTATTTGATTCAATACTCATGTTGATTCCATGGTATTATTGGGTTTGATAATTTATGAAGTCATATACCATATTTTATTTAATGGTTTATGAATAACTCTAATGTGGATGATCTATCCTAAAACCATTCACTATATTACTCGGAATGGTTAGTGTTTTATGTTTAATGATTGGGGAAAGTTAGTTACATTTCATATGATAATTTCAATATGAATGTATATGTTGTTTATGTTGATCCCTTCTAATATGAGGAATGAATTGGACTTATTATGTGATGGGTGGGGCTCGTTATAGCCCCTCGATGCATCGATAGGTCTCATGATACAAATAGACATGGAATTGGCCGAGGCCTTTCCCAATGTGATGTGGATTTTGGCCGAGGCCTTAATCATTAGACGTCTTGGACGAGGCCTTGAAAAAAAATTCAGAATGTTCGGCATTATGCATTCCATCATTATGAGTTCATATATTTATATTTCATGTCATTATTCGATTACTATAATACCCATTATTATGTTTTATTATGGAATTATTTACTAAGCTCATTTTCCTACCATAATGTGTTCAAGTTTATTATTAAAGGCATGTGTTTTTAGTTATGCACCATGTCTTTTGTTTATAATATCTTCCGATGTATTGCTTACTCTTACTGAGCATTTGATATCACCCCTTTCTTATGTATCATTTTTTTCAGGACATGAAGAAGTTGATTATGAATGACATGCTAAAATAAACTATGTGTTATGGGTGTTGTCTAAGGAGTTTCCATGTTGTATTTCTCTTCAAGTTGTAATATTCAACTTATGTATTAATATTGTTTCTAATAATACTAAACTACTTGGTCCTTTGGGATTCATATTCATTGTATGTATGCCAACATAATCAAACAAGGAACCAGCTCCAGGAAACTGGGGTCTGGTCCTTACATGACCTATATCACTCTATATAATTATTTACAATTTTCCTCCATGTTCATATCTTCACATGCCACCAATTTTCTCCTATATAGAAATGAATTTATACGTGATTCTAGATAACCTACATACATCCCATAAAAATTTATCAAGAAGATGTTTTATTAACCATATTTATTATGTGGGTTAAAAATTATTTTAATAAATACAACCTTTTATTACCAAGATAAAGTTCAACTTTCAAGGATGCAATTTATTAAAGGGGGGATGTAACACCTAGAGTATTTAAAAGAATAAAATTATGTTTACTATCATAAAAGATAGAATCACTAAACTTGAAAGAAAATATAACACCCTAAGACTTTATAATATACATAATTTAAAATAAATTTAATCTCTTCAATAGCCTGAGGTACATACAGCCCCAATAGTTTTATGTTTGATAGTGGATTCAACATGTAAAATTGAGCTTAAACGACCCATGACATATATGATCCTTATAACCTAGCTATCAAATTAACGGGTATGAAAAGTATTAAATAATTTATCATATATATATATATATCCCACTCTATATAAATTATTGATAAATTTTTATTAAATAAGTAATCAATTTTTATTAAAGTGAATTTATTTTTCAAATATATATTTTCCTCAAAAAAAAATTTTATTTATTTTCCTAAAATGAATATTATAATAAATTTGTGAAACTTTTATAAAATATATTTTATAAAATAAAATTCATTTTTGGATTCAAAATATCATAATTTAATTTGGCCCACTTTTTTGAATTTTCTTAAAAGATTACTTTTTTATGAATAGTTAAAAATGCTAAATTTAAAATTGAAATATTCATTTTCATTTAAATTATTTATAAGCATAAATTATATTTTAAAATGGTTTTAACATAAAATTATTTAAATTTTATGTTCATTAATCTTATTTATGTCATCGGAATAGTTTTCATTTTGAAATTGGATATAAAAAATTTATAAAATTTTGAACATTTTTTATTTAAAACCTTTATTTCTCATTACATATTCTAGATTAATTTTAAATTAAAATTTTCAGAATTATATAATTTTAATTTGTAAAAATTAATTACATATCTGGAATCAGAATAATTTTTATTATCTAATAATTTATCCTAAATTTTGACCCAAATTAATATTGAATTCGGTACAAATTAATTACCACCGTTAAGGTAAAATGGGCTTATATGGGGTTGAACTAAAAATATAAGGATAAAAATGACCTATAAAATTTTCAAAAAACTATTTCATGGACATATTGTAACCATGAAACCACTAAGGTTTAATAATGGACCATTTTTTACCCTTATGACATATAAAAAATGTTGGATCACTTATTACTTTTCAAAAATACCAAGTGTATCCACTCCCACACTAATAAAAGGTTACCCACTCTCCTCTCTTATTACCTAATTAAAACCTCATAAGACCATACAATACCTTAATAAATAAATTCTAAAATTCTATAATATCATCTAGGAAGCCTTGTTTTTTGAATAAAGATATCCTATGATAGATTTTGGTGTAAACCTAAGGAGGATATCTGAAGAAGATGTAACATTCATCGACAAGCATTTTTATTTAATCCTCCACATCCTTAAATTATTATTAAAACTTACTTATATTTTAAATTGAGTATATTACATGTGATGGGATATTTTTATAATATGTTCATAAACTATAACCATTTCTACTTTAATGAAATTGGTTATAAATTCATCATTCGTGTGTACGGAAACTACCGCCTCACAAACTGATGTCGTTCATTTTTCTGTTACTACCTCTTACAATTGGGTATGATGAAGGATATAAAGTATAAATATTATATTTATAATATAATTTTACCTATTTATTCATTATATCATATATATTTTTTAAAAATTCCATTTCTTATGGGATATAATAACATCCCTCATGTGTACGGCGAACTACTGCCTCACAAAGCGTTGTGATTCGTTTTTCACCAATACTTACATGGAAGGTAATAATGGTAAAGTTAATTATTATATGTGATATAAAAGACATAATTTTTATATTTTAAACATATTTATAATTTAAAATAGATAATATACCATTTCATCATTTTACAATAAAAAGATGATAACATCATTCGTGAACGTTTGGCCTACCACCTTCACCAAGCGATGTGACTCTATTTTCATCACCACGCCACATGAATGATATATATAAGTATCTTTAAAGAAATAATATGGTATATATGATATAAATATTATTATTTAAATTTAAAATATGACATACCTCATTTTCAGAATGATCATTGAAAAAATAGAGACATTACACATGCAACTTATGCCCTACCATCTCGATGATTGTAACATAGTCCATTTTTAATAACCATATTTCATGATAAGACATAAAATTATAATTTATTTATAAATATTATAATTATTTAATGATTTATATTATGTATACTATTTTATTATAAAATATTCACAAGAATTGGAACTTTCATAACAAAGAACAAAAGATAAAACAAGGCAACTAACACTCGAAATAATGAAAATAATGAAAGATTACTAACGAATGGGTGATAAGATGTTATAGATAGATTATATATAATATTATAAATACTATTATGTTTATTTTATAATTTAATACCATGGTTAAAACCACTATATATGAGGTTAAATCACCATCATCCAAAAAGAAGTGTTATGTAGGGCTTTTCTCATCTCACTTTTATTTTTGTAAGTTAAATGTCATATTACCTACTTAATTTTGTTTTGTGGGGTAAATAATTACCATAAATATATTTAATTATTATTATAATTAAATTAATGGGGTTTTACATATCCATTTTAGGATATCTATTTTATTTGGTTTATGATTTAAAATTTACCCAAGTGGTCAGTGGTTTTCATCTTAAATGGCCTTCTTTGAGACAAATGTTATGTTAAACACCTATATTCTTTTATAAGGTGTACATAATCCTCCTATGACATTTTATATAATTAACATCCTTATTTTATAGAAATTATATGTTTCATTTATTGATATTATTTCTTGGGCTTGTGATTAAAAAATTTCAAAGTGGTAAGAGTTTTATGTTACTATCTCATCGTTTATCGTGATTGGTTGTGATTAAGTATCTAATGATGAAATATAATGATATAACTCTCAAGAATTATTATGAATTATATTCTTATCTTGTTATGCTATGAGAATAAATGTTTTACCTTCATTTTCCTCTCTTTATGTACTAAATTGATTAAATAAATTTTTTAATGAAAAATCGTTTTTATTTCTCTCTGATCGAAAATATTATTCCAAAATATATGTTTTTAAAAAATATTTTTACAATTTCAAAATGATTTTTTAAATTAATTTTTACACATGTATAAATTTTTGTAATTTTTTTAAAAGCAATCCTCTTGTCATTTTAAAAAACAATCTCGAATTGGATTTAACTGAAAATGTGAAAGGAATCGTTATTTTAACAAGTAGTACATGAATGGAATTTCATGCCTGTAACACCCCGAGATTTTATGAAAATATTCTTTTTAATTTTATTAATGTCTTGTGTTGTACGCTACACCAATAGGAGCTTGCACAACATGCATCCTTGACTTTCCTTTCATTACACACAATCACGACCTTCCTCGATAGCATGTGTAGTACGCAATACCGAGTTTCACTAAACAACGATATGCTATTAAAATATTATTAAAACTAGCCGTTATGAATAGTAATAACCACTTTTTGAAATTTTGAAAATTTTATTTTTCAAAATGGAATTTATTTTTGGATTTGGAATATCGAAATTATCTTAGGGTGAAAGTTTGGTACTTTTCGGATAACTTTCATTTTCTGATGAATAGTGAAAATTACTAAATTTTAAATTAAAAACAACATTTTTAATAAAAATAATTAATAGTGATAGATTATTAATTTGAGTGGTTTTAAAGTATATTTAGAATATATTTTCACAATTTAATATAATTTTGGTCATTGGATGTAATTTCACATTTAAACCAAACATAAACAACTGTCAATCTTTTGATATTTATTATCTCTTAAGAACACGCTATTTGTTTTGACGACGGGAATTAATTTTTAAATTAATTAATGAAACTGATATATTTTTAATTTGGTAAAATAGACATCATTTTTGAGTTCATAATATCAAATATAGCTTAGGCCTAATTTTTGGTATTTTTCTGGAAACTTTCATTTTTTTGATGAATAGTGAAACCACTAAGTGGTAGTTAAAAAAATTACTTTTTCATAAAAGTTAATTTTACCGCTTCTGTGAGTGGAATTTTAAAAATCCGAGAGACATGGTTGATGTCAGTAAGTAAAATGTGGCTCAATGAGATGAAAATAATTTTTGGTGAATAGTAACTTTTTACTTATTTTTACCACGGTTAAAAGTAAATAGGGTAATTAAGGGTAAACATGTTATTATTATTACCCTAACACATGTGCTAATTCTATTGGATTAGTGAAATTCGACCAAAAACAACCTTACGAATAAAATATGACAATTTAGGCCCACTTGGATTAGATTAGGACATTTATTATTAATTTATTTAAAGAAGGGTTAAAATAGTTAAAATCAAAGTTTAATAACTAAAAAAAATTTAATATAGAGTTATAGATAAGATAAAATTGACTATAAATATTCATTAGAAATCTAAAACGATTTCCTACATAATGATATTTTATTTGTAACTTTTAGACACTCGAAAAGTTAATTTATTTATGACACAAAGATGATACAGTAATTATCTTATTAATGAAATATTGACATAATTGATGTTATAAATACCCAAATAAATGTAATTTAAGACTTTTTGTGAATTAAACTAATTTTATAGATTAATATGATATTTTATTATTGATTTAATTAACTTTTTTCGAACTAATAATTCTTTTAAGATTTTCACAAAAATCAATTACAAAAAAGTGTCAAATTTGACATTAAATAGTTTTAAAAAACATATTATATTATTAATTGTTATTTTATTCCTAAAAATATAAGGATAGGCCAAATGACTTATATAAGGCTATATATATTAATAATAAACAACTTGGGGTTCTTTTGTCTTGTTATAGTAAGGTTATTAACCTTATAGTGTAAGAACACAAAAAGACACGGTAAAAGTAAAATTATCTAACTTAAAGTTAAATATAAATGATAAGGTTAAAATAGGAACCTAAACTTGTCTAAATTCTATTGGATGAGAGGATTTAGAACCATTCCCACCTTAACTTAGAAATAAATTATTTTGGAGCTATTAAAAACCGAATTTGGCTTTATAATAAAATAATATTTTTTGTTTTTCCAAAAGAGCCCCTCTCCTCCCATATAAAAGGGCACCTCCTCCCTCTTTTCCTCACACCACTTTGAGCCTTCAAGCTCGGAAAATCCCTGAACAATTCTCTTCTACACTTCCCTAGAAACATCCTAGAGGTCCTGGTCTTCTTCAAAGACCAATTTTAGTGCCATAAGAGGAGGACTCAAAGAGGCGCTTCAAAGAAGAGGTAATGCTCGTTACCAATTCTTTCAACTTTATTTATTCTTCCACTTATTCTTCTTAGGTTGTTTCAATATGAAATAATAACATCAGTATCACTCATATAATTATATGTTATTATAAGTATTAAACAACCCTATTTCACCATCTATCCATCCTACGGAAAACGAAATCACCGCGTGTGCATACGTACGGAATACCGTCTCCACGCCGTGGTGTAATCTATTTTCCACCACCACCTTACTTGGATGGGTATAATGGTGTAAATAATAACTATACATGATTATTTTAAAGTGATATTGATTCTGAAATAGTATACATACACTCCAATACAACTCCACGATCATGAGAACGATATCATCGCTCGTGCGTACGTACGGACTACCGTCTCCACGACGCGATGAGATTCATTCTCCACGTTAACCATTCATTAATTATTATAAATTATATATAATAAGTAATCATGAAATATATGACATAATAATTATACTGGATTTATGTGTATATATATGTGTATTTCATCTACTTAATTCCATTCAACTCAATAAGGAAACGAAAACAGCGTTCATGCGTACGTACGGCCTACCGTCTCCATGAACGGTGTATTTCTTTCCATTTATAGATCTAATATAAATATGTATATTATGAATATATATTATATATAAATCATGTTTTATATTCTGGAATTAAGTAATCATGATCTAAGTAATCATATGAATAATCACAAGTCAAAACACAGACGACAAATGAAACGATTTTACCCAAAACACTCTTTAACATTGAATTTACAAAAGAACGGGTAATATAAAGTCATAAGTGAACCATATATGACATAATAAAAATGAATATGATTCTGTAATAATTCAATGAAATTATTTAAATCATTATACATGAGGTTTGGATATGTACGAAGCATATCAGACCTAAGGTAAGGGATAATTTTGCAAATATCATTTTTATCCGAGATTGCTTATTCGTACATATTTACTGGGGTTATTTCTATCATCCATGTCCACGTTTTATAAAAGTGTTTTCATGTATGTTTAAAGTCACTTTTCCCATTTTTGACTTTTACTACATGGTATGTAAGGAATCTTTCTTTTGTTTATGTTACGAGGTACTTTTTTTACTTTTCCGGCAAAAGTACGAGAAGAATGTTTTTTTTAACTTATACGGTGTGAACGGATTTTTACAGTTTCATAACACCACATTTTCAAGAATCTTCCTCTATAAGATTGCATGATTATTTTCAACAAAACCATTATCTTTTAAAATTTCATGGAATTTTGTGAAAAGAAAATGATTTTAAAATAGAAATTATATTTTCCTCAAGAATTCATTTCAAGTGTTTTGTCAAAACTATTTTCCATCTAAGATGACATTATTTCATATGTGTATGTTTCAAGTAGAATGTATCTATGACTTAAATGGTTTCAATTTTCTTATGATGAAATGATATCAATTGTTTATTGATTATGTTATGATGGCATGATGTTTAAGAATCCCATTTTATTACATGGGTTATGCTATGATGTATGATTTATGATTTTGTGGCACACGAAAGAATGATTTCATTATGAGATGGGTGGGACCTATATCTCCCTCCAATGCATTGGGTAAAGATTTATATCTCATGAGATAGACATGGCTGGAATGAAAAGTTAAACTGGTTCAGTAATAGAGGACTGGAATGAGGAATGAACTCGATTCAGAAAGGGACTTTGTCCACTAAGATGGTCTTGGCAGCAATGCCTTGGCTACTATGGAAATCATATCATGTACTTAATGGTTTCCACAATTACATGTTTTATTCCCATGATATTTTATCATTCTTAATGTTTCTTTATGATCTATTCCTTACGTACTTCCATGTTTTATGTCATTGCTCAAGCTTTTGATATTTAAACATTATGTTCATGTTTTTAAGATTCAAATGTATATGGTATGTTTTATTTTATCCATGCTTACCTTTACTGAGAATTTGAGCTCACCCTTTTTATGTTTTCTTTTCCCCAGGATATAAAGAAAGGTTTTAGGTATGAAAAAAAATGGAAGATCTTTATGGGAGATGTTGAGGATCTTTCACCACGATTAGAAGATTACGTTCCAAGTTTCCAAAGACACTAAACTATTACTGTCCTTGTGTGTCTGTTTTTGTTATGTATTAAATATTCCGCTAAAGTAATGTAATTTCCATGTACTTCAAGATTCGGGTCTCTACAGTTGGTATCAGAGGAAAGGTTTAGTCAACCTTTGGAAACTAGGACGTGAAAATGTTAGTGAGATCCCTATAGATATTTATAAGGTATGTCTAGGGATGTCCCTAAGGATAAGTATACGTATAGGATATAGTCCTAGACCTACGGTAACGATCTTAGAATTTAACCTAAGATGTTAGATATTGAAGGTGCTCCCCCTTTACTATGTTGTTTCCCTAGCATGATTTTTTCCTCTCACACTACTCTTTTTAGGTTTTAGAAAATGGCTGGAAACAGGAAGATTCATGATAATAGAGGATATGACGGACAATGGAATGATATTCTTCATGAGAAACCAAATGAAACGGGATTTGGAAGTCCAAACATCGTTATTATGCCTAATCAGCAATCTCATAATATGATCAATAATCTCAACTTTGGTAAGTTTCCTAACTCAGATAATAAGAGAAAGATGGAGTTTCATGATGATAATAGAGGAAAAAAAGTTCAATTTCCCACATGTAAATCGTGTGGGAAGAGGCATCGGGGAGATTGTTTCAAGGGAACTGGAAGATGCTTTGGGTGTGGAAAAGAAGGACACAAAGCCAGTAAGTGTAAAGGAAAAGGTTTAGTTAACACCATGGATGAGGATAATGGTATTTCTACGACATCAACAATGGTTAAATGTTTTAAATGTGGAATGTGTGGGCATTATGCAAACCAATTCCCTAAGGGAAAGTCTCATGAAGAGAATCAGTATGGCCGTATGGGTAGTATTTATGTTGATGATGATGAAGAGACTACAAATGATATGTGAGATGAAAGAATTGTTGAAGCTCGGTCAATGGTTTAAGAAGGTAGTGGAATGATTACATGTTTATCAAGTGTAATGTTGTATAAGTAATATCATGGTACTATGGAATAAAGAGACATCTAAGGATTGTTACATTGTTGTCTTTCCTTGAGTTTTGAAAGTGTATGATTAATGGTACCATTATCCATGAAAGGTTATTCAGATATTTTTGGAATGTATATGATATGCGCATAATGAAGGGATAAGGATAAAATTAAATGTTTGATAGTATTCATGACCTCATGACTGATATAAGGAGAAGGTTATATCATGGTTTGAGTATATAGAATTTTTGGATTTTGGTATGTGGATAGAGTTAACTTTTGACAGCATTCATGTTTTCGCTAAGGTTTAATGGGTATTCATTTTTCAAGAGAATACATGATTAAGGTATTCACATGATTGGAATGTGACCAACAAGATATATGGGGGATAAATGATGGTATTCACATGCTTGGTTGATGACATTTCAAGTAATCATTTTCTTTATACTATGAGGTTGGACCGAAGTATTTTGGATAAGCCTAAAGATTGGAATTGATTATGTTGGACATAAGTTAGTATTGTTTAAGGATAGAAGTATTTTTTTGATATTATTTATGGGATGTTATAGTAATGTAGTTTTAGAAAAAGGACAACCTGAAGGATGGGTGACAGCCCATCGCGTCGGACAAGGCTGTGGGAATCAAACCCACAACCGAAGTACGACTGGCCTTTATCGTCTACCACTGGCCTACAGGAAGTCCCTGGTTAGTAGAAACTAGTTTTATTATATTAAGCAGTATGATATAGGATGTATAAGTCCATTTTAGGAACTATATATGATTAATCTCACTATAGATGGACTTATGTAAGTTTTGATAACTTTTCTAACCTTTTGTTTGAGACAGATAGAATGACCCATCATTCTATCACATGATCTTCTAACACATCATGAATGAAAAATTCAACTTCATTTCATTAAGAGATGAAGTAGAAATTGTCCAAAGAACGACTAACGGTGAGACTATACCAAAATCACGAAAGTATTTATTCTAATTCCAATTTCATCAACTTTAGGGAAATGATCTGGAAAACCAAAAATGTTGTCCTAGTGCCCTTATATCTGATGAATCAGATGGTACCTTAGATCATCACAAATCTATGGATTTGTGATTGCTGACTTTTCTATAGCCATGCTCTCTACCACTCTCCATTAGAACATGACAGTTAGATTTCTCTTCCATATCCATATTTTCACCTATGTTCTCCTATGTGGAAACCCAGTGATTAGTTTATTTGGTTAACTGTTACATTTCATACTTTTATTTTTAAAGATTGGTTTTGGTATTCCTTTTTACGATGTGGGTTTCTATTAAAGAAACATTCGATTAGTAAACCATTTATAACCCCGACGAATTTCGAGGGTGAAATTCATTTTAAAGGGGGTAGAATGTAACACCCCGAGATTTTATGAAAAATATTCTTTTTAATTTCATTAATGTCTTGTGTTGTATGCTACACCAAAAGGAGATTGCACAACACACATCCTTGACTTTACTTTCATTACACTCAATCACGACCTTCCTCGATAGCATGTGTAGTACGCAATACCAAGTTTCACTAAACAACGATATTCTATTAAAATATTATTAAAATTATCCGTTATGAATAGTAATATCCACTTTTTGAAATTTTGTAAATTTTATTTTTCAAAATGGACTTCATTTTTGGATTCAGAATATCGAAATTATCTTAGGTTGAAATTTTGGTACTTTTCGGATAACTTTCATTTTCTAATGAATAGTGAAAATTACTAAATTTTAAATTAAAAACAACCTTTTTTGTCGAAATAATTAATACTGATATATTATTAATTTGAGTGGTTTTAAAGTATATTTAGAATATATTTTTACAATTTAATACAATGTTGTTCATTGGATGTAACTTCACATTTAAACCAGACATAAACAAGTGTCAATCATTTGATAGTTATTATCTCTTAAGAACACGCTATTTGTTTTGATGACGGGAATTAATTTTTAAATTAATTACTGCAACTGATATGTTTTGAATTTGGTAAAATAGACATCATTTTTGAGTTCATAATATCAAATATAGCTTAGGCCTAATTTTTGGTATTTTTCTGGAAACTTTCATTTTTTGATGAATAGTGAAACCACTAAGTGGTAGTTAAAAAAATGAATTTTTGATAAAACATAATTTTACCACTTCTGTGAGTGGAATTTTAGAAATCCGAGAGACATGGTTGATGTCAGTAAGAAAAATTTGGTTCAATGAGATGAAAATAATTGTTGGTGAATAGTAACTTTTTACTTTTTTTTACTACGGTTAAAAGTAAATAGGGTAATTAAGGGTAAAAATGTTATTATTATTACCTTAACACATGTCCTAATTCTATTGTATTAGTGTAATTCGACCAAAAACAACCTTAGGAATAAAATATGACCATTTAGGCCGACTTGGATCAGATTAGGACATTTATTATTAATTTATTTAAAGAAGGGTTAAAATAGTTAAAATCAAAGTTTAATAAATAAATAATTTTTAATATAGGGTTATAGATAAGATAAATTTGACTATAAATATTCATTAGAAATATAAAAAGATTTCCTACATAATTATATTTTATTTGTAACTTTTAGACATTCAAAAAGTTAATTTATTTATGACACAAAGATGATGCAGTAATTATCTTATTAATGAAATATTGACATAATTGATGTTATAAATACCCAAATAAATGTAATTCAAGACTTTTTATTAATTCAACTAATTTTATAGATTAATATGACATGGTATTATTGATTTAATTAACTTTTTTAGAACTAATAAATCTTTTATGATTTTCACAAAAATCAAGTTCAAAAAAGTGTCAAAATTGACATAAAATAGTTTTTAAAACAAATATTATATTATTAATTGTTATTTTATTCCTAAAAATCTAAGGTTCGGACAAATGACTTATATAAGGCTATATATATTAATAATAAACAACTTTGGGTTTTTTTGGCTTGTTATAGTAAGTTTAATAACCTTATAGTGTAAGAACACAAAAAGACACGGTAAAAGTAAAATTATCTAACTTAAAGTTAAATATAAATGATAACGTTAAAATAGGAACCTAAACTTATCTAAATTCTATTGGATGAGAGTATTTCTACCCATTCCCACCTTAGTTTATAAATAAATCAATTTGGAGCTATTTAAAACCGAATTTGGCTTTATAATAAAATAATATTTTTAGTTTTTCCAAAAGATCCCCTCTCCTCCCTTATAAAAGGGCACCTCTTCCCTCTTTTCCTAAAACCAATTTGAGCCTTCACGCTCGGCAAATCCCTGACAAATTCTCTTCTACACTTCTCTATAAACATCCTAGAGGTCCTGGTATTCTTCAAATACCAATTTTAGTGCCCTAATAGAGGACTCAAAGAGGCGCTTCAAAGAAGAGGTAATGTCTGTTACCAATTCTTTCAACTTTATTTATTCTTCCTCTTATTCTTCTTAGGTTGTTTCATTATGAAGTAATAACATCAGTATCACTAATATACTGATATGTTATTATAAGTATGAAACAACCCTATTTCACCATCTATCCATCCTACGGAAAACGAAATCACCGCGTGTGCGTACGTACGGAATACCATCTCCACGTCGTGGTGTAATCTATTTTCCACCACCACATTACTTGGATGGGTATAATGGTGTACATAATAACTATATATGATTATTTTAAATTGATATTGATTCTAAAATAGTATACATACACTCCAATACAATTCCACGATCATGAGAACGATATCATCGCTCGTGCATACGTACGGACTACCGTCTCCACGACGCGATGAGATTCATTCCCCACGTTAACCATTCATGAATGATTATAATGTATATATAATAAGTAATCATGAAATATATGACATAATAATGATACTGGATTTATGTGTATATATATGTGTATTTCATCTACTTAATTCCATTCAACTCAATAAGGAAACGAAAACAGCGTTCATGCGTACGTACGGCCTACCGTCTCCGTGAACGGTGTATTTCTTTCCATTTATAGATCTATTATAAATATGTATATTATGAATATATATTATATATAAATCATGTTTTTTGGAATTAATTAATCATGATCTAAGTACTCATATTAATAGTTACAAGTCAAAACACGGATGACAAATGAAACGATTTTACCCAAAACACTCTTTAACATTGAATTTACAAAAGAACAGGTAATATAAAGTCATAAGTGAACCATATATGACATAATAACAATGAATATTATTCTTTAATAAGTCAATGAAATTATTTAAATCATTATACAGGAGGTTTGGATACGACCGAAGGATATCTGACCTAAGGTAAGGGATAATTTTTCCAATCTCATTTTTATCTGAGATTGCTTATTCGTACGTATTTACTGGGGTTATTTCTATCATCTATGTCCATGTTTTATAAAAGTGTTTTCATGTATGTTTAAAGTCATTTTTCAAATTTTTGACTTTTACTACATGGTATGTAAGGAATATTTATTTTGTTTACGTTACGAGGTACTTTTTTGACTTTTCTGGCAAAAGTACGAGAAGAATGTTTTTTTAACTTATACGGCGTGAATGGATTTTTACGGTTTCATAATGCCTCATTTTCAAGAAGTTTCCTCTATAATATTTCATGATTATTTTAAACAAAACCATTATCTTTTAAAATTGCCTGAAATTTTGTGTAAAGAAAATGATTTTAAAATAGAAAGGATATTTTCCTCAAGAATTCATTTCAAGTGTTTTGTCAAAACTATTTTCCATATAAGATGACATTATTTCATATGTGTATGTTTCAAGTAGAATGTATCTATGATTTAAATGGTTTCAATTTTCTAATGATGAAATGATATCAATTTTTTATGGATTATGTTATGATGGCATGATGTTTAAGAATCCCATTTTATTACATGGGTTATGCTATGATGTATGATTTATGATTTTGTGGAACACCAAAGAATTATTTCATTATGAGATGGGTGGGACCTATATCTCCCTCCAATTCATTGGGTAAATATTTATATCTCATGAGATAGACATGGCTGGAATGGCAAGTTAAACCGGTTCAGTAATACAGGACTGGAACGAGGAATGAACTCGATTCAGAAAGGGACTCTGTCCACTAAGATGGTCTTGGCAGCAATGCCTTGGGTACTATGGAAATCATATCATGTGATTAATGGTTTCCACAATTACATGTTTTATTCCCATGCTATTTTATCATTCTTAATGTTTCTTTATGATATATTCCTTACGTACTTCCATGTTTTATGTCATTTCTCAAGCTTTTGATGTTTAAACATTATGTTCATGTTTTTAAGATTCAAATGTATATGGTATGTTTTATTTTATCTATGCTTACCCTTACTGAGCATTTGAGCTCACCCTTTTTATGTTTTATTTTCCCCAGGATATAAAGAAAGGTTTTAGGTATGAAAAAAAGGGAAGATCTTTATGGGAGATGTTGAGGATCTTTCACCACGATTAGAAGATTACGTTCCATGTTTCCAAAAAAACTAAACTATTACGGTCCTTGTGTGTCTGTTTTTGTTATGTATTAATTATTCCTCTATAGTAATGTAATGTCCATGTACGTCAAGCTTCGGGTCTCTACAGTTGGTATTAGAGGAAAGGTTTAGTCAACCTTTGGAAACTGGGATGTGAAAATGTTAGTGAGATCCCTATAGATATTTCTAAGGTATGTCTAGGGATGTCCCTAAGGATAAGTATATGTATAGGATATAGTCCTAGAACTATGGTAAAGATCTTAGAATTTAACCTAAGATGTTAGATATTGAAGGTGCTCCCCCTTTACTATGTTGTTTTCCCTAGCATGATTTTTTCCTCTCACACTATTCTTTTTAGATTTTAGAAAATGGCTGGAAACAGGAAGATTCATGATAATGGAGGATATGACGGACAATGGAATGATATTCTTCATGAGAAAGCAAATGAAATGGGATTTGGAAGTCCAAACATCGTTATTATGCCTAATCATAAATCTCATAATATGATCAATAATCTCAACTTTGGTAAGTTTCCTGACTCAGATAATAATAGAAAGATAGAGTTTCATGATGATCATAGAGGAAAGAAAGTTCAATTTCCCTCATGTAAATCATGTGGGAAGAGGCATCGAGGAGATTGTTTCAAGGTAACTGGAAGATGCTTTGGGTGTGGAAAAGAAGGACACAAATCCAGTAAGTGCAAAGGAAAATGTTCGGTTAACACCATGGATGTGGATAATGGTATTGCTACGACATCATCAATGGTTAAATGTTTTAAATGTGGATTGTGCGGGCATTATGCAAACCAATTCCCTAAGGGAAAGTATCATGAAGAGAATCAGTACAGCCGTATGGGTAGTATTTATGTTGATGATGATGAAGAGACTACAAATGATATGTGAGATGAAAGAATTGTTGAAGCTTGGTCAATGGTTTAAGAATGTAGTGGAATGATTACATGTTTATCAAGTGTAATGTTGTATAAGTAATCTCATGGTACTATGGAATAAAGAGACATCTAAGGATTGTTACATTGTTGTCTTTCCTTGAGTTTGGAAAGTGTATGATTAATGGTACCAGTATCCATGAAAGGTTATTCAGATATTTTTGGAATGTATATGATATGCGCATAATGAAGGGATAAGGATAAAATTAAATGTTTGATAGTATTCATGACCTCATGACTGATATAAGGAGAAGGTTATATCATGGTTTGAGTATATAGAATTTTTGGATTTTGGTATGTGGAAAGAGTTAACTTTTAAAAGCATTCATGTTTTCACTAAGGTTTAATGGGTATTCATTTTTCAAGAGAATACATGATTAAGGTATTCACATGATTGGAATGTGACCAACAAGATATATGGGGGATAAATGATGGTATTCACATTCTTGGTTGATGACATTTCAAGTAATCATTTTCCTTATACTATGAGCTTGGACCGATGTATTTTGGATAAGCCTAAAGATTGGAATTGATTATGTTGGACATAAGTTAGTATTGTTTAAGGATAGAAGTTTTTTTCCATATTATTTATGGGATATTATTGTAATGTAGTTTTAGAAAAAGGACAACCTGAAGGATGGGCGATAGCCCATCGCGTCGGAGAAGGCTGTGGGAATCGAACCCACAACCGAAGTGCGATTGGCCTTTATCGTCTACCACTGGCCTACAGGAAGTCCCTGGTTAGTAGAAACTATTTTTATTATATTAATCAGTATGATATATGAAGTATAAGTCCATTTTAGGAACTGTATATGATTAATCTCACTATAGATGGACTTATGTAAGTTTTGATAACTTCTCTAACCTTTTGTTTGAGACAGATCGAATGACCCATCATTCTATCACATGATCTGCTAACACATCATGAATGACAAATTCAACTTCGTTTCTTTAAGAGATGAAGTGGAAATTGTCCAAATAACGACTAACAGTGAGACTATACCAAAATCGCGAAAGTATTTATTCTAATTCCAATTCTCATCAACTTTAGGGAAATGATCTTGAAAACCAAAAATGTTGTCATAGTGCCCTTATATCCGATGAATCAGATGGTACCTTAGATCATCACAAATCTATGAATTTGTGATTGTTGAATTTTCCAAACCCATGTTCTCTACCACTCTCTATCAGAACATGACAGTTAGATTTCACTTCCATATCCATATTTTCACCTATGTTCTCCTATGTGGAAACCCAGTGATTAGTTTATTTGGTTAACCATTAAGTTTCATACATTTGTTTTTAAAGATTGGTTTTGGTATTCCTTTTACGATGTGGGTTTCTATTAAAGAAACATTCGAGTAGTAAACCATTTATAACCCCGACGAATTTCGAGGGTGAAATTCATTTTAAGGGGGGTAGACTGTAACACCCCGAGATTTTATGAAAAATATTCTTTTTAATTTCATTAATGTCTTGTGTTATACGCTACACCAAAAGGAGATTTCACAACATGCATCCTTGACTTTCCTTTCATTACACACAATCACGACCTTCCTCGATAGCATGTGTAGTACGCAATACCGAGTTTCACTAAACAATGGTATGCTATTAAAATATTATTAAAACTAGCTGTTATGAATAGTAAGAACCACTTTTTAAAATTTTGTAAATTTTATTTTTCAAAATGGACTTCATTTTTAGATTCGGAATATCAAAATTAGCTTAGGGTAAAATTTTGGTACTTTTCGGATAACTTTCATTTTCTAATGAATAGTGAAAATTACTAAATTTTAAATTAAAAACAACCTTTTTAATCGAAATAATTAATAGTGATAGATTATTAATTTGAGTGGTTTTAAATTATATTTAGAATATATTTTTACAATTTAATACAATGTTGGTCATTGGTTGTAATTTCACATTTAAACCAGACATAAACAAGTGTCAATCATTTGATAGTTATTATCTCTTAAGAACACGGTATTTGTTTTGACGACGGGAATTAATTTTTAAATTAATTAATACAACTAATATGTATTTAATTTGGTAAAATAGACATCATTTTTGAGTTCATAATATCAAATATATCTTAGGCCTAATTTTTGGTATTTTTCTGGAAACTTTCATTTTTTGATGAATAATGAAACCACTAAGTGGTAGTTAAAAAAAATGAATTTTTCATAAAACTTAATTTTACCGCTTTTGTGAGTGGAATTTCAAAAATCCAAGAGACATGGTTAATGTCAGTAAGAAAAATGTGGTTCAATGAGATGAAAATAATTTTTGGTGAATAGTAACTTTTTACTTTTTTTTACCACGGTTAAAAGTAAATAGGGTAATTAAGGGTAAAAATGTTATTATTATTACTCAAACACATGTCCTAATTCTATTGGATTAGTGTAATTCGACCAAAAACAACCTTAGGAATAAAATATTACCATTTAGGCCCACTTGGATTAGATTAGGACATTTATTATTAATTTATTTAAAGAAGGGTTAAAATAGTCAAAATCAAAGTTTAATAACTAAATAATTTTTAATATAGGGTTATAGATAAGATAAATTCGACTATAAATATTCATTAGAAAGCTAAAAATATTTCCTACATAATTATATTTTCTTTGTAATTTTTAGACATTCAAAAAGGTAATTTATTTATGACACAAAGATGATGCAGTAATTATCTTATTAATGAAATATTCACATAATTGATGTTATAAATACCCAAATAAATGTAATTTAAGACTTTTTATGAATTAAAATAACTTTCTAGGTTAATATGACATTTTATTATTGATTTAATTAACTTTTTTCGAACTAATAATTCTTTTATGATTTTCACAAAAATCAATTACAAAATAGTGTCAAAATTGACATAAAATAGTTTTTAAAACAAATATTATATTATTAATTGTTATTTTATTCTTAAAAATCTAATATTCGGAAAAATGACTTAGATAAGGCTATATATATTAATAATAAACAACTTGGGGTTCTTTTGGCTTTTTATAGTAAGTTTATTAACCTTATAGTGTAAGAACACAAAAAGACACAGTAAAAATAAAATTATCTAACTTAAAGTTAAATATAAATGATAAGGTTAAAATAGGAACCTAAACTTGTCTAAATTCTATTGGATGAGAGGATTTCGACCCATTCGCACCTTATATTCGAAATAAATCAATTTGGATCTATTTAAAACCGAATTTGGCTTTATAATATAATAATATTTTTAGTTTTTCCAAAAGAGCCCCTTTCCTCCCTTATAAAAGGGCATATCCTCCCTCTTTTCCTCACACCACTTTGTGCCTTCAAGATCGGCCAATCCCGGAAAAATTCTCTTCTAAACTATCCTAGAAACATTCTATAGGTCCTGGTCTTCTTCAAAGACCAATTTTAGTGCCCTAAGAGGAGGACTCAAAGAGGCGCTTCAAAGAAGAGGTAATGTCTGTTACCAATTCTTTCAACTTTATTTATTCTTCCACTTATTCTTCTTAGGTTGTTTCATTATGAAGTAATAAAATCATTATCACTCATATACTGATATGTTATTATAAGTATGAAACAACCCTATTTCACCATCTATCCATCCTACAGAAAATGAAATCACCGCGCGTGCGTACGTACGGAATACCGTCTCCACGCCGTGGTGTAATATATTTTCCACCACCACCTTACTTGGATGGGTATAATGGTCTAAAAAAATAACTATATATGATTATGTTAAAGTGATATTGATTCTGAAATAGTATACATACACTCCAATACAATTCCACGATCATGAGAACGATATCATCGCTCGTGCGTACGTACGGACAACCATCTCCAAGACGTGATGAGATTCATTCTTCACGTTAATCATTTATGAATGATTATAAATTATATATAATAAGTATTCATGAAATATATGACATAATAATTATACTGGATTTATTTGTATATATATGTGTATTTCATCTACTTAATTCCATTCAACTCAATAAGGAAACGAAAACAGCGTTCATGCGTACATACGACCTACCGTCTCCATGAACGGTGTATTTCTTTCCGTTTATTGATCTATTATAAATATGTATATTATGAATATATATTATATATAAATCATGTTTTATATTCAGGAATTAAGTAATCATGATCTAAGTAATCATATGAATAATTACAAGTCAAAACACGGACAACAAATGAAATGATTTTACCCAAAACACTCTTTAACATGGAATTTACAAAAGAACGGGTAATATAAAGTCATAAGTGAACCATATATGATATAATAACAATGAATATGATTCTGTAATAAGTCAATGACATTAATTAAAACATTATACATGAGTTTTGGATACATACGAAGCATATCGGACTTAAGGTAAGGGAAAATTTTGCAAATCTCATTTTTATCTGAGATTGCTTATTCGTACGTATTTATTGGGGTTATTTCTATCATCCATGTACATATTTTATAAAAGTGTTTTCATGTATGTTTAAATTCATTTTTTCCCATTTTTTGACTTTTACTACATGGTATGTAAGGAATATTTCTTTTGTTTATGTTACGAGGTACTTTTTTGACTTTTCCGGCAAAACTACGAGAAGAATGCTTTTTTTAACTTATACGGCGTGCACGGATTTTTACGGTTTCATAACGCCCCATTTTCAAGAAGCTTCCTCTAAAAGATTGCATGATTATTTTCAACAAAACCCTTATCTTTTAAAATTGCATGGAATTTTTTGAAAAGAAAATGATTTTAAAATAGAAAGGATATTTTCCTCAAGAATTCATTTCAAGTGTTTTGTCAAAACTATTTTCCATCTAAGATGACATTATTTCATATGTGTATGTTTCAAGTAGAATGTCTCTATGATTTAAATGGTTTCAATTTTCTTATGATGAAATGATATCAATTGTTTATGGATTATGTTATGATGGCATGATGTTTAAGAATCCCATTTTATTACATGGGTTATGCTATGATGTATGATTTATGATTTTGTGGAACACGAAAGAATGATTTCATTATGAGATGGGTGGGACCTATATCTCCCTCAAATGTATTGGGTAAAGATTTATATCTCATAAGATAGACATGGCTGGATCGGCAAGTTAAACCGGTTCAGTAATACAGGACTGGAACGAGGAATGAACTCAATTCAGAAAGGGACTTTGTCCACTAAGATGGTCTTGGTAGCAATGCCTTGGCTACTATGGAAATCATATCATGTGGTTAATGGTTTCCACAATTACATGTTTTATTCCCATTCTATTTTATCATTCTTAATGTTTCTTTATGATCTATTCCTTATGTACTTCCATGTTTTATGTCATTGCTCAAGCTTTTGATGTTCAAACATTATGTTCATGTTTTTCAGATTCAAATGTATATGGTATGTTTTATTTTATCCATGCTTACCCTTACTGAGCATTTGAGCTCACCCTTTTTATGTTTTATTTTCCCCAGGATATAAAGAAAGGTTTTAGGTATGAAAAAAAAGGGAAGATCTTTATGGGAGATGTTGAGGATCTTTCACCACGATTAGAGGATTACGTTCCAAGTTTCCAAAGACACAAAACTATTACGGTACTTGTGTGTCTGTTTTTGTTATATATTAAGTATTCCGCTAAAGTAATGTAATGTCCATGTACATCAAGCTTCGGGTCTCTACAATGCCACCATAACCATTATTTTAATTGAAGCTTCCATTTTTTAAATACCCTGACCCCATTATACCAATACTAGTTCCTTACATTATTATATTTGTAAAATTAAAAAGAGATCACATCCCAAAAGAATGAATAGTTTATAATCTTTGGAAAACTAGATAAAAATGTTTTTCATTACAACATGAAAGGAAAAAAACATAGCATATCCATTTGAAATGCTTGCAAACTCCTAGAATAACCCTGAAAAAAATTCATAATATACATATTTGTGTCTTGGGGAGAAATAAAACATAATAAATGGGTGAAATCATATGGTTGGTAAGGGTATGAAATACACTAGATGTTTCCATAAATAAACATAAACAAGGAACACATTCCATTAAAACATAATCATGAGCATAATATAGTAGGAATTAAAGATCATTAAATAATGTCATTTAAATAATCATATGATAATGAAACTTAACCATGAATATTCCAATAGTTGAATAATCTCATGACTTATCAATTACTAATTGCATAATGATAGAATGCATAATTATAGACATCTAAAACATACAGTCAAGGACTTGACCAATACATCTGAAAATAGATGGGTAAGGCCTCGTCCAAATCCATATATGAAAATGAATGGACAAGGCCTCAGCCAAGTCCATATCTTGTTTGTCTCATGAGACCTACTAATGCATCTATCAGATATATTATTCCCCTCCCATTACTTACTAAGTCCAATTTATTCCTCATTTGAATGGGATGAAACATAAACAATATATACATACGAAATGTGAATAACATTTCCAAATCAGTAAACATAGTCCCTAACTATTCTGAGTAATACGGTGAATGGTATCATGTTTTAACATCCATAGTCAAAATGATAATAAACCATTTGATAAAATATGGTAGATGATATCATAAAATATCAATCCCAATTAAGAATAATATTAAACATAGGATGTTGAATTATATGAAAATACTCTAATAAAACCATCGAGGAATTCTTGACAGAAATGCAAGTTTTTACATTGCAAAGAAGTGTTATTTTGGAAAAATCATCCCTATCAGTCATAAAATAATATTATAAATATATATATACCAAAAAATAAGAGGTAAGGAAAATGAAATTTTATTTGAGGTATAAATGACATCAAAAATGTAAAAATGATTTTAAAGAAACATTAGAATTGGGCCACTTTAGTGCGGTTTATGAGAAAATATGAAAGAGTATTTAAAATGGAAAAGGTCTTAATTGTTTGTATAAAACCATAAATGAACAAATATAGTTTTTCATGAAAAAAAAAATAATTCTATAAAAAAATAATGGTTTTTAAAAATAGATTATGGATGGTATATGAAAATGGGTAAGAAATTGGAAAGTTCCCTTTAATCGGGCATGCTTATCAGGGGGAATTGAAAAGGGAAACGTATAAAACATGTATTTCCAAAAAAAATATGAATTTTTCTATATAAAATAGTTTGTAACATATAAAAAAATTATTTGAATTATATAGTAATAAATAATAATTACATTGGGGTAATGAGAGATAAAGCGTAACTTAAATGAAAAATGGATGTTCGGGAAGAAACACTTACCTTATGTACAAAAGTGTTTTGTACATGCACTTAATGTCTTGTATAACGAAATTATATTAAATAATAATTTAATTAAGAACCTATTAATCATTTATTTTATTTATTATAATTTTATTGTGTCCATTTAAGTCTTTTTTTATGAGTTATAAGATTCAATTTCTTCATTCTAGGAGTGTTTGTTTCCTTGGTTTTCATGATTGGTTTACATGTAAAACATATCATGTAAAATGGGAATATTTATCCAAATTTAAAATTATATGTTTTAAATGAAAATAAATAATATTTAATGGTCTTATATATCATTTTATTTATATATATGTTAATGATTCTTTAGAAAAATCATGAATGATAACCATTTAGATTATTTTGGCATTTTTTCGATCATCATGAACTAGTTTTGTCTTATTAATTAATGTTATGTATATATACTAGTTCCCAAACATTAAATAATATGTAATACATATATTATAGTCTATTTTAATGATAAAATCATTTTATAACATATCTTGAATGAGTAATTGAAAAATGAAAATGTGCCGTCTATGAAGAGTGTAAATCGGTACCTCTCGGACGATGTTTTCATTTTTAGAATAAAAATAAAGAAGAAGGGGTTTGGTGATGGATATACCATTAACATAATAAAATTAGAAAAAAAAAATATACAAAATTTATCATTAATTCTTGTATATAGAGGTTAATAAAATGATAATAATATAAAATAAATTGATAGAAAATTAAAAGAATGAAAATGAATTTTACCTCTTAAATTCTTCTCTTTGAGAACCACCTATGTCAACTTGGAAGTGGTCTATTCATGAGAAAAAACACTATAATTTTTATAGGGATGATTATAAAGTAATTTGGTAGATTATATTCCAGAAAGAAGGCTTAAGGTGGTGAAATTGTGTAGATTTAAGATTCCCTTTTCATAATTGAGTTGAGGGGAAACTTTGGAATTATTTAAAATATTAAAATATAATATGTCTAAAATAAGTTTAAATACTTCCAAAAAGCCTAAAAAATAAATTTTATTAAAGTTTCAACATAATATTTTAATGTATTTCCTTATTCAATATTTTATTTGTTCTTTAAATAACTTAATAAAATATTATACTTCTGATATACATTTTATTCAAAAATTAACACTATTCATTAATATGACATTAAAGACATAAAAAATGTTTCAAATTCCTCAAAAAATATTCTATTATATCCTATAAATATCATATTCTTCTATATAACTTGTGTATCACCTTAAAAAACTCAAATTATATTTATTTTAATATTATTAATATCATTTATTCGATTTGTTCATTAATTAAATAATTAATGCATAATCGTTGTGTAAGCCTATAAGGTAATTATTTATTCCCTAAAATTAAAAACAAATTTTCAAGGAGAAGGTAATTTTAATATTTTTCTAGTTACTATTTATGTTCAAATATCTCTTCCAAAAAACCATATATTCCAGAATTATACTAATTAAAAAATATAGTTTGAAAAACTTCACTTTCTTTTAAATAAAATATAATAAGGGTCTTAATCATATAAAAGTGGTTACAAATGGTTAATAATTAAACCCTTGAAAAAAAATGTCTGATATGCTATCAATAAATAATATTTATCCAATTTCTTGATTTATTTAATGGTTATTATAATTTTAATTGAAATCATTTTATTGATTTTTCTTCTACTTTCACAAGCATTTCATTAGTGTTACATAAGGATTAAAGTTAATTATTTCATATATAGAAATTAAAAATAAATTAATATCATAAAAATAAATTAATTATGGTAAATATAATCATTACTATTCACTCATTATGTATGTTGACTTATATCCATGATAATATAACTTCTTTAATTTGTTAATTTGACTTTTCTAACATTGTGTGACCATTTCATAAGAATTTGGATGAGATTCATGTTATATAACTATAAAATTTGAAAATATAAAATAAAAACATTAATAATACATAATAATTAATAAAAAACCTCAAAAATACATTTTTCATTTAATAATTTTCTATAAGAAACCAAATTTGACTTTACCAATGATGTACAGGCACTATGTCGGCACTGAAAATGATTTTTTATATTTTTCATAAAGTAATTAATAATTAGTAAGTTCTTGATTATTTTTAGACAATATTTATATAATAATACCATACCTTAGTAATTACATAAGTTTAATAAATTTTGATATTATAATTTTTTAGTTACGATACAACAAAAGATATCGTAATGTATAAATAAACTATATTTCATACAATTCACCAAAAAATAAACTTTTTTAGAAAATTATCAAAATTTTACACTAATATATTTTTGACATGTAGACTTAAAAATGGACTCCATTTTATGAAAGTAATTTTATAAATATTAGAAATTTAATTTTTAAATAAATTAATCATTTATTCAAAAAAAATACTAATTTTAATGTATAACCGATTTTACAACACTTTGAAAAATTAATTATGGTAACATAAAATTATCTTATATTTATAATACAAAAAAAATATATTAATTACTGAATATATTTTATGAAAATAATGTTCCACCTAAATCATAAAATTAATTATAAAATTTTAAATAGGAATTTATATTTCACAAAAATATCAATACTTAATTTAGCATTTTTAAACCCTTAATTTACTTATTACATGATATAAATATAACATATTTTCTTTTATGAGATACCTAAAATGTTTATTTATATTTTCATAGGTGATGTTATTATTCTAATGGCCACATTACTATTCTTAACAGTCATATTACTATTTTTAATTTCATTTTAATAATTAATTGTATATGAATGTTTATTTAAGGTATTATATTTTTATTTAAGGAGATACATATCATAAAATATCAAGTTTTTACATTATACCCTCCAATAAAATTCATCCTCTCAATTTTTAAATTTCACTTCAAAAAAATAAAATGTTTATACATGAAAATTATTTTATGGGAAACCCACAACGTAAATTAGGTTAATAATAAATCCTCTTAATAAGAGGGAAAGGGTAATGAGAATGTCACCACACAGTTAGGCATCTGAATAGGATAACATTAGTGCAATGTGAAAATATGGACCTTTAATAAAATCAATCTATAAATATCTAATAGAGAGTGATATGAAATATGGTAATTATAATGTTAACCATCAAAAAGAAGTAAATTTTTGATCGGTTAAAATACTATTGGCTTCTCATAATGAAAATTGAATGGATGAAGTTTTTGTTCCAAAATCATTTTCCTAGAGTTGAGGGATTCTTTTTTTATCTAGAGAATCAATTTCAAAAATAAACTTATTTTATTCCTTTTCCATGTAATAATTTCATCCTTTTATTTTGCTTCAATATATCACCAATTAATTTCAAAAAACTAAATATGGATATTCAATAATAATTTTTATTCCTAAATCACTTTTATCGAATGATCCATAAGTTATTAATTTAGCCTTTAAATGTGTACTGAAACAAAAAGGATTAGAACAGGTTATCTAATATGATAAATCATACTTTAATCTTAATTAATAGTATCCTTAATCCATTAAATATGTATTTAACCCTAATAATTATCTAAAATATTCCTTTCTATATTCAATGAAAAATTATTTAGAATAAATGTTACTTAACACAGTAATTTCCCAAAAACAATTTAATGTATCTTTTTCTAACACTTTTGGTCAGGGCACTTCACTAAGGGGTTGTTTTTAATTTGATGACGGTTCATTGTACCCTGCATTCCTAATTTCCAAAGTTAGAAAATATTCATAACTTCTTTAGAGATGTACGCTCCATGATCGAAATGGGATGATGGGATGTCGGTCCCTAGTTCAATGGATTCTTCCTTGTAATTTACCTCTTAGTTGGAGTATCCCTTATAGATTAAGATGTTGTTAATGAAACTGCTTCATACCGCCATCTCTTCATGGATGTGGGTAAATCAAACAGCTTTTATTTGGACATTCAAAGGGGTCAAGTCCAGGCAGCAACCTTCATTCGGAAGAGCAGTAAGGTTGGTAATCGATGGTATGTCTAGACGATGGAACATTGGTACACCTGTATACTTCCTCATTAGAGGGATTCTCAAGGGCATGGAAACCTGAGTCATACCAAATTTTTTATGGGGTATTTATGCTAGAGGTATGTCTTCTAAGGTTTTCCTCGGGTATCCCATGTCTAAAACGGGGTAGTTCATGAGTTTAACATCTAACAGAGATGGAGGGTCATGAGTTTAATGTCTTATAGAGATGGAATGGAATGATCAGAACACTTTTTAAGGGGTGTTAGATAGGTGAATCCTTACAAGGGAGAAAATGTAATGTTTACCAGATGAATTAATCAAAATTCCCAATGAGGATGATCCTGGGATGGAATGTCCCATAATAGAAAGGTTTTACACAATGAAGGCAGATATAGACTCCATTGAGGGTGTATTAGAGAGCTATAACCCTATGAGGGGACACCAAAGTTTACCTTTGGATGGGATTGAACCATGTGGAGGCTTCCTATATAACCTATTTTGAAGATAGGTATCAAAAACCATGTAGTTTGTAAGGTAGAGTGATGATTATGCACTGGAACCTCCCTTGATAAGAGGGTTTATTTTTGTTGTATTTTGTGGGTATTACACACTAATATATCCCAAGTGAATCTAGGAGAAACGATACCTTGGAAGAATGGTTATAACAAACTTAGATGGGACATATGTATGATGTTATCCCATTAGTATAAGGGTACGGTGATGAATTAGAGAATTGGGTCATAAATATAGGAGCTTCCTGGATGCTACTAAGAGAAGTGATGATGTAGATGGGGCTTACACACTCATACTTCCTTGATGGATGGCATGATCTCACTGGGATTTGGCGACCTATGTAAGAATCAGTATGGAAATTGAGGAAGTGTTGGGGTGGTATAGATGGAATGGATGGGTTATTGTGGGTGTCTGTCTTGAACCTCAGGGATTTTTTTAACTATATCAGTTAGTTGGGAATAAATTCCCATATAGTGATGAAAGGTGGAATGGAATTATGTGTAGAAGCAAATTGATGGGCTTGTATGAGATAATGTCTCCCATGTGAGGGGCATGATTATACCAGGGATATGACACTGAAGAGATCATGATGAATATGTATGATGGGATGGTAACTTATAAATGATTCCTATGTATCCCAGTTGGTTGAGAATTAAAGTTCATGTAGTTTAGAATAGGGTATTAGGGCTTATACCTGAGAATAACCATGTGAAGACTGATATGGACACCACTAATGGTGGATCAAGAATGTTCATGCCTAGGAGGGGACACAAAAGTTTACCTTGGGTTGTGATTAAACCTCACAGAGGCTTCCTATGTACCCTCTTTAGAAGATAGCGATCAAAACCCACATAGTTCAATTAGGGGAATTATGGATTACAACTAAGGATGAGGCCCATGTGAAGGCTACTTTAAACACCACTGAGGGTGGATCAAGGAGGTTCAGCCCAAATAGGGGGAACCAAAGTTTACCATTGGTGGGGATTGAACCACATAGAGGCTTCCTACGTACCCTATTTAGAAGATATGGATCAAAACATTTGTAGTTCATTGGGTGGAAAATGTCGTGGAGATTAAGCATTAAAGAATCCTAGAATAAGGGTTTCATAGTAACTACAAACCTCTAAGACCATGTGAGTCATTCTCATTGTGAGACACAATAGGAAGAAGTAGAGCAGACAACCACATCCTGAAAGATTCATTAGTGAGGGATGGATTGGGTCTTATGAATGGAAGCATCGTGAGGAGTATGTCATGGTCACTACTAAAATCTAATCCCATGTGAGTCATGTTCGTTGTGGGAAATAGGAGGAAGCATTAAAACAGATGGTCTTGCCAGGAAATATGTATCAGTGATGGAAGGAGTGGGTCTTACATATGAAAGTATCCTAAGGATGATGTATTATTATATGTTGAGATGTAATTCTAGGTGAGTAATATCTCATTCCATGGCATTCATACATATAGCACCCTACCAAGGTGTTTTTTGGATTTATGTTGAGACTTCCTGAGGTGAACCTAGTGAGAATTCCCAAAGGGAGAGAGAGACAATTGATTGAGACTGCATAAAACAAAAGGTTCCTAGTCCCATCCCCTATCTGTTCTCTCAAACATTCCACACATGGGGAAACCATAGTTTCAAGTATTTTATTAATTATTTTAGTGCTTGTTAGTTTAGCATCTCGCAGAATAGACATGGGGGAACTCACTCCTGACCCATTGGACTTACATAACTAATACCCCCCACACTTGGTGGAGGGAAAGTATTAGAAATTATATGAGGGAGAAATGTGGTAAAGTTTTCAATAGTGGGGTCAATGTTAGAATTTCTATGCATATAATAAAAAGGAATTATCATGCATATGCTGACAAGAAATATGTAGGGAAACATAATTAGGAACACCGCACGAGGGGTCCATAAATCACTACGTACAAACTAGGAGTGTTGCTCGAATGAGAGTCCCATGAATTAGGGGAACCCCACTAAGAGGTGATTTGTGAAGATTAGGTTCTTCATGGAGATCAGAGGCCTCTCAAATATAGGAGCACCATGAAGCAGGGTGACCTTACCTTTGCATAAAGGCATGAGTTGGAAAATGAGTACTTTGAGAAGGATTAATGTTTCTCAACCCCCATGTACCATAGAGGGCCTTCCTCCATCGCAAAGGGCACATGACTTTTTTAATTTCATCCTTACCATAGAAATGGGTAGATAGGAACAAGGGAAGCTGGGTTTCACGATTCTCTAGTACCTTGGATGATTCATTTTTCTCTTGAGTTCACAGTGCTCGGGTTCTTTGCAAAATGGTATATCAGAAGTAAAAAATTTGATGTAGAAATGACTTTGAGGTGGATTGAGCTAGGTATTTATAAGCATATGACCCACGCAAAGCTCGAATATGTTCCACGAAGAAAAAATGATCTTCATAAAGTTGTGGAGGTAGTAAGACTCACAGAGTTGTCTGCCTCCTACCTTAATGCGGTCCAGGGTCTCATTGGACTCACAGAGCCAACTGCCTCCTACCTTGGCATGGTCATGGGGATCTTCAGACTCACGGATAAATCCTCATCATTTCTTGTAATCGTCACTGTGGTGAGGTACCCTCCTGAAGGAGCTTCATGAGGCAAACCCGTTAGATGATTTTTAGGTTGTTTGTGCTTGGATTCATCTCGATGGCAATGTCTTTACATAAATTATCCTGGGGAACACATTTTAGAACCAAAAAATGCCCCAAAAGAATTAGAGATGATGGGAAAATGAGGTTCATATTATGAGTATCAATCACCAAAAATTGGTGTATCAAAAAGTGGTATCATGATGAAGTGTGCGTGATGCACATTCGTGTGGGATCACTATAAATATTGGGGGCATGAAGGACGTTGCAATGCTCAGTTGGATTCTACCTATAAAAAGGGCATGAGGGTCCCATTGTTTGTAATGGATCTCTACAAATTACTACACAAAATATCTCTTTTCAAGAAGCCATCCACCCCGTGAACTCATCTCCATGAACTGGGTTCCTCAGATCGTTGCTCCGTGAAGGCTACTTAGTGAACCAGGGCATCATGATCCTTTGTTACTCTATAACACACACTGTAGGAACCAGGTTCTTACTTGGAGGTATGGGATTATTTTATTCTTTTTCTTTTGAGTTGTTTTCAAGAAAACTAGAATAATTTGGGAAAGTTGCTAGAATTAGAGATTACACATCGTTTACTCCCAAGGACACACCAAGTGGTATATCCATGTAGGAAGGGAATACATCGAGTGTGGTCATGATAGTGATTAAAAGTGTAAAACCCAACTATATACCATGGAATTCCTAGTACATACAGGGTAGTCATGTCGAAAGGCCCGGGAATGTAAGTCGGAGGAATTCAGCCACCAAATTAAGAGTTAAATGATATACATGTCATGTATATGGACATACACACCGTGTAATTTGTGGTTTTTTCTTAAAATAGGCATTGTCTTTGTTCTTATGTCATTTGGACTGAAGGCTTACTCAAGGAAACTCAAGAGGATCATTGAAACTTCAAATCCTTCCCGGTTGATCATTTGAACTCTGAATTAATCACTTTCAGTCTTTTTTGTACCCAATCGTTAAGCCCTTGATTTCTCTTGAGTTGTTCTTGGTAATTTTTGTTCTTGAATAAGTTATTTAAGGTTGATTGAATATACTTGTTTCATATATCTATAACATTCTATCTTGAATTTAAATTAGAGGATTGATGAGGAGAGTCATACTATAATGAGGTAGGTGGTATCATGCTTATTTCTTAATTTCAAGTTGTTTATATGTTCCATTGTGTTGCATGCCCATGTTGGGGTGTCGTTTGGTTGAGACTTTGACCTGTGTTAATGACTAAGGATGTTTAGGTGATTAATTATACGGATTTAAGCATTTTTTGACTTCTTGTTTTGATTAAGGGTCACCATGTGGGTGTGTTTCCCTTGGATAACTATTGTTGGGCCTTTTGGATTAAGATAATTGTGGTTATGACACTGTTTTCTCTATTATGGGTTTTTTGAAATGAATTGGTTAAATAAATTCTTACCAATGGGAATTTTTTCCTAGTTAACCATGTAATAGTGTAAATATTTCATGTGTTGCCTTATGCTGAATTGATTATATTTTGATCTTGGCCCGGTTGAATTATTATGCCTGCGGGAATAGGTTTTTCATGCCTGTGGGAAAGGTTTTGTGTGCCTGTGGTCTACATTTTGTTATGACTATGAGAAATTCCCTATGGAAAAGGATTTATTATGTCTATGGACTGCCTAAGGTAACAGTTTTGAATTGAGGTTTGACTATTTTAATAACTTGTGATGCTTCTTCCAAGATACATCACAAGCTTGGATTCAACTTTCATTTTACTTGATAGATTTCCAGATGAGGTATATACTATTTTTTCTTGAATAGGGGATTGACTGGCCATGTCTAGATCCCAATAACTTATGATTCGATGTAATTGAATTTCATAATGAACATAAATATTATAAATGGAACAATACGTGTAGGATTGTTTACTTTTGAGTACTTATTAGTTTAATGCTTTCATTATTATACACTACTGTTGTATATACCCAATGACTGATTAGCACAGACCTTTGGGGGATGCCTGTTGGGATTTATTTATCACACCCTATTTAGGTCATTTTTTTGGGCCCAAAATGACAATATTAGAGCAGCTGTCGATAGGGGAAAGGCTTCTTATATAGGTACTTGATTGCTGCTTAGGAGCAAGAGAGCATGGGACCAAGCCTAGGATTATGATGCTAATATGTTTCATTTTTTATTGTTGTACCTTATTATTGTATCTTACTTGATAGCGGTGTATCTTAATTTCTCTGATTTCTTAGAACATGTGACATGTTGCATCATTCTGATATTATATGCCTTCTGGTTATCTTTACCTTTCAGTTTTCCATTATTTACTTCAGTTTTATGTTGTATACTGCTTTCGCTATTGTTATTATTTATTCTTTTCTATTACACTCTGCCAATGAGGACATAGTTTTCCTACAATCACACCATAGGCCCTCATTGCTAGTTAGAAGCCTATGGCATTTGGGGGAATGTGCGTGAGGCCATGTGGCTAACTGGGTACGGGGCAGCTTTTAGTGGAATCAAGATCTGGGACATTAGAAAGTGGTATCAAAGCGGTTCTTTTCTATTTTTCCCTACGGTTTGGTGACATTAGACAGGGATAGGAAGGAAATTTAGTTTGGTAATAAACTATGCCCGAGAGTAGATACCCCATGTACAGGGAAAAGCCAAATTTTCCTCAAATTGACTTCTGTTTTTTATATTTTGAGCAGTAACAGTGATTAGATTTCACCATTGGGTGATGCACGTGTTTTGTTATATTATTATTGATATTATTGGGGTTCTATTTTTTTCAACCTAATGAGATGAGGGTATTCCAACTCGTGCATCATTTAGGCACTGGTTAGAAATCAGATGCCATGCATACATTCCTTGCCATTTAGGGAGCATTACTGATGCATGTTGTCATTATAGTACCATGATAGATATGACTGATATTGTGATAGGTGTATTGGTATGTTCTATGGTTTGGATTGAATAGATTCCAAACTTTTGTTCATGAGGTGTATGGGCCCTCTTGGACATGAATTTGGCAGATTATGATTCAGCCTTTTATATACAATTGTTCTATGTTATGTTATGTATGTGTTCCAAACTTTGATTCGTGGGGAGTATGGTCCCTCATGGAACATAATTTGGCATATTTTGGCTTATTTTTTCAAAAATTTGGGTTTTAGGGAAGTTTATGAGGCCTACTATCTTGAAAACTAGACAACACGACATGTGGTTCTATGAACACACGCCATGTGTTCTTCCTATATGTGGAAGAAAGACTTTTCTTAAATGAGTTTTATATACATTGTGCACACTTCGTGTAGTATATGATCGTTTAATAGGTTGTGTGAGAGAATAACATAGGATGTTGAGTTCTAATCAGAATATACCATGTACTTCCAGTACACGCCATGTTGTTTACCTAGGCAGAACTTGTGTGGATCTGGCTATGAGGGAGTACCTGTCAAAGAGGATAGACTTATGCACAGACCATGTGCAAGTGGAACATGCCATATACCTGATGTTAATACATTCCAAGTTCAGTGGTATAACATGACCATGTGATAGCATAAGGGCACACATTGTGTATTCTTTCAACACGTTGTGTAGTCCTTTTTTTTCAAACATTGAGGGTCTTTTCCTGTTATTTTTGTCACTCCTGAACGGAAAATCATGATGATGATCTTGAACTAATGCATATTCTTGAACTTGTAAATTCATTCCATCGTGATGACCATGAGTTTTATGCCAGGAGAGTGGTGATGATCATACTCCAGAAATGGTAGGTCATGGGATACTGATGGATCCTCCAGTTGTGCCAGCTGCGACACCAGCTGTTATACTAGATGTTGGTACAGATGCATAGTTCTGTGATGGTTTTCTGAGATTCATAAAGACACTTCAAGGAGCACCACAGGCTTCCCCATCTATGGAAAAGCTAATGTGTATATTCTAGCAGCAACATCTACCTACTTTTTTAGGGGATGGTAGACCATAGGTTGTGGAATAATGGATGGAATTAGTGATGACTATCTTCAAGAATCTAAGACACCTCTCGAGAGGAGGGTCAAGATTGCGACATATATGCTACGTGATTCTTCCAAGATATTTTTTGATGTTATCACTCAGATAGTTCATCATCTATATATTACATGGGAAGACTTTCAGGTGGCCTTCTATGATTATAATATTCCCTAGATGTTGAGGGTCGTCTGGGCCTGGGATTTCATGCAATGAGAACAGGGCACACTATTAGTTATGTACTATTTTTCCTAGTTTACTGAGCTTCAGTGATTAGCACCTATTCTTATTGGTGATTATGTATTCAAAGCTATATTATTTGGGGATGGTATTAGGTTTGATATCTAACCATAGGTGAATGACTTCTGGTTTCCTTCTATCTTTACTATTGTGAATCATGTGTTGATCACTGAGTGCAATATGTGGGAAGCGATTGTTGCGAACCAGGGAAGTTCAGTATTGGTTTCTATTATTGTCTCAACCGGCAAGAGGAAGGGTCATGTGGAGTTCTCTCATAGTGAAAGTAGCATCCAAAACATTTTCTCTTGTGGCCAGGTGATGTGCTACCAGTGCGGAATGGTTGGGCACAAGATACCTCAGTGCCCAAGGGACCCAGTTGAGTGTCGATCTTGCGGAATGATGGGCCATCTATAGTTCTAAATCATGGAATTTCCACCAGTGGCTAGTGATAGAAGTTCTATACAGACTCCGCATATAGGAGAAAGCTTAGTAGCTTCTCACTAGTATGGAAACTAGAATATGTCTGGGATTTTAGGAAAAGGTGGTGGTTGTGGTTGTGGTAGTCAGACCTCGGGATCTTAGCGACAACAAGGAGGGTCAGCTCAGGGTAGTCTAGAAGTATCTCAAGGCCATGGTGCAGGTCACTCTTATATAGTAGGACAGACCCAATAGTAGCAGGATCCCAGACCTTCTATTGTTAGAGGTAGTATCCTAGTCGCCTCTGTTATATCTTCTGCACTTTTTGATACCGGTGCTACACATACTTTCATATCTATGGCCATTATCAAAATACTTGGTATCTGTTTTTAAAATTATTCTAAGGTTATGACGTTAGACACATTGTTAGGGATTAGAATGGAAAGTGTGTGTATGTGCAATGAGTTCCCCTTTAGATTGGTGGGTGTCACTTTCTATGGAACCTCTATGTCTTAGAGATGGAAAGCATTGATGTCATTCTCAGAATGAACCGGTTGGTTCCTTTTGATCCTTTATTGATTTATATAACTGCATGGGTGAGTTACACATCACCTAAGAGTGGGTCTTTTCTACACAAGGGTGAATGGGATGTCTAGGTGAGCAGAGATGGACCTCAGCAGCATGGGTTGGGCAGGATGATAACCCAAATTGTGAGATTATATCTAGATGGCTAGGGAGAAGGTCTGGAAGATTTCCCACAAGTGTTTGATTGTTTTAGGGATGTTTTCCCAAAATAATTCCCAAGAATACCTCTAGTCAGAGAGGTAGAGTTCACTATCAAGCTAGCGCCAGGAGCTGCACCGATATCCATTCCTCCTTACAGGATGGCTACGACGAAGTTGTAAGGGCTCAATAGGTAGTTGGAGGATTTGGAATCAAATGGTTTTATCAGACCTAGTACATCTCCTTGGGGTTCATTAGTCATTTTCATAAAAAATATAGACGACACCCTTATGATATGCGTCGACTATCGGAAACTGAATCATTTAATGGTTACAAATGGATATCCCTTTCCACATATAGATGGCATGGTCAGTCAACTTTGAGGAGATTGGGTATTCTTGAAGATTTAATTAAGGTCATGATATCACCAAGTATGTGTTCGACTTACAAACATACCTCATATCGCGTTTTGTATAAGGTACAGTCTATATGAGTATATGGTTATTCCGTTTGGTATCACGAACGCACCAACATTTTTCGTGGCGCTGATAAACCTAGTGTTCCACCATTACCTAGGTTCTTTTGTGGTGGTTTTCATGGATTATGTCTTGATTTATTCTCACAATCTACAAAAACATTCCAAGCATCTTGATATAATTTCGAATACACTGACAGAGCATCAGTTATATGATAAGCTCGCAAAATGCCACTTTTTGATGGATTAGATTCACTTCCTGGGTCACTTCATCTTAAAGACTAGAGTATCAGTGGACTTAGAGAAGGTGAGAGTAGTAGTTACCTGGGATCATCCAGAGAGAATTCATGATGTGTGGAGTTTCTTGGGGCTATCTGGTCATTACAGGAATTTTATATAGGAATTCTCATGCTTAGCTGCGCTGATGACAGTCTTGACTAAGAAAGGAGTCAAGTTTGAGTGGTCAGATTCTTATGATGCAACCTTTTAGGAGTTTAAGGGACTTTTGACTCCAATGTTGATACTGATATTTCCAGAGTCGGGAAAGAGTTACAATGTGTATTGTGATGCATTAGGTATTGGGCTGGGAGAAATGCTTATGAAGGTCGATCGATTAGTTGGGTATGGGTTATGGAAGTTAATTCCACATGAGAGGAATTACCCAATGCATGATCTTGAGTTAGCTTTAGTTTTTCATGCTTTACGCTATTGGAGACAGTGTTTATTGGAAGAGTATTTTATAGTGTGCACGAACCACAAAATTCTCAAATACATATTCACTCAGTGTGATTTTAATATGAGATAGAGAAGGTGTGTGGAATACCTTTAGTCATTCGATTTTGAGCTTTCCTATATTCCTAGAAAAGGAAATACAATGGTTGATGCACTGAGTAGGAGGACTCAGATACAGGAAGTGAAGGATACCAGGGGTAATTGGAATCTTAAGTCTTTGTTCTATGCGATGCATTTAGAGGCGCACAACAATTAAGGACAGACTTATATTTCATATTTGGTTGTTACCTCTACCCTACATGACATAGTGAGGATGAGGTAGATATTAGATTCTGAAAGCCTAGTTCTATAAGAGAGTGTGGAAGGTGAGGACCCTCCTCCTAGATGGATGATAGGGGAGGATGAATTTTTGTTTATCCATGGATGTGTGTGGGTTCATTGGGATATACGTGAGGATATGATGCATAAGTTTCATGATTCAGCTTGGCCAGTGCAACTTAGAGTCACCAAGATGTACTATGACTTGCGCCTTTAGTATTGGTGGCCGATTAAAAAGTCAGAAGTAGCTAGTTTTGTTACGAGGTGTTCCACCTATCAGTAGGTTAAGGAGAACATTAGTTACTAGCTAGGAATTTATAGTAGTTACCACATCTAGAGTGGAAATGGGGTGATGTTGTGGTGGATTTTAGGACAGGGTTATCGGGTCACCTTGAGGTAATGATGCAATGTGAGTTGTAGTTGATGTGATTATGAAGGTCATTCACTTCTATCCAATTAAAGAGACCTTCAGTGTTGATGAGATTAAAAAGCTGTATATATGAGAGGTGGTACAACATCATGGGGTACCTCACTATATCATTTTAGATAGGGATTCCCACTTTACATCTCATTTATAGAACATTTATCAGAGGGATTTGGGTACAAAGGTGCTTTTGATCACAACATACTACCCTCAGACTGATGGAAAACTAGAGCGTACAATATAGGTGCTAGAGGTCATGTTGGGTGCATGTTTCCTAGAATTTCGGGTCACTTGGGAGAAGCATATTCCTTTAGTTTAGGTTGCCTACAGTAACAGTTTTTAGGTGAATATATATATGGAACCTTACGAGGATTTATATGGTAGGACATGTCTTTATAACTACTATTGGATAGAGGTTGGTGAGGTGTCCTTATTGGGACTACGAGTCATGTATAAGACTTTTGAGTAGGTACCATTGATTTAGAGATGGATGAATATAGTGTAGTATCGTCAAAAATATTATGTTGATCACTAGAGATGACCTTTGGAGTTCAAGGATGGGGATCATGTTTTCCTATGTGTTTCCCCGATATTGGGACATAAGAGGATCAGGAGACAGGGAAAGCTATCACTGAGATATGTCAATCTTTTTGAGATTCTAGAGAGAGTTTTTCTGGTTTCCTATCGGTTATAGTTACCTCGGAGGTATCGATCTATGCATGATGTATTCCAGGTATCTCACCAACGCTACTATATCTCATACTCATCTCTAGGTTTTTCAGCCTAAGGAAGTTGAGATTCAGGTTAATGCATCCTTTGAGAAGCATCTAATTTATATAGTTGGTAGGAGCACAAAGGTTCTCTGAGGCTGGTCAGTTCCTCTGATATGGGTGTTATGGCAGCACGACCAAGTACTGGAGGAAACTTGAAATAGGGAGGCTAATGTACGTGCTCAGTGGCCAGAGTTATTCTTAGATATTACTTCATCACCCTTGGATGAGAAATTAGGGGATGAATTTCTTTAAGGGGGATGTTTGTAAGAACCCGGTTCTTGCTTTGAGGTACGAGTTTCTTTTATTAATTTTCCATTTTGTTATTTTCAATAAAACAATTGAAATTTGAAAAAATTAATGGAATCATGTATTACACATCGTTTAATCCCAAACACACGTTGTTTAGTATGTCTGTGTATGAAGGGTATAAATGGTGTGTGGGAATGTCAGTGAGGGAAAGTGGAAAAACCAACTACACACCATTTAGATTCTAGTACATGACTTGTAGTCATGTCATAAGGACATGGAAAGTAAGTCAGAGGAATTTAGTTTCCAAATGAATAGTTAAATGATGTACACACTTTGTATATGGACTTACAAGTCGTGTACTTTGTGTTTTTCACATAAAAAAGGTAGTAGATTTGTTCTTATGTCATTTGGATAGAAGGCTCCCTGGGGGAACTTAAGAGGAGTGTCAGAAACTCAACCCCTTCCTGGTTGGTCATCCAAACTCTGAATCTATCACTTTCGGTCTCATTTAAACCCAATTGGTAAGCTCTCGATTACTCTTCATCCATTCTTAGTGATTTTTGTTTTTGGTTATGTTATTTAATGTTGAATAAATATCATTGCTTTGTATATCTATACCATTTTATCTTGAATTTAATTTAGTGTCTAGACAAGTGGATTCATACTACAACATGGTAAGTGGTATCATGCTTATTTCTTAATATCAAGTTGTTTATATGTGTCTTTGTGTTTCACACCCATGTTGGGGTGTCATTTTATTGAGACATTGACCCTTATTAATTTCTAAAGATGTTTAGTTGATTAATAATATGAATTGAAGCATGTTGAGACTTCTTTTATTGATTAAGGTCCACCCCGCGAGTGTGTTATCCTTGTATAACTATTGTTGGGACTTTTGGATTAGGATAACCATGGTTAGGCCTCTGTATTCCTTGTTATGGGTTTTTTGAGATGAATTGGATAATTAAATGCTTATCAATGTGAATTGGTTCCTACAAAAACATGTAATAGTGTAAAGATTTTGTGTGTTGCCTTATGTTGAATTTCTTATATGTCAGGATTGGCCCTGTTGAATTATTATACCTACAATAAGAGATTTATCATGCCTGTGGGAAAGGTTTTGTGTGCATGTGGAATATGTTTTATTATTCTTGTGGGAAATTTCTTGTGGGAAAAGATTTTTTATGTATTTGGATTACCTAAGGAAATGTTTTTGAAATGAGGTTTGACTGTTGTAATGACTTATGACATGTCTTTGAAGCTAATGCACAAGCTTGGATTCGATTTTCATTTTACTTGATAGATTCCCTGTTGAGGTATCTGTTGTGTTTTCTTGAATAGGGTAATAACTAGTTGTAGCTGGATCCCAAGAACTTATTATTTTGTGTAATTGATTGCTTAATGAACATGAATGGTTTAAATGAAACAAGAATTGTAGGATTGTTTACTTTTGAGTAATTTATAGTTTAATTATTTCATTATTATACACTATTACTGTATATAGCCACTGATAGATTAGTACAGACCTTTGGTGGATGCCTACATGGATTTATTTCTCACAACTTGTTTGGGTCATTACTATAGATGTTGATATGGAAAGGATCCTTATATAGGTACTTGATTGTTTCTTAGGATAAGGAGAGTATGGGACCAATCCATGGCTTATGATGATGTTGTGTTTCATTTTATATTGTTGTACCATGGTATTGCATTGTACTTGATAGCAGGGTATCTTGTTTTCTCTTCTTTCCTAGCACATGTGACATGCTATATCATTCTGATATTATATGACTTCTTACATTGTTTACTTCAGTTTCATGTTGTTTAATTCTTACGCTATTGTTATTATTTATTCTTCTATGTTACACTCTATCAATGATAGAATATTTTCCTCACTATCACACCCTAGGCCCTCACTGCTAGTTGGTAGCCTCTGGCATTTGGAGAAATGTGCTTAAGGCCATGTTGCCAATCGGGTACGAGGCACCATTTAGTGGCATCCAGATCCAGGATGTTATAAAGTGGTATTAAAGGGGTTCTTTTCTAGTTTTCATTACCATTTGGTGACTTTAGACAGGTATAGGAAGGAAATAGAGTTTGGTAATATATTGTGTCTGATAGCAACTACCCCGCGTACAGGGAAAAGCCAAATTTGCCTCAAATTGACCTATGATTTTTATATTTTGAGCTCTTATAGTTTATTTGATTTCACTATTGGGTCATGAACTTGTTTTGTTCTTTTATTATTGATATTATTGTGGTTCTATTTTTTCAACCTGATGATATGAGGGTATGTCATCTCTTGCATCATTTAGGAACTAGTTTGAAATCACATGCCATGAATACTTTCCAGGACATTTAGGTAGAATCACTGATTCATGTTATTGTGATAGTACCTTGATATATATGTATGTTGTTATTATAGGTGTATTGGTACGTTATATGGTTTGGATTGAATGGATGTAAAACTTTAGTTCTTGAGATGTGTGGGCCCTCTTGGACCAGAAATTCGTGGATCATGATTTATCCTTTTTATATACAATTGTGTTATTTTATGTTATGTATGGGTGAAAAACTTTGATTTTAGGGGAGTATGGGCCCTCACAGATTATAATTTGGAATACAATGGCTTATTTTCGAAAAAATAGGGGTTTGGGGAAATTTATGAGGCCTACTGTTTGGGAACCCAGACAACATGATGTTTGGTTCTATAAACACACGCCATGTGTTCTTCCTGTTCAGGGAAGAAATAATTTTATTAAATACCCATCATGTACTTTGTGAAGAGGTTGTGTAGTGTATGACCATGTAACGGGATGGGTGAGATAAAAACACAGGCTATTATGTTCTGATCAGAACACGCAGTGTACTTTCGGTACACGCCATATAGCCTACCCATGCAGAACCCGTGTCGATCTAGCCATGTGGGAGTACATGCCAAGAAGACATACCTATGTACACTCTGTGTGCGCATGGAACATGAGATGTACCTGGGGTTGATACATTCCTAGGATGGTGGTAGAACACAACCATGTGATAGTATAATGGTACACATCGTGTATTCTTTCTACACGCCATGTAGTCCCTTTTTTCCAAACCTTGAGGGTCTTTTCCTATTTTATTTTGGAACTCCTGAATGGAAAACCTTGATGAAGAGATTGAACTATGGTGTGTTCTTAACCATGTGGAGTCATTCCAATGCAATGACCATGATTTGAATTCCATGAGAGTGGCAATGATTATACTCCATAAATGTTAGGTCATGGAATACCGATGGATCCTTCAGTTGTGCCAGTTACGGTACCAGCTGTTATACCAGAGATAGGTGTAGATGCATAGTTTCGTGAAGGTTTTGTGAGGTTCATTCATACCTTTGAAATAGAACTTTGGGCTACCACATCTATATTAGTGTTGAAACATATATTCCATCAGCAGCATCCGCCTAATTTTTCATGGGATGGCAGAACACAGGCTGCGGAATCATGGGTGGAATTAGTGATTACTATCTTCGAGCATCTGAAGATGCCTCTGGAGATGAGGTTCAAGCTCGCAACATATATACTATGTGATTCTACCAAGATATGGTGGGATGTTATCACTACGACATGGATTCATTGGGATATAGAATGGGAATACTTTCAGGTGGCCTTGTAGGGTTATTATTTTCCCGAGATGCCGAGGGCCAAACACACCTAGGAGTTCATGCACGATTAACATCACAAACTTTTAGTTATGGACTATTCTACCCGGTTCACTAAGCTTCAGCAATTCACGCCTATTCTGATGGGTGATAACATATTGATATCTAGAAGATTTGAGGATGGTATTAGGTTAGATATCTGATCACAGATGAATGTCTTCAGGTTTCCTTCTCTCTTTACTATTGTGAATCAGGCACTGATCACCAAGTGCAATCTGCAGGAAGCTTGTTGTGTGAGCCAGGTTGGTTTGGCACTGGTTTATGGTACTATCTCAACTAGAAAGAGGAAGCATCGGGTGGAGTTCTATCGCAATGATATTAGTAGCCAGAATGTTCCCTCTGGTGGCCAGGTGATGTGCTACCAGGGTGGAAAGGTTGGTCACAAGAGACCTCAATGCACAAGGGACCCAGTTCAGTGCGAGATTGCGGCAGAATGGGCTATCTATAGTACTATTGTAGGGCATTTCCACAAGTTTCTAGTGAGAGAGGTTTTGTACAGAATCCATGTACAGGAGTAGGGTCAGTATCTTCTCACCAGTCTGGAAAATGGAATACATCGGGGCATTCAAGCCAAGGTGGTGGTCGTGGCCATGGAAGTTAGACCCTAGGATCTCACCGATAGTAGGGTTGGTTATATCAGGGAATCCCAATAGTGTCTCAGGGCCACGGTGCTGGTCAGACTTATGCAGTGCAATAGATCTAGCATGAGAAGGATCTCAGACCTTCTACTGTCAGAGGTACTACCCTAGTCGCCTCTGTTATATCTTCTACTCTTTTTGATACCGGTGCTACACATAGTTTTACATCCATGGAAATTGTGGAAATCCTTAGGCTCTATGTTTATACTTATTCTGAGGTTATGAGGCTAGACACTCTTTTAGGGATTATAATGGTATGTGTGAGTTAGTTCAAGGAGTACCCCCCTAAGGTTGGTGGGTGTCACTTTCAATGGAACCTCTAGGTCATAGAGATGACATTATTTTATGTCATTCTTGTAATGGACTGATCGATTCTTTTCCGAGCCTTTGTTGATTTCCATCACCGCAGGGTGAGTTTCACATCACCTTAGGAAGGGTATTTTCTATACAAGGGTGAATGGGGTTCACCAATCCTTTTCACGAAAAAGGTAGATGACACCCTTCGTCTATACATGTAAAATAGGAAAATGAACCAGTTTAAGGTTAAAAACTGATATTCCTTGCCTCAGATAGATGGCCTATTTGATCAACTTTGAGGAGCTCAAGTGTTCTAGAATATTGACTTAAGGTCCGGATATCAACAGGTATGTGTTTGATCGGTATACATACCTCATACCATGTTTTGTAGAAGGTATGGTCTATATGAGTATCTAGTTATGTTGCTTGGTCTCACAAATGCACTAGTAGTTTTCATGGTGCTGATGAATTGAGTGTTCCATTATTACCTAGATTTTTTATGGTGGTTTTCATGAATGATATCTTGTTGTATTATCACAATCAAAAAGACTGTGTGAATCATCTTGAGATCATTTTTAATACACTGAGAGATCATAATTTATATGCTAAGCTCATAAAATTCCACTGCTGGATGGATCAGATTCACTTCCCAGGTCACGTCATCTTGGAGAATGGAGTATCAGTGGACCTAGAGAAGGTGAGAGCAGTAGTTACCTAGGAGCATCCCAAGAATGTTTTTGAGGTACGGAGTTTCTTGGGGATAGTTGGTTACTACATTATTTTTATATAGGACTTATCATGCTTAGGAGCATTGTTGATGGGTTTGACTAAGAAAGATTTTATGTTTGAGTGGTTAGATTCTTATGACGTTGTCTTTTAGGATTTGAAGGGTTTTTTGTCTTCAACGTCAATACCGATATTTCTAGAGCTGGGTAAGAGTTACATTGTGTACTATTGTGCATCAGATATTGGTCTTGAAATAGTGCTTGTGAAGGGGGGTTGAGTTGTTGCATATGGGTCTCAACAGTTGACGCCACATGAGAACAATTACCCAATGCATGATCTCAAGTTATCTGCAGTTGTTTATGCTTTGAATTTTTAGAGACATTATTTATTGGGAGAGTATTTTTTGGTGTACATGGACCAAAAAAATATCAAATACATATTTAATCAGTATTATTTGAATTTGAGAGATTTAATGTGGGTGGAATACCATTATTTGTTTGATTTTGAGTATGCCTATACACCTGGAAAATTCAATGTTGTGGCTGACACACTGAGTATGAGGAATCAGATACAGGCAGTGCAAAAGGCCAGTGGTGAATGACAGCTTATGGATTTGTTTTCTGAGATGAATTTAGATGTTCACAATATTCATGGAAAAACATATATTTTAACTTTGGATTTTAACTCTACCCTACTGGATAGAGTAAGGATTAGGCAGCTATTAGATTCTGAAGGCCTAGTTCTATGGGAGAGTGTCGCAGGTGAGGACCCTCCTCTTGGATAGACGATAAGAGAGGATAAATTTATTCGTATCCATGGACGTGTGTGGTTTATTGGGGATATATGTGAGGAGATGATGTGGGAGTTTCATGATTCAGTTTGGGAAGTGCATCCCATAGTCACCAAGATATATTATGACTTGTACTATCAGTATTTGTGGTCAGGTATGAAGTGAGAAGTAGTTGGTTTCTTACGAGGTGTTCGACCTATTAGTAGGTGAAGGTGAAATATCAACATACGTTTGGGATTTTACAATAGTTACATATTCTAGATTGTATATGGTATGATTTATTGAAGGATTTCATGATGGGGTTACTGAGTTTTCTTAGAGGCAATGATGTTATGCGGTTCATAGTTGACAGGCTTAAGATGGCTGCTCACTTCTTATCGAATAAGGATAAATTCAGTGTTAATGAGATCAGAAAGATGTACATATGAGAGGTGGTATGACTTCATGGGGTCCCTCTTTTTATCATTTTAGATATGGAAACTAGCTTTACATCTTGTTTCTGGCAGATTTTTCAAAGGGAATTGGGTACACAGGTGCTTCTGAGCATAGCATACCACCCTCAGATTGATGCCTAGTCAGAGTGTACAATACAGGTGCTAGAGGACATGTTGTGTGAATGTTTCCTAGACTTTGGGGCTCTTTTGGGAAGCATATTCCTTTATTCGAGTTCACCTACAATAACAGTTTTTAGTTGACTTTGCAGCTGGTGCCTTATGAGGGTTTATATGGTAGGCCTTGTCGTTCTCCCCTATTCTGGTAAGAAACTGGTGAGGAAACATTATTGGGACCACATCACGTGCAGGTGACTTCTGAGTACGTCCACTAGATTCATATATGGATGGCTACTATGCAGTATAATCAAAAATCTTATTCCCATAACAAGAGAAAAACTTTGGAGTTTGAGGTTAGGGATCAGGTTTTCCTATGTGTCGCACCGAGATTGAGACACAAGAGGATCATGAGATAGGGTAAGCATTCACCAAGATACATCTGTCCATTTGAGATTCTAGATAGATTTGGTCTGGTTGACTATCGGTTAAAGTTACCTTAGAGGTACCAAGCCATGCATGACATCTTCCATGTATCTCACCTACGCCACTATCACTATGACTTGTCTCACATTTTTCAGCATGTGGAAGTTGAGATTCATGTTAATGCATATTTTGAAGAGAATTTGATTCATATAGTTGACAAGAGCATGAATATTATCCAAGGTCATTATAATTGGATTCATTATGGTTCTCATATATGGGTGTATTTTTATAGTGAGGGATGCACATATAGGAGCATGGCCAAGCACATTTTTATGGAAGAAATTCTAGTAATGAGGTAGTGTGTCAATCTGGTGATAACAATGTTGTTTAAGATATATATAGTGCTCTGGCATATCATTCAGGGGAATAATCCATTTCACATGTGCGGTCTGCTTTAATTTATGTACAGCTGAGTGTCTGAATATATGGGAGGCTATGAATATCTAAATCTCATCTCCCCTCTCGATAAAAGTTTTTTGACAAGTGATTTGGAATATCGTGGGGAGTTTCCGATTCAATCTGAGCTTCATAGTGGTACTGAGAAAGATTTGGAAAGCATATCAATTCAACTTTCACCAATTTCCCCTACATAAAGGTGTGAGGACCAATGACGAAATAGGAACTAAAGAGCAGTGGTCGTATCTCCTAGACTTTCTTGGTGGAGGGTTGGTGGTGTGGGTGGGCTATGAGAAGATATGTGAACCGTACACCCCACACTAATTTGTGATGAAATTTAGGTATCTTCAAAGGCCGACACCAATGTTGTACTTGGGAGTACATCTTGCAGACCACCCATGTGTGATGAGGAATCTCTGGATCATGTTCATTCGTGAAGATAAAAAGATGCGTAATGAGATACTGACATCCACTACTACATTCAAACTGGTCCATGCATATGCACAGAGCTAGAAATCTAACTACCCAAGAGAAATGATGAAGAAGTGGACAATTTGGGTCAATGAATTAGTAGCCCCTATACCTTAAGGATAAGGTTTAATGGTGATGATAGGGAATCATGGTGTAAGGGATGAATATTATCATGTTCATGAAGTTGTAGTTGTGCTCCCAGCTGAGAAGACCTGAGAGGTAAGGGAACCATCGACGGGGTTCTGCAGGATGTCCACCCAGGCTCCTAGGTCACAATTTTTCCATGTGAGGATTCCAAATGATTTCATTTATCTTTAGGCATGGGAATCCTGGGATACAAACAGATAGTACCTCAACACTAGTTGGTTGTGGGATCATCTGAACAAATATGGTATGGAATTTGCGGGAATCAGTTATGCTAAGGGTGGCTTCCTTGTATCTCGGGCAGAGGGGGATCAGTACGTGGATGATTTAGAGGACTTAGTGCATTCCCAAGGCTATATGTATCCCCTAAAGGATCAACTAAAACTATTTTTGGGTCTAAAACCTTCACCAAAACTGGCATTTATTGAGTTGGAGATGCGCTTTACCCAATCTAAGGAATCATATGGGTCTGGGGGGAATTCTAGTAAAGGGATCCCTCTAGAAAAATGAGAGGTCATAGCCTTAGAGGAAACATCCTTATAAAGATTCACTGAAACTATCAAAGTAATCTTTAAATCATTCCCTATTTCTACCACTTCTCTCAGGTTTTATCTAGATTCCTTAATAAAAATATATTCTATACAGGAGAATCATTCACAAGAGACCCTTTCTCATGGGGATGGAGGTGTAGTAATGGGCTCGGAGAACCAAGAACCTGGACCTGTGTATAAGGTGATAGTAGCTACAGGGTCCAGTAGTACTAGGGAGGCCAGGGTGGCCCCTATGGAACCTTTAGAGCCCTCAATCATATTTATGGGGGCATGCCCTGGTATCCCAACAACGGTAAGCTAAGAGTATGAGCAACCGTCGCTTTACATATGTAAGTATCCTACCTCATAGGGTAACACTCCAAGGATTTAAAAATAAATTTAATATAGAATTTAATTCATGCAACACTTATTCTCTACAAAACAACCCTTTGTTATTATAATAATATAGTTATAACCTTGCCATTAAAAATAGTAATATTAACAGTAATAACTATTAATAAATGTTATTTATAATCATATCACACAAATAAAAAGTAGTTATAATGAAATAAATAATTTTTTGTAAAATAATAAATCATTTTTTCAAAATTAACTCAGAATGATTTTTTAGAATTTTTCTGAGAAGTTTCATTTTTTGAAGAATAGTGAAATATACTTCATTTTAGTTAAAAAAAATAATTTAAATAATTATTACACTTTAAATTGATTTTTAAAGTCACAATAGATCAATTATACATATATGAATTCAATATAGATCATTGGAATCATTTTTATATTGAAATTAGATATAATGACTTATTGAGATTTTGAACGTTTTTTTACCTGGCTTCTCACCACACCTGTGGGATTAGAATTAAACATATTTTTGTCGCTTTTGTGAATTTGAATTTAAAAGAATAATATAAAAGTTTGTTATCAGTATGATATTTAGAGTCTGCTAGGCTTAACTTATTTTTTTAGTGAATAGTAACTTGACCCTTTGGAATAGTAATGTTATCCTTATGAATAGTAATATGAACCTTATGAATAGTAAATCTACCAAATGAATAGTAACCTTTCCCATGAATGTATAAATAAAATTTATTCATCTTTTAAATGTATTTATGATATAATTATATCATAGTATAAGTCAGTGAATATTTTTAAAATTATTAATTAAGTGTTGGTATTTTTTTAAAGTCATAAATATTTCATTACAATTTTATAATTAACAAAATGATTTAAAAGAAAATTTATTTACATGAAATTTATTCATAAATCAATATTTTTTTATTATGATTTTAGACCAATTTTATGAGACCTTAGTTAATTTTTCAATGTGTTATAAAATGACTAATAATTTTAAAATCTATATTTTTTGAGTAAATAATGATTTTAATTAAAAATTACATTTATAAAATTTATAAAATTGTATTCATCAAATGGAGTTTAGTTTTTAATACTACATATTGAAAAACTTCTAGGATGAATTTTTGGGATATTTCTAAAATACATTTATTTATGGTGAATAGTGAAATATGGTAATTTACGGTATATATACATTATAAGATAAATACAATATTACTTGTGTAATGAATGGTTTAAGTATCATAATATAAAAATTACCTTTATTATTTTAATATATTTAGTGATAATTATTAATCTATTCATAGTCTTGAGATAAAATAATAAACTGATGATTAAAATATTTAAAAAAACCCCTCTCCTCCACTATAAATATCACCCCTCACCACCCTTTCTCTCCACACCGTTAAAGATTTGATCATTTTTTAAATTATTCCCAATAATCATCCCAAGACCCTACCCCATGTCCAGGAGATATTGGTCTCATCAAAATACCAAAACCAATCCCCTAAAGGATTTTCTCATGGAGGATAATTCAAGACGATTAAATCCTCTTCCTTTTCCATTTTTTTTTCAAGTTCTTTTCTTTTATTATTATATATTCACCTCCCCTAATAAAAATGTATTGATAACTCTATTACCATACATAAACATTAATTTTATTATTTTTATGGAATAATCCATCATGAAACCCTTTCCCCTCTCTATTATTCTAAAAATAGAAAAGTCTCTCGTGAGGTATTGTTTCATCTCCTTCAAGGACAAAAAGTTTTCATTTTCCCTCACCATCTTCAAGGATGTTCATAAAACTATTATAATTTTTGAAATAGAATGTAAAATTTATATTAAAACCCTTTTTATATTTTATAATTATCATATTTACATAATACTAAATGATAAAACAAAATGAGTTCCTTGTGATCTATAAGTATTAAACTTAATCTAAATGATTATCATTAACATGTTATCTAATGATTCATCCTCATATCTAGGAATAAAAATATATATAAAACCAATTTAAATTATGTATGTTTGTTAATTTAATATAATTATAATTCAACAGAATTATACCCATTTTACATAAACTTCATTACTTATAAACAAGAAGATTGATCATGAAAACCAAGAAAACAAATGCTCATGAACAATAAAATCAAACTCTATAAATCATTACTAAGGCCATAAATTAAAATAATAAAACATTAATTAAGAAAATTAATATATAAAATTTTATTAATTAATTAATTATTTCATTTAATTTGATTATATAGTACATTAAGGTTAAGTGCAGAACACATTCGAACATAAGGTAAGGGCTTTATTGTCTCACTTTTATTTCCATGAGATATGCCTTATTTTCCACTATTTATTGTCTGTGGTATATGTATACTTCCCATTAATGTTCCATATCATTAATCTATTTATCTTAATGGTATTAAATGTCTTATTTTATGATAATTAATTTTATGGGTCATATGGTTAGACTGTTTTCAAAGTGGTAAGGGTTTCTTCCCAAACCTTCATTTTTCATTCAGGTTACTCTCTCTCTCTACCCAAATGTAATTATTATTTATTTTTATGTAGTTATGCTACATTATTTTTATATATTCCAAAATCATGTATCCAGATAATTTAATCCTTATTTTATGGATATGTATATATTTTAATATGTTTCCCTTCTCAATTCTTCTTGATAAGAAATCCTAGTCAAAGAGAACATTTCAAATCGTTACCCATTTTCAAGTGCAATATATAGTCTAATTTAATCCATAATTATATTTATGAAATAAAATTTTATCAAGAAAAAAATATCTCAGTTAATTTTTGGTTTTATGAAAACCAACATGTCTTTCCACTTTAAAATCTCTTTAATGTTTTCCTTATATCGCACTAAAATGTTTTATTTCTTATGTTTCTTAAAAACACTTTTTACAAGATTTCAATTCAGTGAGACATCATTTATGACTCAAATATAATTTCGATGTCCTTTATTTTTCTTTTTTTGTGATATACATTTTTAAAATATTATTTCTTGACAAATACAAATGTTTTTTCAAAAGAACTCTTCTTTATAAAGTAAAAGTGGTTTTCCCGTATCACTTTTAATTCTATGAGATATATGCCTTATTCATAACTATTTCCTTCTGTGTGGTGTATATACTGACCATTGACATATTATATCATGAATTATATTATTCTTCTGATATTATATGTTTCATTTAATGTTATAGGGATTATAATTTATATTTTTCAATGTGTTATGGGACACATTGGAATGTTTGAAGATTATTTTTCTCTAGAATTTCTCAATGATTTTATTTGAGTACTTTCACCTATGATTATGATTCAAATATTTGAAAGTGGTATGGGAAACATTGATTTAAATATCTATTTTTATTTTACATAAGAGGAATGCATTAGACATAGTAAGTGATGGGTGGGGCCTACTATAACCCCTCGATGTATTGGTAGGTCTCCTGAGACAAATTAGACTGAGTTTTTACCCATTATGTATGGTGTCTTGGCTGAGGCCTTGATAGTATGATTATGATATCAAGAATTATTCATTCCCTCATTATGAAACAATTAATATATACTCCATGTGATTATTTTATTTGTTTAATATCCATGGTTGTGTTTTGTTATGGAATTATTTAATTAGCTTTTATTCCTTCCATATTATGGTGAAGATAATGTTCTAATGTCATGGGTACATTTAGTTATTCACCATGCCGTATTATTTATGTTTCCTTTATATTACATACCCTTACTAAGAATATTATCTCACCTATTTCTTATATTTTATTTTCCTCAGGATGAAAATATGTATATTATGAATGACTTGTAGGAATATTCGAGTATTTTATGGGTGTTTCCAATGGAGTAAAAATATTGTTTTTACTTTCAAGTTGTAATGTTAAGTCCATGTATGTAATCTGACTTCCAAAAATTCTAAATTGACCAATCCTTTATGATTCATGTCTTATATATATTCTAACATATTAATATAAGGTACAAACTCTAGGCTACTTAGGTTGGGGTCATTAAAGTTGGTATCAGAGCAAGTTTAATAGAAAACATGGAAACTATTTTGAGAAAACATAGATTGTGGAACATAACCCTAAGATAGAAATTGAAGATAATTATAAAATCCTATAATTTTTTAAGGTGGATATTTTTTGGTTCTTCATAGTAATACATCCATGTTTGGATACTATAAGTGGATATGGTTCTAGCATAGATGTACCTAGGAGTAATAAATTTGACATGGTGTCTTAGGCCTAACTTGGGGTAACCTGATATACAAAAATGGGCCTTACTTCACACCTAGTTTGACACTCCCAGGGGATATAATTGGGATAATTTAAATTTTATTTACAAATTACTGTTAAGGATTTGAATATATAATGAAAATAAATAACCTTGGTTTAACCTAAGGTGTTTTAGGTTGAAAATAAGGATTCATGATATTAAATTAATGATTATATATTTTTCTCACTATGAAAATTGTTACTCAGCCTATGATTCCTAGTTTTAGTCAATTTATGGAACCAAAAGGAGTAATGTTAACATTGAATATAATGGATAAGGTGGTTGTGATGAGAAACCAAATGAGATGTTGATAGGAGTGAATGATATCATGTTTATGCCTAATCAGTTTTCCCAAAATATTGTTAACAATATATACCTTGACTAACTTCTGAGCCCACCAAATAAGAGAGGAATAGATTTTTCTAAGATCTATAGTGGTGGAAACCATATAGAAAAGAAGGCTTAATTTACATCATTCAAGAAATGTGGTAGGACACACCAAGGAATGTGTCTCAAATGAATTGAGAAATTATTTATGTATGGAAAAGAAGGACCTAAAGTAATGAATTGCGGCGGAAAAATAATGAGTACAATGGAAGAAAAAAACAGATCCTAAGAATATATTTTTAGTTATTGTAATTAAATATAGGGGACTTGGAAATTACCTGAGTTAATTTCTTATTCTATAAGATAACCTCTAGACCAAGGAAGGACCTATGTGGAAATAAATATAGGATGTATTTACGTATTTTGGTCTTATTGAAAATAATATTTAAAATAATTTTAGTGATTGAACTTATTTCAAGGACATGCATCATATTTATTTTGGAAGTTATATGGTTTTATAAAAAGGGCAGCCCACATACCGGGTGAAAACATGTCGCATCCTGTAAGGTTGTGGGGTTTTAACACACCACTGAAGGGAAATAAGGGTGTAGTGCCTACCACTATCCTAGGTGATTTTCTAGTCACTTAGAATTCTTTTATTTAAAACATAAAAGGATAAATTTTATTTTTATTTTAGGGACTTTTATTTTTTCAAATAGATAACTTTGGGATTGGAAAATGATTTTGTGATTAAGTAGTTAATGTTATTTCAAAATATGTTCTCAATTTTGGGAATCCTATAAGATTTTGGTAAATATCATATTTTGAGGAATAAATGTTGACTTGTAGTTTGGATTCAAATATGATTTTATTATATACTTATAGTGATGTAATTTATTTATGAAAATGATTAGAATAGTTTTAGAGTAATTAATTTATGAAATTAAATTTTTGGTATAAGACATTAAGAGTTATTGATTTCATTTGGAAGACTATATGATCAAATCCTTCTGATTTTGCGGTCATAGTCTCGGTTATTTTAGGAATGATAGTAAGTTTATAAGTGATATATGTTGAAATTTGATTTTTACATTTGAATTTGGAGATTAAATTTGTTTTTCATCATATTAAGGTTTATTATTTTTGGGGAATTATCTTTTCTTATCCTGACCATTTTGGATTTGGTTAATGTATAATGATAAGAGGAGTAACTAATTACACTTTTGTGGGATATATGATCCATAAAAGATGATTTGAATTATTTAGGTGGGTAAAATTCATCTTGAATGTTTATTTATGGGTATAATGAATAAAGTGTAAGTAAATCAAATCACAACCAAAGGATAATATTATTATTATGACAAGAAAAATAATCAAATAAGGTTAATTTCCCATATTCTTATGTATATTGTAATGGAATATCTCAACTGTAGGAAAATTATTTTAGAAACAAAAATGTTATCTGTTAACTTTATTTACTATGTAATCTGTGGTGTTTTAACCAATCATGATATTTATGGTTTTTTTATGATTAACTTTCTAATGATCAGGTACTCTATCATTCTCTATTAGAACATGATGGTTATACTTAATATTATCCTATTCTAAAGCTTAATATTGTGGTGACCTTCACATTTTCTCTTTCCCTCTTATTAAGAGAATTTTTTGTTAACCCTATTTCTGATGTGGGTTTCCCGTAAAGAAATTTTCAAAAAATCAACCTCTATTTTTCAAAGAGAAATATCAAATTGTGAGAATGAAATTTATTGATTGAGTAAATAATGTAAAACTCCAAGGATTTAAAAATAAATTTAATATATAGTGTAATTCACACAACACTTAGTCTTTTCATAACAACCCTTTTCTATAATAATAAGATAGTTATAACCAAGTCGTGAAACAAATTAATATTAATAGTAATAAAAAATATTAAATGTTATTTATAATAGTTTCAAATAAATAAAAAAATATTTATATCAAAATATATAATTTTTGGTAAAATAGAAATCATTTTTTCAAAGTTAACTTATGGTGCATTTTTTGTATTTTTCTGAGAAATTTCATTTTTATGAATAGTAAAAACTACTACATTTTAGTTAAAAACTATATTTGTTATTTAAATAATTAATAAACTTTAAATTTATATTGAAATTCACAATTGATAAATTCAACATATAGTAATCCAATTTGGATCATTGGAATAATTTTTTTAATTTAATTATATATAAAGACATATTGATGTTTTGAACGTTTTTTACCTCCCTTCTCACCACACCTATGGGATTAGCATTAAACATAATTTTTCCACTATAGTGAATTGAATTTTGAAAAATGGATATACAAGGTTTCAATCATTAATATATTTAGAGTCTTCTAGGATAAACCTAATTTTTTATGAATAGTAACTTCACCCTTTGGAATAGTAATGTAACCCTTATAAATAGTAATATGACCCTTATGAATATTAAAAATGTCAAATGAATAGTAAACCTACCAAATGAATAGTAAACTAACCCATGAATGTATAAATAAAATTTAGTAAACTTATAAATGATGATATTATATAATTAATTCATAGTATAAATAAGTGAATATTGTAAAAATTAATAATTAAGTGTTGGTATTTTTAAAAGACATAAATATTTAATTAAATGTTTTTAATTAATAAAATGATTTAAAAGAAAATTTATTTTGCTAAAATGTATTCATAAATTAATATTTTTTATTCTTATGATTTTAGGACAATTTTATGAGACCTTAGTTAATTTTTTAAAGTGTTATAAATTCAGTTATAATTTTAAAATCTGTATTTTTCGAGTAAATGATGATTTTAATTAAAAATTAAATTCATAATATTTAAAAAAATATATAAAATGGAGTTAATTTTTAATTATACATGTTGAGAAATGGTTAGTGCTAATGTTTTTTATTTTTCTAAAATACATTAATTTTTTTGTGAATATTGATATATGGTAATTTTTAATATATATACATTAGAAGATAAATACACTATTAATTGAGTCATGAATGATATAAAAACCATAATATCTAAATTATCTTCAATATTTAAATATTTTTAGTTTTAATTACCAAAATATTCATATTATTGATCCAAAATAATAAACTAATGATTAAAATATTCAAAAAACACCCTTCTCCTCCACTATAAATATCACCCCTCATCACCCTTTCTCATCACACCTTCCAAAATTTTATACTTGTCTAAATTCTACCTAATACTCTTCCCAATACCTACCCCCATGTCTATAATATCTTGGTCTCATCAAAATTCTAAAACAAATTCCCTTAAGGAGGTTCTCAAGGAGGAGAATTCATGAGGTAAAAATCCTCTTCCTTTTCCTTTTATTTTCTTTTTAAGTTATTTTATTTTATTATTCTATCCTCACATCCCCTCATCCAAATGGATTGATAAATAAAATACCATACATATACTATAATTTTATTATGCTATTGTAATAATCCATCATCAAACCCCTTCCCCTCACTGTTATTCTAAAAATGGAAACGCCATCCATGAGGTGTTGTTTCATTGCCATAAAGGACGAAAGGTTTTCATTTTCCTTCACCGTCTTCAAGGATGTTCATAAAAATATTTTAATGGTTTAAATATATTTTTAAATTTATATTAAAATCCATTTTATTTTGTATAAGTAATATATTTACGTAATACTAAATGATAATACAAAGAGAGCTTGTTGTGATTTAAAACCACTAAAATTAATCTAAATGATTATCATTAACATGATATCTAATGATTCATCCTAATATTTTGAAATAAAACAATATATAAAACCAATAAAATTTATATAAGATATGTAATTTCATATCATTTCAATTTATTAGAATTATTCCAATTTTACATGAACTTAATTACTTATAAATAAGAAAATAGATCATGAAAACCAAGAAAATGAATGCGCCCAAACGATGAAATTAAACACTATAAATAATTAATAAGTCAATAATGAACATAATTAATCTAAAATGAATAAAATAAATATAGAAAATGTTATGAAATAATTAATTAATGGATTTAATTTTATTATCCAAGACATTAAGGTCAAGTGCATAACATATTAAGATATAAGGTAAGGGTTTTCTAATCTCACATTTATTTTCATGAGATATGCCTTATTCACCACTATTTGCTATGTGTGGTGTATATATACCACACATTGATGTTACAAATCATTAATCTCTTTTTATTCATTTTATTAAATTTATTATTTTATGACCATTAATTTTAGGGGGATATGGTTCAACTATTTTCAAATTACTAAAGGTTTCTTCCCAAATCGCTATTTTTCATTCAGGTTATTCTTTCTCTCTCTAACCCAATGTAATTATTCTTTATATTTTTTTACCTATTTTTAATTTTCTATATATGTTCCGAACTTAGGTATATGGATCATTTCATCCTTATTTGATGGAAATGTACATGTTTTAATATTTTTCCCTTCTCAATTATTCCCGATAAGCAATCCTGATTAAAGGGAACTTCCCAAATTCTTACCTGTTTTCATGTGCACCATATGGTATATTTAAATCAATAATTATTTTTAAAAAATAATAAATTTTATCATGAAAGTCTATATTTATTCATTTCTAGTTTTATTGAAAAAAACATTTTTTCTCTTTAAAATATCTTTAATATTTTCCTTAAACCTCACTAAAATGTTTTATTTCTAAAGTTTCTTAAAAAATATTTTTACATGATTTAACATCAGTGGGACTTCTTTTATTCCTAAAATGTTATTTTAATTTCCTTAACTTTTATTTTATCGGATATAAATGTTTAAAATCTGATTTTATGATAAATACAAATGATTTTCTAAAATAATTCTTCTTTCCTAAGTAAAAAAGGGGTTTTCTCGTCAAACTTTTACTTCTATGAGATATATGACTTTTTAACCACTATTTCCTTGTGTGTGGTTTATATACTTACATTTTATATATTATATCATGAATTATATTATTATCATTATATTCTAATTTTCAATTAATTTTATATGGATTAGGATTTAAATGATTCAATGTGGTATGAGACACTTTCGAATGTTTAAAGATTATTTTCCCCAATAATTTATCAATGATTTTATTAGAGTAATTTCACTTATGATTATGATTCAGAAATTTCAAAGTTGTATGGGATACTTTGATTTAAAGATATCTTTTTTATTATACATATGAGTAACTCATTAGACTTATTAAGTGACGAACGAGTCCGGCTAAATCCCCTTGATGCATCTGTAGGTCTCATGAGACAAACTAGACTAGGTTTTTACCCATTATTTATAGTGGATTGAATGAGGCCTTGATTGTATGATTATGATTCTTGATATTATGCATTACCTCATTATGAAACTATTAATTGATAGTACATTTGATTATTCTACTAGTAGAATATCCATGGTTATGATTTATTATGGAATTATTTAATCAGCTTTGATTCTTTCTATATTATGATCAAGATTTTGTTTTAGGGGAATGTTTACTTTTAGTAATTCATCATGCCTTATTTTATATGCTTCAGCTATATTACTAACCATTTCTAATAATCTAATGTCACACCTTTCTTATGTTCTATTTTTCATAGGGATGAAAATATGTGTATTATAAATGACTTGCAGGAAAAATCTAAGTGTTTTATGGGTGTTTATAGTGGAGTTGCAATGTTTTTTTACTTTTAATTTATAATTTAAAGTTCACATATGTAATCTTGATTCCAAAACTTCTAAACTGATTGGTACATTGGAATTCGTGTCTTGTATCTATTCCAATATATTAATATAAGGCACCAAATATATGCTATTAGGTTTGGGGTCTTTACATAGTGATTCATACTTTTTCTTACTCGATCAGATTGACTAATATGGTCCTCATCTAAATAGACCACATAGTAGTGGGTGCTATGCTACTGAGAATAGTCAGAGGACCTAGGTACCTTTTCTAATAGGGTTTCTGGTTCATAAAGAGCTAGGTGTCTGAGCTCACTAGGCCATGACCTCTGGGGATTGGTCAATTGTGGCTATTGGTGGTGCTACTAGTGGTGCTGATAGGTACATGCTTATTGAGGATGGATCAAGTGATGAAGATCAAAATCATGATATGGGGCCCGATCCATCTAACATGATTCCATAAAAAGATCCCACTCTTGGATTCCGAGATGCATTTCTAGAATACGAACCGGCCGACCTAGATGGGATAAACGAGTATGATTCTAATGCGATTGAGGATAGTTGGGATACCCGATCCTGGTCATGAAAGTTGTTCAATAATTTCATCAACAATATTCCATAACCACAATGGATAAGTTGTATGGGATCACTTCGCCACTGGCTATTTGATCTATGTGCTATAGGGGGGATTTTTGAGGTCTTCACATGCTCATTTGGGACAAAATTTATGAAAAGTAATAGGAATGTAGTCTCTATTTGGACATCACCTAGAACCAGGATAAGTAGGTAAGCACTTAGAATCTTTAGGTGGCGGAACAGGAGATCTACCACCTCATAACTGAGCTGGACCGGGTGAAAACCAAGGATTATGAGCATCATATGGAAGAAAATAATGAATAAATAGAGATCAAGAAATGGTAGTGGATCCTGGAGGTCATAGGCCAAAGGTTGGTAGAGCTAAAGCACTGTAACACCCTAAGCTTCCACACTACACTTCTCTTTGAATAATGCAATAGCTTGTGTTGTACGCAACTTCGAGTTCTAGCACACCACAACCAATCAAACTAGCCGTTATGAATAGTAATACCCACTTTTTGAAATTTTATAAATTTTATTTTTCAAAATGGACTTCATTTTTGGATTCAGAATTCCAAAATTAGCTCAGGGTGAATTTTTGGCATTTTGCTGAAAACTTTCAATTTTTGATGAATAGTTAAAAACACTGCGTTATTGTTTAAAACTGACTTTTATTTAAATTATAATTTTTTTTATTGAAATTTATTTCAAAGTGAAAATAAATTCACAATACCTATATTAGTTCAATATAATTCATTAGAAACATTTTATAATAATATTAGATGTATAAAATTTTGTTGAACTTTTTAACATCATTTACCCACCATCTAGGCACATTTGAAAATTTGCATAAAATGTAATTTTATCACTTCGGTGAATTTAATTTCAAAAATATGAGAGACATGGTTAACAACATTAAGTAAATTTTGGTTTAATAGGATGAAAATAATTTTTGGTGAATAATAACTTTTGAATTTTATTTACCACAGTTAAAAGTAAATAGGGTAATTAATGGTAAAAATGATATAATAATTACCCTAAAACATGTCCTAATCCTATTGGATATGTTTTTTTGACCAAAATCAAACTTATTAATAAAATATTATCCTTTTTGATCCACTTTTATTAGATTAGTACATTTATTATTATTTTATTTGAAGAAGATTTTAAAGTGTTAAATTCAACTTTTAAAAACTAAACTATTTTTAATATAGGGATATAGATAAGAAAATTTTGACTATAAATATTAATTATAAATCTAAAAATATTTCCTACATCATGGTATTATATTTATAATTTTTAAACATTAAATACTAAATTTTATTTATGACACAATGACGATGCAGTAATTGCATTTATAATGAAAGATTAAAATAATTGATATTATAAATATTAAAATAAATGTAAATTGATACTTATGATGAATTACATGAATTTTATAGGTTAATATTAAATTTTAGGGTTGAATTAATCTATTTTTTATGTAATTAATCTTTGAGGACTTTCACAAAAAAACAAATACATAATAGTGTCAAAATTGACATAAATGAGTTTTTAAAACAAATACTATATTATTAAATGATAGAATAATCTAAAAAATATAATGTTCAGAAAAAAAAACTTATATAATGATATATATTTCATTAATGAACCACTTTAGGTTATTTTTCATTTTATAGTAAGTTTTTTAACCATGTAATATAACAATGCAAGAAGACATGGTGAAAGTTAAACTATTTAACCAAGAGTTAAATCTAAAAGATAAGGTTAATATGGTGACTTAAACTTATCTAAAACCTATTGGTTGAGAGGATTTCTACCCATACCAACCTTCAACTCTAAATAAATCCATTTGGAGCCATTAGAACTCAAAAAAGATTTTATAATAAAATAATATTTTATGCTTTTCCTAAAGTGACTCTCACCTCTCTTATAAAATGGTACTTCACCTTATCATAATTTACCACCTCAAAATCCTTTTGTCTCATCCAACCTCTACTCAAATATCCTCCCAAATACACTCATTTAAACCTATATTTCGTACTTTGATCAGAAATCCAACCAAATAAGCTTGTTTGATCAAATCCAAACGAAGCACCCAAAGAAGAGGTAATAATTCCATCACCTCATTAAAAGTTATTTTATTCTTACACATCCTATTTATTTGTTGTTTCCATAACAAAATAATAAATCCACTACCTTATACATAATGTTATGTTATTATAAATATGGTACAACCATATTCATTATTCCATCCATCCTATGAATGACAAAGTCTCAATACGTGTGTACATACGTCTTACCATATCCACGTCGTGGTGTAGTTTGTTATTCAACACTTCATTATTTGGATGGGTATAATAATGAGTATAATTGATATAAATATTAAATATAACATGTTAATTATTCTTTATATATGATATACTATCCAACTACATATGATTTCACCATCAATATAATGGTATTGTTGCTCGTGCGTATGTACGGATTACCGTCTCCATGAACGCAATGAGATTCATTCCTCATCATAACCATTCAAGATTAATTTTCATTCTATGATTAAAAAAAGTTTAAGAACTTAATATTATTCTGGATATAAATCAAATACATCCTATCTATAACAAAAATGTCTTACATTAAAAATCATGTAAAGGAAAACAAATCAGTTAACAACGGAAACAATGATACTACTACAATATTATTAACAAAGCTATATTAGAAGATCATATATGAAATCATATTTATGTATGTGGTTATTGTATAATTTAATAAAAATTATTTAACTATCATAAAGGAATTTAATTTACCCTCTACTAAGGAAAAGTACAAGGTAAGGGTTAATTTTACAATATCTTTATTATCTGAGGCTGTTTATACGTAAGCATCTACTAAGAATTCATTATCATCCACATTCGTGTTTCTTAAAAATGTATTTTAAAACATTTTTACTATTTCCTAGAATATGGTTTAATGTCATTTATACCCTTCTTTGAAATTTTATAAAATGTTTTTAAAGGAATCTTTCCATCATTTTCCAAATAAGGTACTTTATGACATTTTAGGAAAATTAAGGTAAGAATGTTTTTTAACTTATACGATGGGTGTAGATATTTTCCGCCATTATAACACCTTCAAATCTTCACTTACAAGATTATAATAATATTTTCAAAATAAATGTTTTGTTTTATAATTACATTCTTTTTAGATGATTTCAAAATAGAAAGAGTTATTTATCTCAAATAGTTTTTATTTCATCTATGTCAACATCCTTTTATGGATTTTACACTTGTTTCAAGTTGATTTATTATGATACAATATTCAATATTTTATTGAAGGTTTTTGATATGTTTAACTATGGATGTTTTATTTTTATATCATTCGTGGTTTATGGTTAAAGTATTGACATTTAGTATGCTAGTTTTAATATGACTTTTTATGTTATGTTTCAACCTTTTAATATGAGGAATGCATTGGACTTAATAAGTGACGGGTGGTTCCCACTATAGCTTCCCGATGCATCGATAGGTCTTATGAGACAAACTAGTGTCTTGGCATAAGGCCTTGAAAAAATTTTATTTGTAGTGTTGGCATTAGGCCTTGATTATGAGGTTATGATGTCTGGCATTATACATTCTATCATTATGAAATTAGCTATTCATATTACATTTGATTATTCGACTAGTAGAATATCCATATGAATAACTAAATTTAATTATTTGATTTATCTTTTCCATATTATTCTGAAGTTTAAGTTTAAAATTCTTGTCTTTTAGTATTATACTTTGTATTAAATGTTTATGCTTATTTATGATTGTTGTTGTAACAACCCGATATTTTATGATAAGTATTATTTTTAATTTATTTTACTTCATGTGTTTTATGCTACAACAAGATTATCTTATTCTATATGCCACACTGTATTATCTTGAAGTATACGCAACACTATTCTTAGATTGTGTTACACACAATTTCAAGTTCATTTTATAATAGTCATTCTACGCAACATTGAGTGTGTATATATATATATATATTCAATGTATATGGTTGTATTCTGTTATACGAAACAATGAAGGATTCTTGCACAATATGCAACCCTAACTTGGCTTGCATTACACGCAATCTCGACTTTCCTCGATAGCGTGTGTTGTACGCAATATCAGGTTTCACTAAACAATGATATATGGTAATAATATTATTATGAACTAGCCGTTATGAATAGTATTAACTATATTTTTAATTTTATAACATTATTATTTCATCTTAAACATTTTCTAGAACATGGTATGTGAACAAAATAAATTTTTCGGGTAAAATAAGTATTTTTCAAAAAATGCAGTTTTGCCGCATTTTAATGGCACACCCACATTAAATCTAATTTTTTTGAAATGTTTATAAGTTTAATTTTAGAAAATAAAATTCTTATTTTGAATCATTATATAAAAATTTACATTGGATAAAGTTTTGATATTTTTCTGATAACTTTCATATTTTAATGAATAGTAAAAACATGCTATATTTTAATTAAAAACAACTTTTTTCATCATAATAATTTACATGGTTAAATTATAATATTGAATGGTTTTAAAGTATAAATAGAATATATTTTTACCATTTAATATAATTTATGTCATTAGCATTGATTTTACCTTGAATTCGTAGGTTAAATCAATTCAATCTTTTGCAATGTTTTAAACAAAAACCCGTTTTCTTTCAACAACAGGATTAATTTTAATTTAATTTATTCAACCTTTGTGTATTGAATTTGAAAAAATGGATTCCATATTTGGAATCAGTGGGTCCAAATTATGTTAATAAGCTACTTTTTATTTTTTGGGCATTATGAATAGTAACTACAGTAAATTTTATTTACCATAGTTAAAGGTAAATCGGGTAATTAAGGGTAAATATAAGATTATAAAATTACCATAACACCTGACAAAATCCTATTGGATGACTAAAAGTAGACCCATATCACCTAATGGTTGGATTATATTCATTTAATGGACCTTTTTCCATGAAAATAATTTAATTATTATTAAAACCAAAGAAAGTGACAACATGTCACTTTCTTAAATATTATAAGTATAATAATTTACGTTTACTGATAAAATTCATGAAACTTCAGATATAAATAGTCTCAAAAAATCTAATAAAGTTATATACATCATATAAATTTATTTATAATATTTAGGGATTAAATAATTATCATTAAAGGTGACATAATAGTGATGTTGAAATTATTTTATTAAGAGAAATATCAAATAAATGGTTTTAAAAATATTAAAATAAATATTATATGAACTATTTAATGTGCTCCAATAATTTTCTAGATATATATGACATGTTATTAATCTATTAAATCTTTTAGTTCGAACATATTTTCTGTATATTGTTTATTTAAATTCAAATAAATGAATAGTGTCAAAATTGACACTATTGTTATTTTATAAAAATAAAATATTATAAAATTGTTCAAAAATCACAAAAATATTTAAAAATTATAAATTTAAATTTATATAGTCTAAAATTTCATAAAGTGTCAAATTATGGAAAATTAACAACACATATGTAATTATTTATAATAATTTAAAATTTAGAATATTATTACCACAAATAAAATTAAATTGATAAATAAGGATAAATCAAGTTGATAATGTTTAAAATAAATTCCAAACATGTCTAAATTTTATTGGTTTATGATATTACAACCCTATATCATCGAATCTTCGGATATGAGTCATTTTGGAATTTTTTAAGTGGGTTTGGGATTTAATATAAACTAATATTTCTTATATTTCCAAGGGTGCCCCTCTCCTCCCTTATAAAAGGGAACCTCCTCCCTCTCCTCCTCACACCAATTTTCACCTTCAAGTTCGGCCAACCCCTACCCATTTCACTTCTCCACTTACTTAGAAACCTATTAGAGGTACGGGTCTTCTCAAAAGACCAACTCTAGTACCCTAAGTGAAAGTTTAAAGGAGGCACTTCGAGAAAGAGGTAATACCTTCTACCATTTTCTTCAAGTTCCATTCTTCTTCTACTCCATATTCTTTAGTTGTTTCATTATGAAGTAATAACATAAGTATCCCTCATATACTGATATGTTATTATAAATATGAAACAACCCTATTTCACCTTCTATCCATCCTACGAAAAACAAAATCATTGCGCCTGCGTACGTACGGAATATCGTCTCCACGTCGTGGTGTAATCTATTTTTTCACCAACACCTTACATGGATGGATACAATGGTTTAAAGAATAACTATATATGGTTATTATAATATCATACGGATTCTGATATATTATACCATCCACTCCAATTCTATTCAATAATTATGGGAACGATATCATCGCTCGTGCGTACGTACGGACTACCGTCTCCACGATGCGATGAGATTCATTCTCCATGTTATCTATACATGAATGATCATAAAGTTTATATAATGAATAATAATGAAATATATTAAATAATAATGCTACTGGATTTATGTATATATATATGTATGTCATCTATTTAGTTTCATTCAATTCAATAAGGAAACGAAAACAGCGTCCATGCGTACGTACGACCAACCGTCTCCATGAACGGTGTATTTCATTCCTTTTATCGACCAATAATATATATGTATATGATGAATATATATTATATATAAATAATATTTACATTCTAGAATTATCTAAATCGGGATATAAGTAATAATATCAAGAACAACAAGTCTAAACACATACGATAAATGAAATGATTTTACCCAAAACGCTGCTTTAACATGGAATTTACAAAAGAACGGGTAATATAAAGTCATAAGTGAAACATATATGATATCATAACAATGAATATGATTTTTTAATAAGTCAATAACATTATTTAAATCATTATACAAGAGGTTTGGATCCATACAAAGCATATCGGACCTAAGGTAAGGGATAATTTTGAAAATCTCATTTTTTTTATCCGAGATTGCTTATACATAAGTATTTACTGGGTTATTGTTATCATCCATGTCCATGTTTTCTAAAAGTGCTTTTTTGTATGTATAATGTAATTTTTACCCATTTTGACTTTTACTACATGGTATGTAAGGAATCTTTCTTTTGTTTACGTTACAAGGTACTTTTTGACTTTTTTGACAAAAGTACGAGGAGAATGTTTTTTTAACTTATACGGAATGAAAGGATTTTTACGGTTTTATAAAGCGTTATTTTCATGAATCTTCCTCCAAAAAATTTCATGACTATTTTCAAAAAAATCATTTTCTTTTAAAATTGCATGGAATTTTGTGAAAAGAAAATGATTTTGAAGAAGAAAGGATATTTTCCTTAAGAATTCATTTCAAGTGTTTTATCAAAACCATTTTCCATCAAAGGAAACATTATTTCATATGTGTATATTTCAAGTATAATGTCCCTAATATTTACGTGGTTTCACTTTTCTTATTATGAAATGATATCCATTTCTTTTATATAGATTATGTGATGATGGGATGATGTTTATGAAACCCATTTTATTTATTGGGTTATTATGAATGATGTATGTTTATTTTGTGGCACAAGTAAGAATGATTTCATTATGAGATGGGTGGGACCTATATCTCCCCCCAATGGATTGGGTAAAGATTTATATCTCATGAGATAGACATGGATAGAATGGTAAGTTAATCTAGTTCAGTGTTACAGGACTGAAATGAGGAGTGAACTTGATTCAGAAAGGGACTTTGTCCACTAAAATGGTCTTGGCATCAATGCCTTGGCTACTATGGAAATCATAACATGTCCTGAATGGTTTCCACAATTACATGTTTTATTCAACTGTTTTATTCCCATTATATTTTATCATGGTTGATGTTCCATTATGATATGTACCTTACATACTTTCATGATTTATGTCTTTGCTCAAGATTTTGATGTTCAAATTTCATGTTCAAGTTTTTGCTTTCAAATGTTTATGGATTGTTTTATGTTCTCTATGTTTTCCCTTACTCAGCATTCGAGCTCACCCTTTTTATGTTTTCTTTTCCACCAGGATTAAAACAAAGATTTTAGGTAAGGAAAAAAAGGGGAAGATATTTATGGGAGATGTTCAAGATCTTTCATCACAATTAGAAGATTATTTTTCTGAGTTTCCAAAGACACTAAACTATACGGTCCTTGTGTGTCTGTTTTCATTATGTATTATGTATTCTGCAAAAGTAATGAAATTTCCATTTACGTCAAGCTTCGGGTCTCTACAGTTGGTATCAGAGGAAAGGTTTAGTTAACCTTTGGAAAATAGGATTCAAAAACTTTAGTGAGATCCCTATAGATATTTCTAAGGTATATCTAGGGATTTCCCTAAGGTTAAGTATAAGTATAGGTTATAGTATTAGAATTACGGTAATGATATTAGAATTAATCCGAAGATGTTAGATGTCGAAGGTACTCCCCCTTGATTATGTTATTTTCCTTGTATGATTTTTGCCTCTCACAGAATTCTTTTTGTGTTTTATTCAATGGAGGGAACTAGAAAGAATTCGGTTAATATTGAATCCAATGGACAAATTGGTGACTATGAGCAAAGAAATTGCATAATGCCTAGAGAGAAAGATATTGTGATTATGCTGAATCAGTCATCGTGATATATGATTAACAAGGTGAAATTTAGTGGTATTCCTAATTCATCAAATAAGAGGAAGATAGACTTTTATGCATGTTCACATGTTTAGGAGCATAAAGAAAGGAAGATTAAGATTTCTAAAGAAGGGAAGAAGAACCTTGAGGAATACCTCAAATGGAGGGAAAGATGTTATCTGTGTGGAGAAAAGGGTCATAGAGTGACAGACTGTTATGGAGTTCAATGTCTTATTTGTGGAGAACATGGGCATTACCCAACTCAATGCCCTGACCTAATAAGTTACTTCTAAATCAAGGAAGGACTTATTCCATGACAATCATTGAAGAGGGTGTATTGAAGTGTTTATGTATTGGTATTCAAGAATAATGTTGTTGAGGTACTTTTATGGTGTATTGGAATATTTTTGTATTAGTCTATTGTGGTTTTCAATAATTTTATGGTACCGGTAACCATGAAAAGTGATTCAAATATTTTGGAAAGTAGATGATATGCGCATAATGAAGGGATAAGGAGAGAAAGAAATTTTTCATAGTATTCATGAGCTCATGACTGATATAAGGAAAAAGTGATACCATGGTTTGAGTATATCAAAATTATGGGATTTTGGTATGTGGAAAGAGTTAACTTTTGACAGCATTCATGTTTTCACTAAGGTTCAATGGGTACTCATTTTTTCAAGAGAATACATGATTAAGGTATTCACATGACTGGAATGTGATCAACAAGATATATCGAGGATAAATGATGGTATTAACATGCTCAGTAGATGAAATTTCTAGTAATTGTTTTCTTTATACCGTAAGCTTGGACATAAGTATTTTAGATAAGCCTAATGATTTAAAATGGATTATGTTGGACATAAGTTATTATTGTTTAAGGCCATAACTATTTTTTATATTTTTGATGGAATGTCATAATGATGGAATTTTAGAAAAAGGACAACCTGCAGGACGGGAGACAACCCATTGCGTCGGACAAGGCTGTGGGAATCGAACCCACAATTGAAGTGTGACAGGATTTTATCACCTAACACTGGCCTGTAGGAAGTCCCTGGTTAGTGGAAACTAGTTTTATTTTATTAAGCGGTATGATAAATAAATAATAAGTCCATTTTTGGAACCATACACGATTAATCTCACTATAAGATGGACTTATAACTTTTGCTAACCTTTTGTTTGAAACAGATGGAATGACCCATCATTCTATCACATGATCTGTTAACACTTCATGAATAACAAATTCAACTTCATTTCTTTAAGAGATGTAGTGGAAATTGTTCAATTCATGAACAACAGTGAGATTGTACCAAAATCATGTAAGTATTTCTTTTAATTCATAAACTTTAGAGAAATGATCTTGAAAATGTTGTGCTAGTGCCCTCATATTTGATGAATCAGATAGTACCCTAGACCATCACAAATTTATGGATTTGTGATTGTTGTATTTTTCAAATCCATGTTCTCTACCACTCTCCATCAAAACATGATGGTTAGATTTCTCTTCCATATCCATATTTTCACCTATGTTATCCTATGTGGAAACCGAGTGATTAGTTAATTTGGGTAACAGTTACGTTTCATACTTTAGTTTTTAAAGTTATGTTTTGGTATTTTATTTTACGATGTGTGTTGCAATTAAAGAAACATTCAAGTAGAAAACCATGTATAACCCCGACGAATTTTGAGGGATAAATTCATTTTAAGGGGGGTAAAATGTAACAACCCGATATTCTATGATTTGTATTCTTTTTAATTTGTTTTATGTCATGTGTTTTATGCTACAACAAGATTATCTTGTGCTATATGCCACACTGTATTAGCTTGAAGTATATGCAACACTATTCTTAGATTCTGTTACACACAATTTCAAGTTCGTTTTATAATAGTCATTATACGAAACATTGAGTGTATATATATATATATATTCAATGTATAAGTTTGGATTCTGTTATACGAAACAACGAAGGATTATTGCACAACACTCAACCCTGACTTGGCTTGCATTACATGCAATCGCGACTTTCTCGATAGTGTGTGTTATACGCAATATCAGGTTTCACTAAACAATGATATGTGGTTAAAATATTATTATGAACTAGCAATTATGAATATTATTAACTAAATTTTGAATTTTATAACATTATTATTTCATTTTACACATTTTCTAGAACATGGTATGTGAACAAAATAAATATTTTGGGTAAAATAAGTATTTTTCAAAAAATGCAGTTTTGCGGCCTTTTAATGGCGCACCCACATTAAATCTAGTTTTTCACATGTTTATAAGTTTAATTTTACAAAACAAACTTCTTATTTTTATTCAGGATATAAAAATTTACATTGGATAAAGTTTTGATATTTTTCTGATAACTTTAATATTTTAATGAATAGTAAAAACACGCTCTATTTTAATTAAAAACAAATTTTTTCAGCGTAATAATTTATATGGTTAAATTATAATATTTAATGGTTTTAATGTATAAATAGAATATATTTTTACCATTTAATATAATTTATGTCATTATCATTGATTTTACCTTGAATTCGTAGGTTAAATCAATTCAATCTTTTGCAATGTTTTAAACAAAAACCCGTTTTCTTTCGACAATGAGATTAAATTAAATTTAATTTATGAAACCTTTGTGTATTGAATTTGGAAAAATGGATTCCATATTTGGAATAAGTGGGTCCAAATTATATTAATAAGATACTTTTTATTTTTTGGGCATTATGAATAGTAACTACGGTAAATTTTATTTACCATAGTTAAAGGTAAATCTGGTAATTAAGGGTAAATATAAGATTATAAAATTACTCAAACACCTGCCAAAATCCTTTTGGATGAATAAAAGTCGACCCATATCACCTAAGGGTCGGATTAGATTCATTTAATGGACCTTTTTCCAGGAAAATAATTTAATTATTATTAAAACCAAAGAAAGTGACAACATGTCACTTTCTTAAATCTTATAAGTATAATAATTTTAGTTTAGTGATAAAATTCATGAAACTTTAGATATAAATATTCTAAAGAAAGATAATGAAATTATTTACATCGTATGAATTTATTTATAATATTTAGGGATTAAATAATTATTATTAAAGGTGACATAATAGTGATGTTGAAATTATTTTATTAAGAGAAATATCAAATAAATGGTTTTAAAAAATATTAAAATAAATATTATATGAACTATTTAATATTCTCCACTAATTTTCTAGATAAATATGACATGTTTTTAATCTATTAAATCTTTTATTTTGAACATATCTTCTGTATATTTTTTATTTAAATTCAAATAAATGAATAGTGTCAAAATTGACACTATTGTTATTTTATAAAAATAACATATTATAAAATTGTTTAAAAATCACAAAAATATTTAAAAATTATAAATTTAAATTTATATGGTCTAAAATGTCATAACGTGTCAAATTATGGAAAATTCACAACACATATGTGATTATTTATAATAATTTAAAATTTAGAATATTATTACCACAAATAAAATTAAATTGATAAATAAGGATAAATCAAGTTGATAATGTTTAAAATAAATTCCTAACATGTCTAAATTTTATTGGTTGATGATATTACAACATTATATAATCTAATATTTGGATATGAGTCATTTTGTAATTTTTTAAGTGGGGTTGGGATTTAATATAAACTAATATTTCTTATATTTCCAAAGGTGCCCCTCTCCTCCCTTATAAAAGGGAACCTCCTCCCTCTCCTACTCACACCAATTTGAGCCTTCAAGCTCGGCCAACCCATTCCCATTTCACTTCCCCACTTCCTTAGAAACCTACTAGAGGTACTGGTCTTCTCAAAAGACCAACTCTAGTGCCCTAAGAGAAAGTTTAAAGGAGGCACTTCGAGAAAGAGGTAATACCTTCAACCGTTTTCTTCAAGTTCCATTCTTCTTCTACTCCCTATTCTTTAGTTGATTCATTATGAAGTAATAACATCAGTATCCCTCATATACTGATATGTTATTATAAATATGAAACAACCTTATTTCACCTTTTATCCATCCTACGGAAAACAAAATCATCATCCGTGCTTACGTACGGAATACCGTCTCCACGCCGTGGTGTAATCTATTTTTCCACCAACACCTTACAAGGATGGATATAATGGTGTAAAGAATAACTATATATGGTTATTATAACATCATACTGATTCTAATATATTATACCATCCACTCCAATTATATTTAATAATTATGGGAACGATATCATCGCTCGTACGTACGTACGGACTACCGTCTCCACGACGCGATGAGATTCATTCTCCATGTTAACAATACATGAATGATCATAAAGTTTATATAATGAATAATAATTAAATATATGAAATAATAATGATATTGGATTTATGTATATATATGTATGTCATCTATTTAGTTTCATTCAATTCAATAAGGAAACGAAAATAGCGTTCATGCGTACGTACGGCCTACCATCTCCATGAACAGTGTATTTCATTCCTTTTATCGATCTATAATATATATGTATATGATGAATATATATTATATATAAATAATGTTTTAAATTCTTTAATTATGTAAATCAGGATATAATTAATAATATCAATAACGACAAGTCGAAACACATACGATAAATGAAATTATTTTACCCAAAACGCTGCTTTAACATGGAATTTACAAAAGAATGGGTAATATAAAGTCATAAGTGAAACATATATGATATCATAACAATGAATATGATTATTTAATAAGTCAATAACATTATTTAAATCATTATATAGGATTTTTGGATCCATACGAAGCATATCGGTCCTAAGGTAAGGGATAATTTTGAAAATCTCATTTTTTATCCGAGATTGCTTATACATAAGTATTTAATGGGGTTATTGTTATCATCCATGTACATGTTTTCTAAAAGTGTTTTTATGTATGTATGATGTCCTTTTTACCCATTTTGACTTTTACTACATGGTATGTAAGGAATCTTTATTTTGTTTACGTTACGAGGTACTTTTTGACTTTTTCGACAAAAGTATGAGGAGAATGTTTTTTTAACTTATACAGAATGAAATGATTTTTACGGTATTATAAATCCTTTTTTCATGAAACTTCCTCCAAAATATTTCATGACTATTTTCAACAAAATCCTTTTCTTTTAAAATTTCATGGCATTTTGTGAGAAGAAAATTATTTTGAAGAAGAAAGGATATTTTCCTCAAGAATTCATTTCATGTGTTTTATCAAAACAATTTTCCATCTAAGGAGACATTATTTTATATGTGTATGTTTCAAATATAATGTCACTATGATTTATGTGGTTTCACTTTTCTTATTATGAAATGATATCTATTTCTTTTATATGGATTATGTGATGATGGGATGATGTTTATGAAACCCATTTTTTTTATTGGGTTATTATGAATGATGTATGTTTATTTTGTGGCACACGTAAGAATGATTTCATTATGAGATGGGTGGGACCTATATATCCCTCCAATGCATTGGGTAAATATTTATATCTCATGATATAAACATGGCTAGAATGGTACGTTAATCTGGTTCAGTGTTACAAGACTGAAACGAGGAGTGAACTTGATTCAGAAAGGGACTTTGTCCACTAAGATGGTCTTGGCAGAAATGCCTTGGCTACTATAGAAATCATAACATGTGCTGGATGGTTGCCACAATTACAGGTTTTATTTACATGTTTTATTCCCACTATATTTTATCATGGTTGATGTTCCATTATGATATATGCCTTACGTACTTCTACGATTTATGTCTTTGCTCAAGATTTTGATGTTTAAATTTCATGTTCAAGTTTTTGCTTTCAAATGTTTATGGATTGTTTTATGTTCTCTATGTTTTCCCTTACTGGGCATTTGAGCTCACCCTTTTTATGTTTTCTTTTCCCCCAGGATTAAAATAATGATTTTAGGTAAGGAAACAAAAAGGGGAATATATTTATGGGGGATGTTGAAGATCTTTCATCACGATTAGAAGATTATTTTTCCGAGTTTCCAAAGACACTAAACTATTACGGTCCTTGTGTGTCTATTTTCATTATGTGTTAAGTATTCTGAAAATGTAATATAATGTCCATGTACGTCAATATTTTGGTCTCTATAGTTTCCTCTATATTATTATCCTTACTGAGCATCTGAGATCACTCCTTTCTCATGTTTTCTTTTTTCCAAGACGTGTAGAAGTATGTTATGATTGACCTACAGGGATAGGCTAAGGTATATGATTGTGTGTTCAAATGGGACACAATTTTGTTGTTGTTTTTATTTCATGATGTAATTTAAAACATATGTATGTATCTAGTATTTACAAGGATACTAAACTGATAGGTCTTTTGAGACTTGATCACTTTTGATCATGCCAATGTTATGGAATAATACACCAAATCTGGGTAACTAGGGTCAGGGCATTATAGTTGGTATTAGAGGAAGTTTAGTACAAACATTGGAAACTAGACTTAGAGAAACTCTAATTAAGGAACATTACCATAAGATAAACTTTGAGTATTAGTATAGAATAACTTCCTATAATTTTGGTAATGAGGAGATTTTGTGAATTTTCTATGTAATACATCACTTTCTATATATGATCAGGTAGAGGCGGCTCTGGAACAGATGTATTTAGGGGTAAAACCTGAAAACACCACTTTGAGCTAGACTCAAATGAGAACTGGTGCATGACAACAGGCCTTGATGCACTCTTGGTTACGAAACTTTCAGGGTATATGCTTAGGATAATTCACATTTTCTTTACAAACCATTATAAAGGATTTATGAGTAAATAATTCCTTAAAGAATTTTTTTTATAATTATGGATTATATACATAAACTGTTCAAATTAATTTAAGTGTCTTAAAAGTTTGGAATTATGCATTGTGATTCATAAACTAACCTAGTGTATGCCATTGTATAAAAATAGAGCCTAGTGGAAGGAATGGAAATCATATCAATGCACATAATCCATGTAGGTATTTCTATCCTACTCAAGATAATTATAGTGGATCTAGTGATGCTACTAGTGCTGAACAACTTATAATCACATTGGTACAACTCACTCATGTTATGAATTATATCCTTACCCGTATGAAGCACCCTGATCCACAACACAGAGGATCAATGTTAGACCACTTCATGAGGCAATAACCACCAAAATTCAATGGGACTATAAATATATTTGTAGCTAAACAATGGATATATTTTTTAGAGAAAATATTTCATGCTTTATGGAGTAGCGAAAGGGAAAAGGATGTCATGGTAGTTTATCTCCTCATAGGAGATACATATCAATGGTGGTCATTAATTCAAAACAAAAAGGAGGATGAAGAAGTATCAAGTATGGAATGGAGGGAGTTTAAAGGGATTTTCCTATAAAAATACTTTCCTCATAACCATCGAGAAGATATGGAAAGGCAATTTTTGAGTCTAAGTCAAAATGAGGATTATAATGTCGCAATGTATGGGATAACTTTACAAGGTTTACAAGATATGATGCATATTATATATGTAACCCAAGGAGTATGATTGATCGATTCTTTGATGGGTTAAAACCATTTATCCATTGATAACTATTCTCACAATCCTTCTCGTCGGACAAAGATATAGTCTCATGTGCTATCAAGAAAAAAAAGAAATTTTATAAGTCTTATGAATTCAAATAAAATTCAGAGAAGAAGAGATATGTTCAACACTATAGAAATAGAAATAAGGGGAAGAAGTTAAAATTTGAATTTCCATCCTGCGAGAAATGTGGGAAGAAACACCTCAGTACTTGCCTGAAGGGGATGGGAGTTTTCCATAAGTGTGGGAAAAAGGACACCAAGCTTGTGATTTCAAGGGAAAGAACAAGGTTGTCCATGTTGAATACTACAATTGTAAAGAAATGCGGCATTATAAAAATAAATTTCCTAAGTTCCAAGGAAACTTACCTCAGAAAAAGGCCAAGGGAATAAGGCTAAGCTTATGCAATCACAACTGCTGAGGTCGTCACTCTAAATGATGTGGTGGTAGGTACTTTAATCATTTCCTCAAAATTTGGAAATGATTTATTTGATTTCGGATCATCGCATTCTTTCATATCTTCCCATTTTTTCAAGAAAATTAGATATTTTCAATTTGACTAAACAAGTGAGTTTTTAGTAGAAACTTTTAAGGGAAGTATCATTGCAACAAAGTTTTTTCAATCAGTTACCATTACGTCATATAAATGTGCTTTATCTACTGATCTTAGTGTCATACCCCTGATCTAGTTTGATATTATCCTTGGTATAGATTAGTTTTCAGTCCATAATGTGAAAATTTATTTTAAGGAGAATATAATTTTTATGATGGTAAGGAATACCTTATATTTTGAGCAAAAACGTCACCATATAATTCTTATCTAGATCTAACCTCAATAGCTCTACTAAATTCAATTATTGGGGAGGAAGAGAGTCAAATTACTAGGGGTGAGAAAAAGAATTTTCAAATAGTGGATGTACCTATTGTTCAAGAATATATTGATGTGTTTCCATAGGATTTACCTAGACATTCTATAGAATGGGAAATTGAATTTTCCATTGACTTAATTCCTGGTTCAAGGCCCATATCGAAGACCCCTTATAGAATGGCCACTGTAGAATTTGTGTAACTAAATAAAAAACTAGGGGAGTTGAGAAATAAAGAAATTATTCTCCCTAGTGTTTCTCTATGGGGATCCCCTATTCGTTTTGTTATGAAAAATGATGGATCTATGAGTTTGTGAATTGACTACAGGGAGGTCAATGTTATAACAAAAAATAACAAGTATCCCCTACCTCACATTGATGATTTATTTGATCAACTTCAGGGAGCTCAATATTTTTACAATATTTAAATTCGATCTCGATATCATCATTTGTGCATGAAGAACGAAGAAATTCCAAAAACAGCATTTCAAACCAGATATGGGCTTTAAGAGTTTACAGTAATTCCATTTGAACTGACTAATGCACCCTCTGTTTTCATGGATATAATGAATAGAGTTTTCATATAATATCTTGATGACTTTTTAGTGGTATTTATTGATCATATTTTAGTATACTCCAAAAAATATGAAGATCAATAAAATCACTTGTGTATTATTCTAAAAAATCTTAGAAGAAATGAATTATATGGGAAGTTTAGCAAGTGTGAATTCTAGCATCAGGAGATTTCTTTTCATGGAAATATTGTCTCTATGTATGGAATATCTATTGATCCTTCTATGACAAGAGCAATTCATGAATGGCCAACACTGAGGAGTATGACTAAGGTATGCCATTTTATTGGTTTAGCAAGTTATTAACGGAATTTCATCAAGAATATTTCCTGATTGGCTAACCCATTAACCAAGATCACATGTAAAGGGAATAAATTTGTTTGGACAAAAGAGTGAAAATAATTTTTTGAATAACTAAAGATAATATTGGTCAATGATCATATTTTGACTCTACTAATGGAAAATGATGGGTTCGTTATTTATAGTGATGCATCAAAGAAAGGACTTGGTTGTGTCCTTATGCAGAATGATAGAGTTATTGCATATTCATCACAATAGATAAAAATTCATGAACAAAACTATCCTACTCATGATCATGAGTTAGCAGCGGTAATCTTTTCACTGAAGATATGGAGACACAATATCTATGTTGAAAAATGTGACATATATACTGATCATAGGATTTTGAAGTATATTTTCTCACAAAAAGAACTCAACATGAGGCAAAGGTGATGGCTTGAACTACTCAAGGATTATTATTTCACAACACACAACCACCAAGGGAAGGAAAATAATGTAAAAGATGCTTTGAGAAGAAAGGATTATGGAGTTCTGAATAAGATGAGAGTTGAAAGAGATCATATGTTCATGGATCTAGTAAAGATGGATATGGGAATAATAATGGAAGGTGAAACATAGATACTTTTTCAAATGGTTTCCAAACCATCTTTATTAAAAAGGATAAAAATTTCTCTGACTGATGATGAGGAGTTTCAAAATAAAATTAAAGTTGTGAAAGATGGGAGATTTATCGACTTCATATAAGAATATGGAATTTTGAAACTTGGGAAGATAATTTGTGTTCCTGATATACCTAATCTAAAAAGGGAATTATTGGATGATTCTCATACCTCCAATTTCTCTATACATGCTGGTAGCGCTAAGATGTAAATAGATTTGAAGGAACATTTTTGGTATGACAACATGAAAAGGGAGATTTTTGATTATTTGTCAAGATGTATGGTTTATCAACCGATGAAGGCTAGAAGACAACATCATGGTGGAGTAATGTAACCTCTTCCCATACCTGAGTGGAAATGGGATGATATTACGATGGACTTTTTCATGGGGCTACCAAAGACTCCTAGAAGGAATGATGAAATATGCGTCATTATTAATCATCTTACCTAGTCAGAACATTTTATTGCTATAAGAGAAGATTTACCACTAGAACATTTAGAAATACTATATATTAATGAAGTTGTAAGACTTAATGGTGTACACCTATCAATTTTTTCTGATCGTGATCCTCGTTTTTCATCAAGATTCTGGAAAATTATTCAGAAATCCCTAGGTAATGAACTTCATTTGAGTACTACCTACCACACTCAAACTGATGGACAATCAGAATGGGCTATTCAAATCTTAGAATACATGTTGAGATCTTTCTTACTTTACTTTCAAGGCATGTGGGATCAGTATTTACCACTGGTAGAATTTTCCTATAACCATAGATTCCATTCAAGTATTCATATGGAACAATATGAAGCATTATATGGAAAGAGATGTCCCACGCCAACTTGTTGGGATGATGTTCATGAAAGAAAACTCGTAGGTCCAGAACATGTTGGGGAAAAAATGTAAAAAGTAATGATTATCCAAGCCCACATCAAAGCAGCTCAAAGTATGAAAAAGAGTTATGCCAATAACTGGAGGAAGGATTTTGGATTTCAAGTAAGAGATCATGTTTTCTTGAAGGTATCTTCATGGAATGGTGTTATATGATTTTGTAAGAAGGGTAAATTAAGTCACAGGTACATCAAACATTTAAAAATTTTAGAATAAATTGGAGTTGTAGCTTACCGTTTGGAAATTCCACCAAGTCTCTCAAAGTTCATGATGTGTTCAACATATCACTATTGAGGAAATACATGGCTAACCCAATGCATGTAATCACCTATGAAGAAATAGAACATGAACAAGATCTGTCTTATTATAAATAGCCTTTCAAGATTCTTGATACCAGAGAACAAGTGTTGAGAAACTAGACGACTAGTCTGGAAAAAGTTCTTTGGAGAAACCATAAAATGGAAGAGGCGACATGGGAACGAGAAGAATGTATGATGAAGAACCACCCAAAAATTTTTATGCAGTAATATTATAGTGATTTCGAGGATGAAATTATTTTAAGGAGGGGAGAATGTAACACCCCAAACTTCCACAATACGCTTCTCTTTGAATAATGCAATAGCTTGTGTTGTATGCAAATTCGAGTTCTAGCACACCACAACCAATCAAACTAGTCATTATGAATAGTAATACCCACTTTTTGAAATTTTATAAATTTTATTTTTAAAAATGTACTTTGTTTTTGGATTTATAATATCAAAATTATCTTAGGGTGAATTTTTGGTATTTTTCTGAAAAGTTTCAATTTTTGATGAATAGTGAAAAACAATACGTTATTGTTTAAAACCGAATTTTATTTTAATAATTATTATTTTTACTTAAATTTATTTTAAATTAAAAATAGATTAATAATACTTATATTAGTTCAATGTAATTCATTGGAGTCATTTTATAATAAGATTAGATATATAAAATTTTATTGAACTTTTTAACATCTTTTCCCCAGCTTCTAGGCACATTTACAAATTTGCATAATACATAATTTTACTGCATCTGTAAATTGAATTTAAAAAATCCGAGTGACATGGTTGACATAATTAAGTAAAATTTTGTTCAATATGATGAAAATAATTTTTATTGAATAATAACTTTTGAATTTCATTTACCACGGTTATAAGTAAATAGGGTAATTAAAGGTAAAAATGATATTATAATTACATTAACACATGTCCTAATTCTATTGGATAAGTTTTTTTCAACCAAAATAGACCTTAGGAATAAAATATGACCCTCTTTGATCCACTTGTTTTATATTAGGATATTTATTTTTATTTTATTTAAATAAGAGTTAAAAGTGTTAAATTCAACTTTTAATAACTAAAATGTTTTTAATATTGGGATATACATAACGTAATTTTGACTATAAATATTCATTATAAATATAAAAATATTTCCTACATCATGGTATTTTATTTATTGTTTTTATACATTAAATAATTAAATTTATTTATGACACTCTGATGACGCAACAGTTACCTTATTAATGAAAGATTAAAATAATTGATATTATAAATATAAAAATAAATTTAAATTGAGACTTTTGATGCATTACAAAAATTTTATAGGTTAATATTACATTTTTGGGTTTATTTAATGTATTTATTTCTAATTAATAATGCTTTTTTGACTTTTACAAAAAACCAAATACTAAATAGTGTCAAAATGGACAGAAATGAGTTTTTAAAACAAATACAATATTATTAAATGACATAATAATCATAAAAATATAAGGTTTGTAAAAATGACTAATATAATTATAGATATCTCATTAATTAACTAGATGAGGTTCTCTTGTAATTTTATAGTAAGTTTATTAACCATGTAATATAACAATACAAGAATACATGGTGAAAGTTAAACTATTTAACCAAGAGTTAAATCTAAAAGATAAGATTAATATGGTGACCTAAACTTATCTGAAACCTATTTTTTGAGAGTATTTCAACCCATCCCTACCTTATCCTCTAAATAAATCCATTTTGAGCTATTATAACCCGAAAAAAAAATTATAATAAAATAATATATCAAGCTTTTCCTAAAGTGACCCTCACCTCTCTTATAAAAAAGTTGTTCCCCTTATCTTAATTTCCCACCTCCAAATCCTTTTGTCTCAGCCAACCACTACTCAAATATCCTCCCAAATACTCTCATTTAATCCTAGAGTCCTTACTTTGATCATAAATCCAACCTAAGAATCCCTTTTGATCAAATCAAAATGAAGCACCCGGAAATGAGTTAATTATTTCATCACCTCTTTCAAAGTTCTTTTCTTCTTCCACTTCCTCTTTATTTGTTGTTTCCATAGAAAATTTATAACTCCATTACCTTCAATATACTGTGATGTGATTATAAATATGGTACAACCATATTCATTATTCTATCCATCCTATGAATGACAAAGTCACCATACGTGTGTACGTATGGCTTACCGTCTCCATGTCGTGGTGTAGTTTGTTATTTAACACTTCATTATTTGGATGGGTATAACAGTGAGTAAAAATAATATAAATAATAAATATTACATGTTAATTATTTTCTATATATGATATACCATCCAATTTTATACTATTTCACCATCAATAGAATGATATTATCGCTCGTGCGTATGTACGGATTACCATCTCCACGAACGCGATGAGATTCATTCCCTATCATAACCATTCAAGAATAATTTTCATTTTATGATTAAAAATAATGTTTAAGAACTTAATATTATTCTGTATTTGAATAAAATAAATCCAATCTAAAACATACATGACTTACGTAACAAATCATATAAAGGAAAATGAATCAGTTAACACCAGAACAAATGATACTACTAAAATATTATTAACAAAGCAATATTAAAAGATCATATATGATATCATATTTATGTATGTGGTTCTTATATAATTTAATAATAATTATTTAACTATGATATAGGAGGTTAGCGTACCCTCAACTAAAGAAAATTACATGGTAAGGGTTAATTTTACAATCTCTTTATTATCTGAGGTTGTTTATACATAAGCATATACTAGGAATTCATTATCTTCCACATCTGTGTTTCTTAAAAATGTATTTCAAAACATTTTTACTATTTCAAATAATATGGGTTAAATTCATTTATACCCTTTTTTGACTTTTTAAAAAAAAAATTAAATGAATCTTTCGGTTGTTTTCCAAACAAGATACTTTATGACATTTTCTACAAATTAAGGTAAGAATGTTTTTTAAAATTATACGGCAGGTGTGGCTATTTTCTGTCGTTATAACACCTTTGAAGATTCTTATACAAGCTTATATGAATATTTTCAAAATAAATTTTTTCTTTTATAATTTAGTGACTTTTAAATGATTTCAAAATTGAGAGAGATATTTCTCTCAAATAGTATTGATTTCATATATGTCAACATCCTTTGATGGATTTTACACTTGTTTGAAGTTGATTTATTATAATACAATCTTCCATATTGTATTGAAGGTTTTTTGATATGTTTGACTATAGATGTTTTATTTTATACCTTTCATGGTTTATGGTTAAAGTATTAACATTTCGTATGCTAGTTTTAATATGAATGTTTTTGTTATGTTTCAACCTTTTCAAATGAGGAATGCATCGGACTTAGTAAGTGACAGGTGGATCCCGTTATAGTTCCTCGATGCGTCGGTAGGTATCATGAGACAAACTAGTGTCTTGGAACAGGGCCTTGAAAAAAATTTATTTGTAGTATTTGAATGAGACCTTGACTATGTGGTTATGATGTCCGGTATTTTTCATTCTATCATTATGGAATTAGATATTGATATTACATGTGATTATTTGACAAGTAGAATATCAATGTGAATAAGTAAATGGAATTATTTGATTTATATTTACTATATTATACTGAAGTTTAAGTTTAAAAGGCTTGTGTTTTAGTCTTATACCTTTCCGTAAATGTTTATACTTATTTATGATAGTTTCCATTATATTTTTATCCTTAATGAGCATCATAACTCAACCCTTTCTTATGTTTTCTTTTTCCCAGGATGTGAAGAATTATATTATGAATGACCTGCAGGGATTGGCTAAGGGATATGAGTGTGTGTTAAAAGGGGACACAATGTTGTTGTTTTTTTATTTCATGATGTAATCTAAAACTTATGAATGTATGTAGTACATCCAAGGATACTAAACTAATTGGTCTTTAGAGACTTAATCTCTTATGATCATGCCAATGTTACGTAATAATGTACTAACTCTAGATAACTAGGTTCAGGGAGTTACAAGCACTCCAATGATGGGCTGGATCCACAAGGTATTTGTTTTTACAAACTAATGAAATGTTCTGTCATTAATTTTGATACATCCTCTTGCATGAACACACTTTTTCTTTCTTTAATTATTTTATCTCAATCATATATATGAAACAACTAGAGATCAATCCATAAGCTCACATGGGTCATACTTAATGTCAGAGACAAGGTATGATCAAATAATTATTCACTTTGTATGAGAGATCCAAATTATCATCAAATACTTGGGGTCTAATATTGTTGAATAGCCACCATGATTGTTCGAGCTAAGAGAGGATATGGCTGGAGAATAGGGCTATCTGAGTATCCAACTTTTCTTTCCTGATGTGCACTAGTGCCTAAATTGGATAATTCCAGAGGAGTTAGAATCTATCCAAAAAAAGTGGAGTGAGAAGTGTGAATCATGATACCCATAATTCATAACACAATGGGAGAGGAATCACGATATAGTATAACTATTAACAATGTTTGGTAACATAGCATCCATATTTCTTAGACTGAATTTGTTACAAACAAATAAGGGTCGACTACTGACCATGTTCAAGACAAGGGACCTTTCTTGAATTTTTTTCCAAATTCTTTCAGGGCGTTGGCTGAGATCCATGTGTCCAGGAACCATTCTGTTAGGGGGTCCCTTAAGAAGTGAAAAAGCATGAGGATCCAAATAAGGTGCATGAAAATCATTGAAGTGGAGTGATGGAATGTTAGAATGGTTTTTAACACTCTAAAAATTATTCCATCGTGGATAAAATCGCATTGGTATAGGCACATTATTTTAAAAAAAATCAAACCAATCTTCTAGGGGAGGGTCCTATCAAATGACAATAAATTTCTGAAGATGTGAACAATGCAGTAGATGAATAGTTTCGGCAGAGAAGACCTCTTGGGTGAGGCCAAAGATAGTTCACAGTTTTACGTCATGCCAAATAAGGATCTTTAAAATGTAGTTTAATGTTGTATGGTAATGATGATTCATGGTATAATTTAATGTAATGTGATCACAACTAAGGAATGTATATCTGTAGGATAATTGTGTGGCATGGAGGAAATGATACTGATGAGAATAATCCAAAGGGGGCTTGAACATCATACAAGTGTCAGAAAAATCATGGGGAAGAAGAATATGTGATATGGTGAGAGACACACCTGATATGAAGGAGTGCCAAGAGGGCCTACTGACACATCAAATATCACTGAGTGGATCCTAGTTTAAGGACATAGAGTTTGGACCATGGACCCCTCATGTGGATAAAACATATCGATATTCACCCTACCAAAACTCTTAATCCCACATAAGATATGCTCAATATAGGAAACAAGAAATGGTAAAGTGGGTTTACCTAACTTGTGTGAGTACATATTAGTGAGAAACACCGAAGATGATGTCCCTCTATGATAAAAGGATGTGAAAAAGAGGTAAATAGATAATTCTGAGGCCTGAGTGAAGGGAAAACTGGTGAGTAAGGGTTGGATGTTAACCATGTTCAAAACCTAGGGAACATAACTACACTAGGAAAGAATGATCTGAGAAAATATGGGATCAACTATTGGCCAGGTTCGAAACGCCATATCTGCTGCCTATTGTCGAAGATCCATTAGGGTGTTGGCCTAGGAAGGGAGGTGTTACAAAGTGTCATGAGACCATCAGCATTAGGGGGTCCTTATAGATGTGAAAGATGATCAAAATCCAAACATAGAAATAACATAGGTATTGAAATGGAACGTTAGAAAGTGAGTTTCAGACCTAGGTGTACAAATATTTTAAGGTCACATTGCATAGACCATGGAAAATAGTTTAAGGTCATGTTGCTCAGGCTATAAAGTGTCTAGTTTTAGGATATTCATATAGAACACATGAGTTAAAAATAGACATGAGTAAGTACTAGGAGGCTCATGTGTTTCATAAAAAATTAAATATGAATAGCATAAAGTTTAAGGCCATAATGCATGGACCATAACGGAGACCATAGGGACAAAAAGGTAAATGAACATGAGGTTCGGGATGAAGAAAAAAAATTTGGGCATCACTACAAATCCCATAAGGATTGAAATCAATCCACATATAGTTCTATAAGACAGCGTGGTAGGATACCATAACTAGAGAGCCAATCCTCTCTAGAAAGGAAGCTAAAGCATCTCATGATTGGCATAAGGAATATCAAAACAATTCAAGGTAGAATCATAGTATAATGTCATGTGGATAAAATCAGATTTTAGTTTAAGTTCATAGAGTTTGGACCACAGGCGGTAGCTCAAGTGCATGTGTAGTACAACGTTTTGAAAACCACGATGTAAATGAGGCCAAGGAGGACCAACACCACACTATAGATCCCATAGGATTCTTCCATATAGTATAAAGCAATTTTGGTTTGAATATAATGAGGCTAGAGGGCCGAAATCTTTTATGGATATATGGCAGGGTTGAAAGACAAAGTCTTTAGATGTCGCTACATATCCAACGAGGGTAGGAATCATGTAAAACATAGTTATAAGATCCCTTGTAGTTTAATGTCATATGGTGAGGATGAATGTGATCTAACATGAATGGAATGAAATGTTGTGACAGGGCACAAGTATTGAACCTGGTCTCTACTACGTATTATGTGAGGGAAATAATCAAGCCACAAGTAGTTCTTAGATGATCTCATTGCATAGGTCTAACCAATGCACAATGAGAGGGGCTTTTAATTTTTTTTTCTCATTAACTCATTTTTAAGGGGCTCGAATAGGATAGGAACTCCCAGTATAACTATGTATCCCATGCGGATGGGAATAAATCCATACATAGTTCTTGCATGTGTCATGTCAAATGACTATTTCCAGGGGTGATGCTCTATCAAGAAATAACACCAAGATGCGATGTTGTTTTTGTCGTGCAGACAGGATGATAATTGTAATGTAGTTTTAAGTCATGCAGATAAGACATGGGTGTGTTCCTTTTTAGATTGTTTATAAAGGACCATAAATGTTGTGTATTTTATATTCATACATCTAGGAAGTGGATTATATATAGTTTGTAAACGTATGAATAGGATGTGTATGTCATAGTTTAGGGTCATGTGGTAGGATTATTCTGTACATTTTTATGTCATGCAGTAAGGACACTAGTTGTTATGCAGTTTATCATCATGTTGTTGGGACATAGACATGAATATAGTTTAGAGTCATGATTCGTGGACTCTAGGGGATGAAAATAGTTTGAGTTCATAATTCTTGGACCTTATATGGATAATTTTTGTTCATTTTCCATGGACCATAAGCTCTTAATTTAAGGTCATATAGTTTGGACCATGGGAAAAAAGAACTTATTTTGGAGGTGTGTAGTATCATTTCATGGAAAACCCAATGTGAATGAGGATCAAAGAGGTCTTACACCACACAAAACATTCCCAAGAGAACTATTTAGAGGCTCATTTAAGGTCTTTGAGTTTGGACCTAAAGGCTCTTAGTTTAACGTCATAGATTTTAGATCATAGGGATTGTGTAGATTCTTAATGTGGTTAGAAATCCTACCAAGACTCCTAAGCCCACATGAGCCATGCTCAGTGTAGGAAACAAGGAGTAGTGTAAGGTTTTCCCTATCAGATGTATAAGAATACAATAAGGGTGAGTAAATTTAGGGTCCATAATTTCTTGATGATACTGATATTTCCATTCAATGTGTGTGGATGCATGGAGGAGAAACACTGGGGGTTCTAGAGTTACATTATAACATTGAGAGATGGGAAGGATGTAAATCAAAAACTCTGATATCTGAATTATGGAAGGGGTGACTGATGGATAGGACCATTGTTTACCATGTTCAAAACACAAGGTTGACCACTACACCAATCAAGGAGAGGATGTGAAAACGAATAATAATTTAATGATCATGTTCAAAACATGGTATTTGTTATTTTTTGTGGGAAATACATTAGGGTATTATCCTAGGATGGTAGGTGAGCTGAAGCTGCATGATACCATCATTATAAGGGGCTCTTTCTAGATATGAAGTATGGTGGGAACCCAAACCCAGAAAGAATCAAATTATAAAGACGAGTTAGGGAAGTGTCTGAATAGAACTAAACTCCTTAGGTCTTGTTCCCTAGCACCTCAAAGTACATTAGTGGCAGGACCCAAATTTATTCATATTAGAAGATCCTAACATTAGAAATATTTTAAGGTCACATTGGTTTTACCAAAAGTTCTTAATTTAATGTCATAGAGTTTGGACCCTAGGGATGAAATTTCCAAAGAAGAAATATGTAGTGTAGTGTTATAAAGCTACCCAAAATGAATGAGGACAAAGTAGGCATGTACCGCATCAAACATTCCAAAGAAGAACTTACACACATTTTAATTTCTTAATTCTTTGACTATATAGGATGGGGAGATCTAAGATAAGGTATATGTGTAGTGAAACAATAACATCCTAATATGAATGAGGGTCAAAGAGGCCCATGTCACATAACAAATCCTCAATGAAAAACCTACGCACAGTTTAATGTCATAAGGCATGGACTTGGGTTATCAGTTTAATGTCATGTTCCTAGGATGTAAACTCAATGTTTAAGGTGATAGAGTTTTTCCCATAGGGATTTTTCATCACTTCCTTGTGGTTGACAATCCTACCAAGACTCCTATGCCCATATGATCCATGATCGGTGGGGGAAATGATAAGAAAATAGGATTTCCAGAACACGTGGAAGTTCACATTAGAGGAATAGAGAATTCGGTTTAGGGATGTCCCAAATACACTAATCATCTTCCTCAATGCGCATAGGTGCACAGAGGTGTAACACCAAAGGTTTTTGAGTTCCATTAGAAAAACGGGAGTGTAAAATGTGAATCAAAACACCCTATATCTAGGACACAATGAGGGTGGTGTGATTATGGAGGATAACTATTGACCTTGTTCCAAACATAGAATCTATATCATGTTACCTAGTATGGGAATATAAAAATGAGGGTCGACCACTGACCATATTCAATACATAGGTTCTATCTTGAAATGTTGTTCAAATTACTCTAATGCATTGGCCCATGAATGTAGGTGAGCCATATGGCTAGGAACTATGCTTTTAGGTGGTCCATTCAAACATCAAAGATGATGGGGACTCAAATAAAGGGATATATGAAGCATGGAGATGGAATGACAGAATGTCCATGCAGAATCCAACATTCTAGGTTCTACATCACATCACATAAGAGAACGTTAGTAAGGTTGATTAGATAGAGGGATTCAAACCCATTTTCAAGGAGATACTTCTTGATGTAACCATTGGATGTGTCATGGTATTGGAAAAATTCCAAATACATAACATGAAAAGAGGTAAAAAGTTTAATGAATCAGTGGCCAAACTCGAAGAAAAAAATTCCAAGCATTGCTACATATCCAATAAATATGGGAATCAATATGTACATAGTTCTATAATTTCATGTAGTTTAATGTCATAAGGTAAGGATATAAGCTTCCATTCCTTTTATCATTATGTGTCTAGGATAATGAATGTAATGTATTTTATCATCAAGTAGCTTAGAAATAGTGGGAGAGTACCTCAAAAGTAATACATGTGACACGACTGTTATAAACTAGTGTGAATGGGGACTAAGGAAGTCCATGTTCTTCCCTATGTTTATTGGGAAGGATTGTGAATAGTTTAAAGTCATAATTCCTAGACTTAGGCTTCCATTTTAAGGTCGTAGTGTTCGGACCATTGCATGCATCTCCAACGAATATACATAGCATGACGAGGTGACGAACCCAGTGTGAATGTGGACTAAGGAAGACCATTTCTATAAAACATATTCCTAAGGATACATGCATAATGTTTTGACTAATGATGCATGGACTTGAAATCTTAGTTTAAGGTCATAGATTTTGGACCATATCAGAGGAAAAGGGCGAAAAAGGATGATGAACCTGGGGCTGGACATGAAGACAAAATGTTCAATCATCACTACATATCTCATAAGGATGGGAATTAAGCCTCAAAACATTCTTGAGTTCCATATAGTTTAATTTCATGTGGTGAGGATGCTAGTTGTGACATATTTTATTTGCATGTGGCTAGGACATTGGGGGAGAGGTATCCCAAAGGGTATGTGTATGGCTTGGGAAAAAATCTGACATGAATGAGGAATATGGAATCCATACCACATCACACACTCCCAAGAGAGAACTTATTCCAAGGGCTCTAAAGGATGAAATTACGGTTGGGCCCAAACACTAAATGTGTGGTCGTTCCTATGTTTCCCATAAGGATAGAATTAAATACATACATATTTTTTGAAAGATGGTATGGTGAGTGGCCATTTCCAAAGGTGATGTCCTCTCAGGTGAGAACACCAAGATGTTGTGTCATTTTTCATCTTGCGGTGAGGATAATGATGTCACAGTTTAAGTTCTTATGATAGGACCAGTCCATTTAGTTTAACATAATGAGGTATGGATGGGGGATATAACATTTTTTATCATCATGCAACTAGGATGATTCGACACAATTTAACGTCATGTTTTAGGGACATATGCAAACAATTTGAGGTCATATCTCCAAGACCATAGTCTCTTTCCTTAAGGTCATAGAGTTTAGACCATAACATGGTATAGTTTAACATTATGTAACCATGATGATGTTGTTGGGCAGTTTTACATCCTTAATATTTGACGAAGATGATGTCTTACAATTTAACTTCATGTTATCGAGATGAGGGGGTTGGGCAGTTTTACATCATGTTGCTCGGATGGAGATGAGTTCATACATTTTAACTTCATGTAATCGGGATGAGGGTTATAGGAAGTTTTATATCCTATAGATTATATGGAGATGAGGTCATACAGATTAACTTCATGTAAATAGAACAAGGGTGATTTTTATTTTTACATCCTACAGCTTTCATAGAGATATTGTATGTGAAGTAAAGTTTGAGTAACTTCTCATTGGTCAAAGGATTGATATGCTCCCCATTCATGGTGTCCAATGAGTATGTGCCATTAGGTTATATATTATGAATGATGAATGGACCTTTCTATTTGGGTTCCAACTTCAATGGCTTCCTTCTAGGTATCATCAGCTCTCAGAGGGTCAATATTATATCACCAGGCATGAAGGATCGGGGATGAACTTTCTTGTTGAAATCTCAAGATATCTTATCCTGGTGGATATCTAAAATTTTCAAGGCCTAGATCCTATTCTCATAGAGGGATTACAGTTCATCTAGATTGAGACCGACTATCTTGTATGACATCTTCTGGTCATAGATAGCTATGCGAAGTGATAAAATATAAATCTCAATGGGTAGGGATGCCTCTTTTCTATATAACATGGAATATGGGATCACCTGGGTGGAATTATGAGTGGTCCTCCAATGGACCCAAAGAGTATTGGGGAGGTTTTTTAGCCAACTATTCTTTTTATGAACAACCATCATTTTGCAGAATGTTAGATAGGGTCTTTTTTAATATGTTGTTCGATCCATTTTATTGTACATTAAAGTGAGAAGTGTGGTTAGATTGGATGTTGTACTTGGTGTATAATTTTTCATCACATCTACTCATAAATTGGTGTCGTTTCCAATGAGAATAACATAAGAAACTCCAAATAGGTTGATGAAACTCAATGATATTAAGGGAATTTAATTCCTTGAGTGGAATCACCTCTTCCCACTTGGAAAATAAGTCTGTTACGGTTAGAATAAACCTACACTGGATAACTATCATTGGTGGATATGGTCCCATTTTATCGATTTCCCAAACTAAAAATGTCCAAGAATACGTGGTTGTATGAAGGGGATTTGGTGGTCAATGAAAACATTTGGCATGGATCTAACCTACGTGGAACCTTTTAGCGAACTTGATATATTCATGGACCATGGTGGGCCCAAAGTAACACAAAATTTGAATCTTTTGGGAGAGTTTTAACTCTAACTGATTAGATCCACAGGACCTAGAATTAACTTCTTGCATAACATAGTGAGTCTCATATACTTGAATACAATTAAGGATAATTCTATCAATCCCATACTTTTAGAGGAACTACTTTAGGATGGGACCACTCTAGAGGGTAAACCACACAATGCATTGATGGATTTGCTTACAGCCATCTCTATCTGTCAGGATATTTCTATAATAGATGTACTTTATGAAAGTATTTGTCCTATCGTTGGTCTCTTATACTATGGTAGGGGGATATTGAGGTCCTAATGTAGAATCGCCATTGGTAAGATGGCCTACAAGCTGGTTTTCATCATCATCCAAAGTGACGAGAGTGATGAGCCTTCGATTCACCATATGGATGGTCAAGTCTCCTTGGTCAGGCTCTGTGAGAGATGTGTCTAGCATGGCCAAGGGATAATATCGACCATTCTGTGATCAGGGAACATGAGTGACCTCTGGCTGAGAAGGTAACAGAGCCATCTTCTAGTGACTGTGGTCTAATAGGGGCAGAAGATTTGGTTTCCTAAAGATGTAGTCACCATTGATCTTCTTGATGACTAACTCAATGTCTCCCTTCACATGTAGGTGTGGAACTTCAATCTTGAGATCCAGCTCAATACTAGTGATGAGATCTAAATACATTTCCTTGTTGTTGGTGCAGAATTATAACAATAAGAACGAATAGGGAAAGACAACCTATGTAAGAATGATGAAGATGATTCTCAGGCCTAATCTATTGAGTTTGGGATTATTGATCATTCTATCTATTGGGCTCTGGTAGGCACCATCAAAATAAATCTTCCAACATGATACAACCTGGTCCACTAAGAAGATTGCCTCTTTTGGAAATTCAAGATCTCGAGATTTCTCTGAAAGGGGTGGATGGGTAGCCAGAAAATCTCTAAGCACCTAACCCTTGATAGCTTTTTGTAGAACTTACCTGATTTCAAACTACTAAAGGATCCCTACCCACCAAGCTAGATTACCTATCAACATAGTTTGGTTAAGAATATACTTTAGTGTATCCACATGGAACACCATATTTATCTCATGATTTTGTAGATAGTTCCACAACTTTTACACTGGAAAAACTAGTGTAAGGTAGTTCTTCTCAATATAAGAATATATGCTCTCTGTTTCTAGGATCATACAACTGAGATAGTATAAAATGTTCCATGTCCCTTCATTGTTCTTCCAATTGAGAAGGGAACCAAGGGATCATTCCAGGGTGGCCATATAAAGGACCAGTGGATTCCTAGAGACATGTGGCATCAAAACCAGAGGTTGTAGTAGATACTTCTTGATCTACTCAAATGTGGTCTGACACTCTACATCCCAATTATAGACAACAACATTCTTCATGAGTCCGTAAAAGGGATTAAACTTGTTGACTATATTCAGATGAATTATAATATGTAGGCTATGTGTCCTTGAATGACTTGGAGATTTCAAATTTTACTTGTAGGAGGCATATGATGAATAGCCTTGATCTTATCTAGATCGATCTCGATGCCTGTATATCTAATGAATATGTTGAGAAGCATTTTATAGGTAACCCAAAATCATGATTTAAGGGGTTAATCTTCATATTCTAGGAGTGGAGGAAGCCAAACATTTTCTCAATATCTTTGAGATGGTCCAAAATCTGGAGGTATTTGACCACCAAATCATCAACATAGCACTCCACTAGCATCTTGATGATCAGTTTGAATATTTGGTGCATAACATGCTGATAGGTGGCTTCTATATTCTCCAAACTGAAGTGAATTACCCGATAGTAGAAGGTCCCTTATCGTTCGTTGAAGGCGGTGGACTCTTCATCATCATGGGCTATTTGGATTTGGTTATACCTGGAATATCCATCCATGAAGGAGAGATCTTGAAACCCAGTAGTGGCATCGATCAACAGATCTATCACAAGAAGGGGAAAATCACCCTTCAGACAGTGAAGGTTGAGTTCTTGGAAGTTAATATAGACATTGATCTATCTGTTCTTCTTGTTGAAAAGAACAATTTTGGTTATCCATCTGGGGTATTATACTTCCTTTATAATGTTGGATTTTATGATATTATCAACTTTTGCCTTAACCATGGCACCATGAGTAGGGTGAATCTTTATGGGAGGATGTTTGAACATGTGATGAATCACCAAGAGACCAAGAAGGTGGATGAATACATGAGGATCTAGTTCTATAATATCATCAAAACTCAACGAAAATACATTTTGATTCTACTTTAATAAATCCACATACTAATTTTGTTCCTCTACAGGCATAGATGCACTAATCACTGTTGGCCTCAGGTCTTTCTTAGTACCAAGATTCACATGTACCAACTCATAGATGGTTGTGGAGACACCCTATTTGAATACAGGATAATTATATTCAAAATACTATTCATCATTTTAGGTAGTGGAATTAATGGGAGGATACGGTTCATCCAAGCCAGAAGATCCATGTGGAACACTAGTTCCCACTTGGACAGACATGGAATCTTAACATGGAGAATTATGCACTACTGAAACCATGGTAACAAAGGTTCTTCACCCAATTCCATTAGGCCTTTGACCAAGGGTTCCATTCTTGATGATGTCAAATAATTAGTGGTGTAATGTATTGTATCGGTACAACCTTGCTCGGTGGAATAGGAAAGTGTGGCATATGGTTGTTGCCATGGGGAGAACATCCCAGTACATGATATGGGTAAGGGGTTCTGGTATCAGTTGATCCAGAAGTTTTTAAGAGTATATAGTAATCTTAAGATGTTCCTTTTACCTGGTAACATGCTTCCCCATCTTTCTAGAAAAAAAATTGTGTCCCAAGTCTGGGGTTGTGGCCTCCAACCAGTGAATCAGGATGATGAAAGCATCATCCAAGTCTGTCAATGGGATGGCAACAGCGGTAGTGTACTCAACCTCATTGTCATGAACCCTTTTTCCATTTTTCTTATAATATTTAGTATCCAAATAGTGGGATTCAAAATAGTCAAAGAAATATGCATCACCTTAGAGCATGCCTAATCGAACTTTGATGGAGTACTTGAGACATTGGTGATATTAGGAGGAAATTATAGCATGCATATAGAGTCAGGGTCTACCCATTTGTGCATTGTAAGAATTATCCTTTAAGATGAACATAAACAAATTTATTTTAATCATGCCACCAAACTGGTTCTTTAAGAAAATATTTCCACATAGCCTCTACTCGATCCTATCATAACCCTGAATCTTCAGGTCGAAGGGACTCATATCTGCTTCAGTCAATCCTAGCTTGAGGATCATAAAGTTAAGTATATAATTAATCCCATAACCTGTGCCAATGTGATAATTGTGGGCTTCTATTCCATTGAACTGTAAATTGATGTACATAAGGAGAATTTTCCCATGCATAAGATAGCTTCCATCTTCTCCTAAGAATGAGATGATGTCTTGGATTTATTCTTGCCTAAATTCCTCAGCATGGAAGGCTTCTACAACTGCCACCTCTATTGAAAATAGAAGGGGTCCCTTTAGGTCATGTGTGAGGAATTTATAGATATTTTTTGATAGACATTGATCCTTGAGGATCAATAACTTCATAGGAATTTTGGATATTTTTTTAAGCACATAATACTTCCATTATAGGAACACATTTCTTCTAGGAGGATGTTTCTTTTTAGTAAGATGTATGAGAGGCATTTTTGGTCGAACCAGTGGATTATGGCTAGTGATGGTAATATCCTATTTTTCACTAGCTAAACCATGAAAAATTAATACCATATAACTATTTGATGACTTATGTTTGTCCACAGATGGATTTGACTTATCATGATGTGGTCACGGTATCTCTACCTGGTCAAGTAGCACAAATAGTGGTGGCAGTGAATCTAATAAATTGAAATGAGAGGCTTTTCCATGTTGATATCTTAATTTAGCTAACTTCCTAGTCTTGGTATTGTGTACATCTTGTCTGGAAGTTATGGATTTTTTATTTTGACGATTCAGATATACATGACCCCATTAATGATGGCATCGACCGAGAACTTTAAGAGGACATGTATGACACTCCTCATCACCAGGAACCATGTATGGTTCCACCAAATTGATGATATTCATTAAGCCATACTATTGATCATTACATGAGGAATCTTCCAATACTTGGAATTTTCTGGTGGTGATTCCCATTTCTGGGGGATATGGAGTCACCGAGAGTGTGAGATGCCTTCGGTACCACCAGAGGGATTTTCTTTCCCTTGCACTATCAGTGCCTAATATTTTGAGAAGTAGAGGTTGATATGTGGATATATAAGTGCCAAATGGTGGAGGTATAACAACTTTAGGGGTATTGGGTAGATTTAAATAGGCACGGGTAACATCGGGGGCGTGATAAACTACCTTTCTGGAAAACCAATCATCATACTTCGGAGCCCCATGGTTGGAGACATGTTGACATTCACCTTCTCTATCATTGTAAGTCTTTATAGAGATGTGTGCCACCTATGATGGGGCATGACCTAATCTGACTGCATTTCTTTCAACCTAGTCCTGGCACTACAGGAAAATTACAATTTTGTGGTGGTTATTTTTGGATATGTGGGTGGTTTAAACCGCCTCTATATGCTTATGCGGTGGTTTCCGCAAACCGTCACTAAATTGTGTGTCCGGAAACTATCGGTGGCAGTTAAAGTAGTTTAGCGGCGGTTAATGGGAACTGTCATAGTTGGTACATTTTTATAGCAGTTATAATGTTTTTTCAGTGGTTTTTTTGGGAAGAGAATTAATATTTTTAGTGGATTTTTTAACCACCACTAAAAACATTATAACCGCTGTGAAAATGTGCATGGAAGATGGGACACTGTAGCAGTGATTAAAACTACCACTAATTTTAAGACCATATTGGCGGTTAAAACCACCGCTAATAGAAAAATACCAACATTTAGTGAAGATTTTAACCACCGCTAAAAACATTATAACCACCGAGAAAATGCGCATGGAAGATGGGACACTGTAGTGGTGGTTAAAACCACCGCTAATAGAAAAATACCGACATTTAGTGATGGTTAAAACAGATGCTAAATATACCTGTTATAGTTAGCGATGGTTAAAACCACTGCTAAAAACATATTTACAAAAAAAAAAGTAGTTTCTGCAGCCCATGTACTAGTGCCCTGAAAAAAAACCATTCCAAGAATACCAAAAGACCAACATAATACATACTACAATCAATATGAAAACATATGATTAACTAAGCACAACCAAATTAATCGTTTAGTGGGTAAATGAATGCAGATAAACATATCACATGGCCATTATACCTTTAAATAAAGTTATAAAGAAGCATGTATGTCATATTTCATGAAAATAATTACAAGACAAGGTTCAACCTATTCCATCTATACCAGTTCCAACCCTGACATAACCATTCATATCAACATATATCCCACTATCATTGGTTATAACTACTCTAAAAACTCAGGCATCCCTACTTATACCTCATCAACTAATAATCATCCCAGGATCACATAACATTATATATAAAGGCCTACATCCAGAGAAATAAAAAAGACAAAAAACATCAAATATAGTCAATATGGAATCTAGTCCCTAAAATAATAATCCATCCATCATAAGAAAATGGTCTTACTCGACACCATAAATTTATCTTTATCGAACTAATTGTTCAATTAAAGTCTTCGATTAATCAATTTATTTATGATTCGTTACTAATATTGAAAATTTAAATTAACTAGAATGCCCACCATCAAATATTCTTGTTTAAATAAAATTTATAGAATAAATTCACAATAATATGCCTCTAATATTAAAAAAATGAATTTTTAACTTCATTATCTTTATCCAATTCCATTTACATATTTATGAACAATTTATATAAACATTCATTAGGCATCAATTTATTTCCATCAAATTCTAATTAATAATATTGTAGTAAAAAATATAGATTTTATTATTTTGGAAAACAATTATAACCAAAATTACATTGCACAATGATTTTCATCATATTATAATTTAGGGGAACTTAGGTTGATATCCAATACTTGGTTGAGTTCACATACAAATAAAAGGAGAATTCAATTAAAATGACACATTTTGATGCTCTTTATGGTTGGATGTTTAATTCCCTAATATGTTAGAATTAGGATGGGAGGTAGTAATTGTGAGTCGTTCGTGTTTTTAGAGGCATTTGTGAGAGTGTACTAGATCAAGAATCATTTAATCACTTCTCATTTAAAATAGAGATCATATGACAATGGTAGGAGGAAACACATTGAATTCATTTTGGGTGTTTGAGTTTTATTATGAGAGACTCCTCAATTAGGGAATCAATGATTTCAGAAGCAAAGGATGATGGCACCAAATTTTATGGGGTTATTTGGGATTATCAAGAGTGTCATGAAAGTGAAATTATATTTGGAATTTCCTCTACAATATCAAAGAATGCATGATTTTTTACATGTCTCTTATAATCATTTGTACATTCTCAATCAAAATTATGTTATCAACTATGAAGAATTTTAGTTGGATCCTTACCAAACATTTGTGGAGCGCTTGGTGTGAATCATGGACTGTAGTGAGAAAATGTTTTGAAGAAATTAGATGTCACTTGTTAGAGTCATATGGGAGCATAGATGTATGCAAGAAGAGTCTTATAATTTATAATATGATATTCAAGCTCAATAGCCCTAGTTTTTTTGGTGTGAAATATAGAGGCACTACTCAAGGATGATAAATCCTCAGAGGGGGATATTATAATGACTTGAAGTTTTCTAGGGGACTTAATACTTACATTATACCCTTATTTAATTTTTTTTGAGTTATTATTTTATTGTTTGAATTCTTAAGTTGTTTGTTTTTTGGGTTTTAATATTTATAAAGTCCTCGAAATGGTTTCATGATAGGAAAATTTTCATGGGAAACCATGTGGTTCTCCCCAAAAAACCATGTGGCTTGGTTGAAGAAGGATACTAGGTGGGGAATGGTTAGAACACAGTTAGATATGATTGTGAATCATTTACCTTGAAATATATGTGTCTCGGAATGGAGTAAAAAATATTTTATAGAACACAATTTACCAAATGAGAATATTCATTCATTGACAATGTACTAGAATCTCATATTAAAATAAGGAAGAATGGTGATAAATAAGTATTAGGGAAAGTAAGAAAGACCAAGAGTATCATGAATACCAAGGAAAGTAAACAAGTTTTGATGTTCAAAATTTTTAAATGTTAGAAATGGAAATGTGGTGGTAAAGGAATTGGTATTTAAAATGTAGGATATGGTAGAAATGATTTCATTAGTTTAATTGAATATCTTATCTGCATTGTATGACTAGTTGGTGGGTGTAGTTGATGGTTTAGGGGAATCAATGTGGGTATCCTTAGAGATAATTTATTCATTTGTTAAACAAGTAAATACAAGTTAGAATATTGTTCTGGAATTTTTCATGATGTGCGATAGGTTAGAAGAATGTGAAACTATTTCATGATTAAATTTTGTTATAGATGGAGTGTTTACAGTTCTTAGCATGGTAATGGTCACATATTCCCTGAGAGATGAGTTTATGAGACCCTATAATGCTTTGAAGTAGGATTTTCACCCAGGGCCGACAAACCAAATAAATTTAGGAAAAATAAATCATAAAAAATTAATAATCACAATAAAGAGTCGACATATATGGTGCATACCACACTTGAGAAATAGATACATAAAAGGAAACATCAGAAATCAATAAAATACATAAAAGGTAACATTAGAAATCAAGAAAATGTTAGGTCATGAAAATTTTTGTTGGAAAATATGTGCCACACATGATACATATACAAACTGATTATTACCATATTTTTCCAGCATATCAACAATACTATTAATCATTTTCTGATGATGAACAAATATCGTCACCCACTCCACCTCTATCTCCACTTCCTGCTACCACCTGTAAGAACATTATATTGAAAATTAAATAGTATTGTATATTTATATTTAAACTTAACCAAATGATTATTAAGAACTAAATGATTTTGAATTTTTTTGATTTACCTACTCACCACCAGTCAATGAAATACCACCGGGGGCATATCTTCTCATCTGCTGACGTATACCAGTCAACGCTTTCTGCAAAGAGGATATATAAGCCCCCTGGTATTTAACTATGTTTTGTAGAGAAACAATCTCTCTCTGAGCATCTTCGAGTATGGACTGACCACAACTAGGAGTAGATGAAGATGCAATCCCCAGTGGTCTGCCAAAGACCTCAGATGGTATGGGTCCAAAACCCATCCCGCGCACTCTACCATGATGGTTCTTCCTAAGGACTTTAGCAACCAGGTCATCCTAGGAGACTAAGTAGGACTGCCCAGGATTGGCATCCCATAGTTCTTTAATTTTTAACTATAAATAAAATATCAATGTATATTAACATATTAAAAACTCATAATAAGTTGTTATAATGAAAAAATGAGTTCATACCCCAACTTCTTTTCCAGGCTCATTAACAAAACTTCCATCATATTTTTTGTGAACATCCAACCACACTTCATTTCAGGGTGTTTCGTGCCCTAAACTTTGTGACTACATTAAAAAAATATAAATCAAAAATTTAATATATTAAATGGATAATATTTTCTTATAAATATCAACTAATGAAAATATTACCAGAGTCGATCAGCTTCTAGAAAAGCTTTTTGACCCCGTAGTGTGAGGGATGACTTGCTTATCCCGGCTTGAGGAATTCTTTCTTGAGAGATCCTAAAATAAATAAAATGAATGTTCATAGTAATTTATTCAATGTCATATCATATTCATATAAATTTATAAATGTAAAATAAGGTTAATGTAATAATATATATTTAATTAACATCTTCTTCTCATCATGATGTATGTCAACAAAAACTTTCCATTGTTCTTTGGGTACCCCATTGGGTAGCTTCTCATATATTTGATGGATGATCAACGAAGTATCCTTAACATCTCTCCACAATCTTCATTTGAAGTCTTTCAATTTCATACCAAGATTTTTCAACATCCACTTTCATATTATCACATCAGCAACTGTAAAGTGAAAAAACATCTGTATACAGAAATTAATTTTGAACATATTAATAACATAACATTCAATTATTCCGTAATGTATTAAAATTACCATTATTTGGAAATCAAAAACATCATTTTTCAAACTTGGAGGCATATATCTCCAATCATGATAAGAAATAGGAAGTGAAATGGGCTCCGCTACCAGCTGGCATAGAATTTGGCCAAGTAATCCCACGACATCATCCATAGGGACCCCATATAAATAAAATGGGACAACTGTATTCTCTCCATTAATATTCCACACGTCTGAACTTTTTATATTTTTCTCTACAGTTTCATTTTTTATGTTTAATGAACAAAAAATTACTATAAAAAAGTACAATAAATTTATTTATATTAAAATTTTCACCTATTTTAGTGACCCTATTTTATGCCTATGATGAACTTGAAGTGGCGCACCACCGCCCCACTATTGAGGCTACTAAAGGGGGAGTTGACGACTCAGAATCTAAAGGGAACCTCACAGTGGGAGTGAGAGATTGTGCAAGGGGAGATGGTGCAGGGGGGAAGGTAGCTGGTGACTCAAATACCGTAGGGAGGGAGACAGATGGATAATCATCTATTGTAGTAGTAGATGAAACATTTTATCACTTCCTCCTTAGAATTACTGTCATTTAATCAAATAAAATTAATTTCAGAACAAATATTTCAAAAAAAATATTCAAAAAAAAATTAAAATTGATAATATATTCCCAGTACTAACAAACAAAATATACATAACAATGATAATGAAGGACTGCACAAATGAAATAAGTGGTTTCTAAATGAATAAATAACTACACATACAATCATTTTCCCCTTCAATCATGTTGGTTTCCTGCTCCATTACTTCATCCACTTTATTTATCCTTGCTAGACTAATGTTTTCAATATCATGATGGAAAAATAATTCTGCTTCTTTTTGTTTATGAGATTCAATTTCAAAGGTCAAATCTTCCACTTCATCACCCATATCATGCAAATCTCTTTCTATTGCGTGAACAACTGCACTCCACAATTCATCCAAAACATCATTCACATAATATGCCATTTTTTCTTGTGTTGATAAGATATATGGATCATGTATTTCACGATCACCAACATCCATCAATCGAGAGAAGTTCACAGAAGTAAATTTCAAGGAATCTCTTTTAACACCTCTGATAATATCGACCCAATTGCATTTGAATAAAACAACTAAAAAATTCCCATGGTAGTTTAATTCAATAATATGAGTCAGCTTTCCATAGTATCCCACTTCATCAAATGTAAATATACCGCTATTCTGTGTTTTCAAACCATCTTCTTGATCGACTGTACGAAATCTAAATCCATTCACATTGTAAACATCAAACTTTCTAACTTGTTTTAGAGGACCTCGAGCAAGAAACATCAAATATTCTGAAAAATCTTCTCTATTATCAGTATTCATGATCTAAAAAAATAAATATACATTATTATATTTACAGAATGTATGTTTCAAACTAATATTCGTATTTATTGCAATATTTATGAACTTACATGTCGTGCAAACCATTCTAAAATCTCTTTATTAACAACTTTCATTATTTATTTCTCATTTCATATTCATCCTCTCATTTGTCTCTTTGTTTTTATCCCCAACTCTACAATAAATGGATATACAATTTCACTATTCAGCAGCACATATCTATGTGCCTGTAATAATTCCAATTCTGTCAGTGTCACATTTGAGGTCTTCCCAACTGATCGGACAATAGCAGGAAATATTTTTTATTTATGATGTATTTGAGATTTATTCAATGAGTTTTGAACATTTCCAACTCAATTAAATGTTTTCTTAATATCAAACAAGTATCTAGAACAAAAGGTAAGACACTCCTCAGCCAAATAGCCTTCAAAAATAGAGCCCTTTGGTTGATCTTTATTTCTCACGTATGATTTCAAATGCCCAAGATATCTGTGAAATAAAATAAACACAATTATGCATTTAATTAAGTGCCAAAAATTGTTTACATAACTAAAAAACATATAAATAAAGTACCTATCAATTGGATACATCCATCGATAATGAACGGGGCCTCCTAATTTAGCTTCCTCAACCAAATGCACAGTTAAATGCATCATGACAGTAAAAAATGATGGAGGAAAGACAATCTCCATTTCACAAAGGGTCAATAAAAACCTCTCCTGGAGGTTATTAAGAGGAAATGGATGTATAGATTTCTCACATAGTTTTCTGAAAAATGTGCAGAATTGGAGTACAACATTAGTAACACTTTCAGGTAATAATGTACACAATGCCAATGGTAGTAACTATTATAAAAAAATATGTGAATCATTAATTTTTAATCCATGTAACATACGATTCTTCAAGTCAACACACCTTGATATGTTACTTAAATACCCATAAGATACCTTTACGTTATTTAAAAATCAAAGGAATGTATCTGTATCTCTATTTTTCATTGCAAAAAATGTCAGAGCATACTTTTCATTCTCATATGGCCAGAGATCACGTTTTATGTTCATCAATTTTAAGTCTTTATAAGCATTGAGATGATCCTTCAACTTTCCATGCTCATTAAGCAATGTGAAAATCAAATTTTCACATACATTCTTCTCAATATGCATCACATCAAGATTATGCCGCATCAAATTAAATTCCCAATACGGAAGTATGGAGAATATACTTTTTTCTTCCATTTTTGTGTTCTGATTTCACTTGACAATGCACTTCAAACTCATTTCCCCTATCATTAAAATGATAAACCTTTCCAAATTTTGTTTCATAATTTTCAAGTTGTTTCAATATTTCAAAACCAGTTAACAACTTTAGAGGTGGTCTATGATTAATGATACAGTTAAATATTGATTTTTCTAGTCGAAATCTATGAGATGCATCGAGAAATATTTGATGGCACAAGAAGCACCATTTTCTACTGTGAGGTAGCTATATGGGCTCAAAATAAAAGTTACAAACAGGACAATCCAAAACGTGTAAATGTTCCAACCAGATAAATTCCCAAGCACAAGTCACTAATGGTCCACATTAAAGCAGCATGCATTTTGAACATTTTTTTAGAAGAAGCATCAAATGTCTCAACACCGTTGATTCATAACTCCTGTAATTATTCAATCAAAGGCTTCAAGTATACTTCAATATCATTTCCATGTTTTTTTTCTAGGAATAATCATCGAAATGATAAAAGATGTTTATTGCATACATATCCATAGAGGCAGATTGTAAGGGATCAAAACAACTGGCCAAATTCTATAACTGGTACTCAAAGTACCAAATGGGTTCAATCCATTGGTAGCTAATCCCAACAGAATATTTCTAGGATGAGCTGAAAATTTTTGATGTAATGAATCGATTTCATCCATGATTTTGAATCTTGTGGATGTCTCATTAACCCATCATTTTTATTATCTATAGGATTACACTTCATGTGTTCAGTGGTTTTCGATGACATGAATAATATTTGTAATCGAGGCTTTAAAGGAAAGTAATGAAAAACCATTTCAGGTGTGTTCTTTTTCTTCTTCTTCATGAAACTATGTTGATTCAGACTTCCAACATCACCCATTGACTTCCATCTAGAAGACCAACATTTTTTTCAATTCTGTCTACTTGAATCCTCTCACCCATAAAGCATACAATCATTTATACATGCATGTATTTTTGTATAATTCAGACCAAGCTTGTTAACAACTTTTTTCATATCATAAAAATACTCAGGGATCTTTTCTTCAGTAAATGCATCACGCAAAAATTCCAATATCATGGAAATTGCCTTATTTGTAATTCCACATAGACATTTGATATGGTATAACTTTATCTGAAAAGAAAGATTTCAATATTTCAAATATCCACTATACAACTCTTGATTTCCATCATCAACTAAATCATGAAACATATTTTCCTCAGTGAAGTTTTCTCAAATTTGTCTCCATATAATCAAGAGGAGGATCCAGTGATATGTTACAATCTTGATATGGTTGTGTTATAGTCTCAAAAACACAACTTGTCACGTTGCAATTTGTAGCACCCCCATCTGGTTGTTCTGTTATGTTTTGATGTTGATAGTGGTTTCTTGAAGTTCCAAATGCATCATTTATGAGGTTTTACATTTCATTTTCCATTGTCAACAAAGTTGGGAACTCAATTTGTGGATTAACATCAGTGATTAACCTTTCTGTAATGTTCAATTATTCATGCCAAATCCTACACAAATATTGACCAGGGCATTTATTCAATATTAAATGTTCATAATATTCATCTCTCTTCAACCATCTTCTAAATTTATATTTAGAACATGGACATATTATTCTCCCTTCAACGGATCGATTAGAAATTGCAAAATCTAAAAAATCCTTCAAACCCTTAACATACTGAGGTTTGTTCCTCAGTAATGTGATCCAAATTTTATCCATGTATATCACAATGTTCCTACACAATATTAAAATAAATCAAAACACATTGTTACTACTAAATAGGGAAATAGATTCATATATACTAGTTAAAAAATATATATATATATGTTATATAAGGTTTTCCTATATGAATACATATGGTAAATCACCCACTAGAAAACCAAAGCATGCAAATTAAAAAGATCCATAAAAGAAGAAGAGAACAAGGATCCCATCCCTATAGTTTTTTGTATGTCTTTATCTACCAAAACAGATGGACAAACTGATGATTCCATAACTTTGATATCACTAAGTTAATGGCTTGATAAATCATATAATAATTGAATAGAAGTTAGGAATATGAAATTGAAACAAACTCTTACCTTAAATTAGTGGCCTAAAATTTGGATTCAAAGAGGGTATGGTCTAGGGTTGAGAATTTTAGAACATGTGGGGTATCATGGTGATGTTTTATGGGTAGAAACATTTTTTGACCCTATGTGTGATCAAAATTTTCAGATCTGGGGTGGATCGTGGAACATCAATGGGGGTTGAAACATAATGTGGACCTCTGTCAGAAATAAATTATAGTTGGTCATGTGATTTTTTTATTTTAGTATCTATGTATATAGTTAAGTATACCATGTATTATTTGACCCATTGGTGGGTAGGTATAAGTGGAATAACAAGGATAGGAAAAATCTATGTCTTCTTTGAAATATAGAGGTTGGGTTGTCTTCTTGGTTTCTCTTGGTCCTAATGTGGACTATCTTGGCATGGTAGTGAAGTCTTACTATAGAAATGGAAATTTACTAGAATACAAGGTTTGAATTGGATGTTATTGTGTAATGTGAAAATGGAAAGTTGAAGCATCAATTTGTAAACACTTTTCAGGGTGTTACTAGTAAGAGAGCATATAGCCCATGTGAATTAGAAATTGACATTGATGGATTCATGAGAGTTGATCACATGTCATGATAGAAGTACATGTAATCTAAAATGACAAAACATATATGATAGTGTAAGATTAAGGAAACATAATATAATAAATATGATCCATTTATCATAAAGTAGGCATTTAAGAGTGTAGAGTGTGCATTAACATTTAAGATTGAGAGTACTATATAATTATTAGGAGATAATCTAAATAGAGGAAAAAGATAATCCATATTTTATTGAATATCAAGATAATAATGATATATTTTGGGTGATGAAATTTTTGTTAATGTTATAATACAAGTTAAAGATATACCCTTCTCATTGAATCCATAATAGTGATTCTAGTGGATCATATAGGCTTAGGTGATTATGGATCATTCCAAGGGTAAAATTATCAATTTGGGTGGTGAAACTTGTATATAAAGTGTCTTTTCTATTTTTTTTCCTTAGTGTGTGTGAGTTAAGCAATGAGTTTTATCACTATAATAGGTAATTTAGTTTTTTTTTCTATAAATCCTAAAAAGAAAAATGAATTAGTATTCACTGGTTCAAACCCATCTCACTTAAACAACTTTATACCTGGATCCATCACATGATGTTCCTGAGCATATTTTATTTTCTCATAGAACAGCTACACCTACTTTATCATTCTCTTCACCAAATTTGGTCTAAGATTAATTAACTCTCTAACATCATTCCACCATAATAGATATATGTAAGAACACTCATATGATTTTTTAAATGGAGTATTACAAATGGTTAATCAATAGTTATTATCATAGTAAAACTCAGCCAAAGGAAAATGATTCACCCAAGAACCTATAAACTCAAGAATAAACATCTTAACTACATACATTATCATTTGGATCATTCTCTCTATATGAACTTCCATTTTTGGATGAAAAGTACTTCTTAGAAAAAATAATGAAAAAATAATGCTACAAAATCTTCTAAAATTGGGAGGTAAATTAAGATCTTGATCATAGATGACCATTATGGAAACCACATGAATCCGCACCACAATGGGAACCTATAAATGGAAGAACATACCACAACAATAAATATTCAAAATAAATAAGTAATATTCAACCAAATTTAAAGAAACCAACTCAAAATCGTACTACAACCACACTATAATGGCATACAAACCTTCGTAGAGGGGCAGAAAATGTATTCAATGGTGGTGATTGGCGGCGAGCTGCACTGTGGGGCAGAGAGAAGCATCCATCATTGGAATAGGTCAGGACCGGTAGCAGGGAGGTGAGATAGGGCTTCGGGGGGTTGGTGTCGATGGGCAGCAAGGCGCACTGAAGGGTGGTGGGGTGCGCTTATGGGAGGCGAGGTCACCAGCGGCATGGGTGGGGAGCTGATATAGGTTTCGGGGCTCGCTGGGGTTAGGGAGAGAAGGTATCATCGCATGGGTTGGGGGATAAGGGGGTTTGGGGTTAGGTGGTGTGGGGAAGTGTCACCACTATAAAAAAGTGCTTTAGCCGCGCTTTTTAATAATTCAACACTAAACCATTTTAAAAAAAAGGTTTAGATGTGGTTTCCAAAACCATCGCTAAAAGACAACCTCTAAAGGAGATTTATATTTTAGTGTGGATCCATTACTTGAACACATGTCATCACTTGATGATGTTTCCAAGGATTTTGTGATAAGGGAAGTAGTCTGGTAGATCAGTGAGATTAACCTCCTATGACCTCCTGTATTCTGGAAAATTCAAAATCCCTTGATCTAAGGAACTTTGGAAACAACTGGGAACCTGAGTTTCTTCAAATGAGTAGGTTTGGTTTCACTTATAAAGGAAAGAAACTCTGGGATCTTGGCCCAGATGAGGGGTTGGAGCTTGGTGAGGGGCTAGAACTTAACTTTCCCCCATAGATGGTGGTGGTACATTATGTGGTTTCACCATCTGATTATATCTTGGGTGGTGCTATGCCTAAGGCCAAACCTGATGTTGTTTCCCATGAATAGTCCATGGTATAGTCTCTACTAGTAATAGTTCTAGAATCCTAGGGGCATATATCTATGTGATGAGATCAATCTCTACCTTAGATTCTCTTCTTACAAAAGCTGGAAGAGGTAATGGGAATACTTATTTATCTTGTTGCAAAGATTCATCTAGGTGTTGAACCTTATCATAAAAATCCCAACATTCACCTAGGAAATTCCAAGTGATGAGGGATGGGACCTATTCAGACTTGATATTCCCCCAAACACATCATTAACAGCTTCTCTTGAGTCAGTGAAATGTCGATAGAATACATTAGCCCTTTCCACCTAGTGAAAAAGTCTTTGACTCACTCATCTGGTCCTTACATTCACTTGAAGAGGTTGGAAATACTAGTCCTACATGTGGTAGAGATGAACTAATAAATAAAATTCCTATGAAGATCTTTCTAACCATCGATAGACTGAATGGGTAGCATAATGTACTAGATGATTTTAGACCCTTCCAATGTCTGAAAAAACAATGGAGCCTGGTGGCCTCTTACTAATCTGGAGTTCCCAGCATGGGTCCACACCTTGATTTGATGTGGGATAGAAGTTTTAGTGGGTATCACATAACATTGAAATGGATGAATGTGTTATTCCAAAAATATAGAGGTGCCTGCATGTCATCCACCCATGTCAAATATGACATCCCATCAGGTGAGATTACCACCTGTCGGGTCTCAAGAGCCTCGAGGCAGGAAGCAAGAGCATATATTAGAACATTCTAGCAGGGATTCCTATATTTGATAGGATCCCTAACCACCAATGCATTAACTGGATCATCAGTATGATAGGGATAATCAACAGCTCATGAAGAGTTTTGTGGAACTACTATAGGAACAGCCTGAGGATCTGTTGGAGGAATGACCTCAGTCGGGTCTCGATGAGGATTCTCATGCAGCTCAGGAATATTTAGTGATATATACCAATTTCTCTTTCCATAGGTTCAATTATCTACCCTATTGGGATACGCAATATTGTTTATGTCAATATGGTGCAGAACTCATAGTTTCCCATGCTGCTCTATTGGAAGAGGGTCAAGATTGTATCGAGGTTCACTGCATTCTCAGCCTCACTCTGTAATTCACTCAACAAGGATCCCATCCATGATACTCCTCTAATATTCAAGATTATGGATCAAGGTGCCCATATCAAGAATAACCTCTATCTTCCACATTGTACCAGATAGTTCATAGGGATTAGTGGTCCTGATCTAACCTTTACCCTTTTGGGGTCTTGACCGAATGGCAATGACTCTAAGGGATCTGCAAGGGAAAGTATTTTCCTTTTTTTGTGAGTGGGGATTCTTGTATGAGTGTCCACATAGTACTATGCTATCTCAGGAGGTGATTAATCTTCATCAAGTCCTTCCTTATACTACTTCTCCTTAATAGGATTAAGGTTAGCCATATTCACTATGACTCCACATGGTTTCATATCCTAGATATCACCAAGAAAGTCAGATTGGCGCAGAATGGGACTAATGTGAAGAGAAGCATACTACCCCCATCCAAGAATCTAAAGGTGTGGGGTTTCCTCTTAAATATTTTTGTAGAGAATGATGAAGATCTTAATGCATAGTTTTTGATAGGTCTAGTGGTAACTCAGTGATGTAGGGTGGTAAGCCACAGGAAGTACTGCTAACTCAACCATGCAACACTATTGGTTGATGTCATTATAAAACTCCTGGCTCTTTGGATATGCCAACTGACGATTATGGATGCCAAAATGCATCACCCATTTGGTCTGGTGAAAACACATGACCTTATCTTGGGTGAACGACTCTAGGATGTCAATGTCAGGGTTGGAAATTATCTAGAACAACTCTAACAACTAATCGGTGATGAGGGAATCAAACAAGCTTCTTTATTTGAGAGTAGGTGCTAAATCCTCATTGCCCCATTCTTCAATTGAGGTTGGATGAGGAATAGAAAATGGACCTGATGTGGATCATTTCAATGGTGTACTGGCCAGTGGAGAAAATGTCATGCAAGCTGTTTAACATTCTGGCCTGATTGAACACTGAACTAATAGCTAGACCGAACACCACACAGACTCAATTACTTCTCCCCATACAACAGAGGCTACTGATTAGAAATGAGGATGTCAATGTAGTTTAGTAGGGATATTATTCCCTCATTCTTAGAGTTCACATCATTAAAAAGATATAAAATATAATGCAATAGCAGATGCAGTATAAATAGATGATAAAGCAGTAGAGTAAAAATGTAATAACAATTGAATATAGAATATGGACAATACCAGTTTACACAAATCATTCATTTCAAATGATGATACATGATCTAAAATAGTAATATACAACATGCTTTACAATTCAGTATAACACAAGACTCAAGTAAAGAAGGGAACTAAAATCCCTAAGGCAATCTCTATGAGTATCTTGATCCCCAACTCAATCCTGTACTCCTAACTCCTCAATTACAAGAAAAATTGTACAAGAAATGTCTATATCCCTATAAATAAGAAGGTCTACAATGGCATTAATGATACCCAAGAGGGGTTTGAGATAACATCTTAGTAGGTCAGCACTCATGGTATCTATTCGAATCCAATTTTTTCATATAAATGAAGGAAGTGTGAAATAAATAGGTAAGCAATAAATACAAGTAAAGATTCCAATACAATTTTCTCATGAAATGAACCATTTCAACCAAGAAATGAAATTTATACAGCATAGAATATAATAGATCCACTCTTAGATTATTTAGGATGATAAAAAGATGTGGTTCTTGATCATCTCTAGACTAGTATTATACTAATTTGTATTTTATGAATACAACCACAAAATATTCTAGATAAAAATGGAAGATATAATGAGTCAAGCTGATGAATACATCTATTTCATTTGTCATCCCAAATGAAATCACAACATAGTCAAACAAGTCATACCAACTTTTAAAAGTATCCCATGGTATACTAGATGGCCTCACCCTAAAATGATTGTACCATGATATAAAATCAATCTTTGAGAATACACAAAAACCCCTAAAATAGTTGAGGATATCATCAATTCATGGAAGAGGATTCCATTTATTAATTTCCTCCTAGTTCAGCTTTTGGTAATCAACACATAAGAACCCCATTGCATCCTCCATATAGAAAAATAAAATCGAAGAAACCCAAGGGGATATACTCAACCAAATGAAACATTTAGGATCCAATTATTATAACTAATTATGATGTTTTTGAATCACCCATGGTTCCATTCTAAAAGGAAGAATATTAATTGTATAATCCCTAGGAACCAGCTAAGTGGTAAACTCAATATTACTCTCTTGTGGAAACCCTAAAATCCTCTTATGAAGAATGTCTTGAACTGGTCCACTACTGGAGGGAAGATATCCAACTCTTATCCCCCTTCATCTAGAATAAGAATTGAAACCTAGGCACTATAATGAGCTAGCTACTAATGAATAGGACACTCATGTCCTACATTTATATCTCATTTCCCAAGATGAACATAGTTGTTACCCTTAGTAGACATAAAATTTACTTTCCTACGATAATAGTCAATGTGATCCTGGTATAAAAATAACTATTACATTCCAAAATCAATTAAAATTTGAAAATATCATGTATGAAAAATTCCATAAGGAAATGGTGTCCCCAAATCTTGAGGGAAATCTCTTTACAGTGATGGATACCCTATGAACACACTATTAATAGTGTGTCAATAAACATAACCCCATTCATAAATTCCACCATCAGGCTCAAACAATTCAAAAACCATAATGATATAAATGAATGTGAAGATTAAATTATGAAATAGAGCACAATAAAGCATTAATTACATAAGATTCATACCTCAGGTAGTTGACAACCCAGCCTCTTTTTTGTTAGGAGTGGGATGAACATCATGTAGCTAACTAGTATCTATAAATAGATCTCATTCTTGAGTCTCACATGTTGCACTACTATTTTGATACTATTTATTTTATCGTATAGTTCCATATCCTCCACCCTCACTAGTATTTCTGGTAGAACTCCGATTTCTAGAATGATGTCTATTGGTAAATCCACTCATAGTGCTCTATGACAGCCTTAGTACCCCATCACAAGCCATGTACCAAGGGTTCATGCAGAACCTCTTTAGGGGGCCCATCCTACCATAAGATCGACACACTACTAGTAGTTGAAAAAACAAACATCGCATGTTACTAGGCCTACCACATTGATAGAATACCACTTCTCAGAGAGAACGATCCACTCCCTTGGCTACTCTACACACCACTTCCTTGGTATAAGTTCTCATAATGGAGATTTATACTTATAAAGGTTGTACTAATAGATTGCCTAGATAAAATTATCTACCCTCCATTAGAGACCTCCTTCAACATTACATCAGAAATAAGAGATTAATTTTCCACATCAGTAAATTTCTATAAGGGTAAAATATTTACCTGTTACATTATCTCACATTTGATCCCATCCAGAAAATGTTTCACCCTAACTATCTCATCTTGTACCAACATCAAAGAAAAATGCTCTAGGTCGGGGAAAAGGACAAAATGATTCATGAAAGAAATATTTTCCATGGTCAAGATCATAAACCCTGTGGATATTTACAATTTTAGGGTATCAGGGAAGAAATATTCCAATGACTTTTCTTGGATTTTCATCCATGATATTCCCTTATGTTTCTCTTCATGAACATGAATATACCTCCAAAAGTTCACTATTCATCACAACATATAAGCCACCAAATTGACCCTCCTATTAAGAAGAGTGTCTAATAGGTCAAGGATTATCTCATTAGACTCAATCTACAACTCATCTACCTCAATACCACCCTCTCCAGTGAATGTTTGTGTGATTTTTTAGCTAGAAATACATAGTGGGATTAAACATGGATAACACAACCCACATCGAATCCCTCCCCATAAAATGTATGATGTGTGTGAAATTATCATAGAACTAATATTCCTACTGATAACCCAGATCCAATGGGTTCTATTGTCCCACTAATATATTTTCATTCTCAGCAGTGTCCTCCAGACATCCTTCTAGAAAATTTCATCATGGACGCATCCCTATACTATTCCAAAAGCATATTTCAAGGCACATACCTCATATTTTACATGGTTTCACATAATAGGCATCAAAACTAGCCATAATCAATCTAATCCATGAACACTATCTCAATGGATATGATCAAAACACTATCACTACACCTAACCATCCCTATACATAGCCAATAGCTAACTTAGGGTAAAGGTAATTTTTTATGATAAAATGTAAAGACCTTTAATCTAGTAGCCCAGAGATGGTGGTTACATTATTACATTATCGTAGGATATAAGGAATCACATCCTTAAGCACTGAGTAGGTTGACAGTCTTAGTGAACTATAAATATACATTATTCTATTTTTACATTGGAAGGAAAATATAAAACATAATGAAAGGAATTAATCTACATCCTTGAATTTATTTAAATATTTCATCTTCATATCATGGGAAAAGGGAAAAAATAAGGGTGAACTAAAATTTATAATAAGGGTTACATAATATAGAATCTATAATATGAAAATAAGAAATTATCAATATGGAAAGATAAATAACTAAAAATACATTCCATTTAATCAATAAATTGAGCATAAGGAATAATATGACAGGAATAAATGATGATCAAATAATTCCATATAACTAATAACATGAACATGAATCATATACATGGATATCATAAAAATTAAAATAATTATATGGACATGAATTAAAAATCTCATAATGATGGAATGCATAATTTTGGACATCAGAAAGTTATCGTCAAGTCCTCGTGCAATGATATCTTCCATAAATGGGTAAGGCCCTGATGAAATACACAAACTAGTTTGTCTCATAAGACCTACTGATGAATAAAGGGGTTAAATAGGTCCCCTCCCATCACTTAAAAAGTCTAATGAATTCATTATATGAAATATGATATTATTAGTTCAATTCATAATCAATAAAAAAACACACATATTGGCAATCTAGTGTAATGAATATTAATATTTCCCCAGTAAAACTGATTATAAACTATCTAGAGAATAATTATTGATGTGGTCATTACGAAATATCCCTAGTGGAGTATAAATAAAAATAAATAGTTTTTATCATTGATGAAAATAAATTCCATAAAATATCACTCAAAACATTTTTGAAGAAAATACCCTTTTATTTTAAAATCAACTATTAAAAACTAAAAAAATTTCTAGAATATTAGAGAAAACATTATATTTGAAAATATAGTTGATAAATTGTAAGGGATGCTTGAAATCATTGAGTGGTCATGAAAGTAAAAAAATTATGTTCATGTATTATAAGATTAAAAAACATTCCTTTCACAATTTTGTAAGAAAAGTAAAAAAGTACCACAATCTAAACATGACAGGAATATTTCTATTAAAGGATTTTTTAAAATTAAAATATGAGTAAAATTTTATATAATAAATCATTTTAGAATAGTAAAAATATTATTTAAATCATCCTAAATAAAATATTGATATTGTATAAAAATATTCACAGTCAAAAAATGAATTCATTTTTTTAAATAATATTTCAGGTTCTTAAGTGTATAAATAGAGGAAAATGAATGGAAAACTTTTAATTTATATAAATAACTATGGGATAAAAAATATATTAAGTTAGAGATAGAAAGATCAAATATTTCCCCTAGGAGAGACTTAAAAATAAAAAATCCATAAAATGATGACATTTTAACACCCCAAGACTTTACAATATATTGATTTTAGAATAAATTTACTTTTATTGATAGGTTGTGATGCACACAACACTTAGTTTAAACAAAACAAGGTTGTCACATTTTGCACACATAATTTAAAATTTATTTTAACTACTTTTAGAAAATTTATTTGAAAAAATATACTTTATTTTTGAAATTATAATACCAAAATTAACTTAGGGTGAGTTTTTGGGAATTTTATGAGATTTTTCATTCTTTGATAAATAGTGAAAAATACTAAATTTTAATTGAAACCTGCCTTTTTATTGATATTATTTATAATTTTAAAATATATTTTTAATTGGTTTTAAAGTTAAATTAGTTAAATTATACATCAATTTATTCAATTTATTTCATTGGAATAATTTTTCATATTGAAGGTTGATATAAAAACATTATAAACTTTTGATTATTTTCTCTTTAGAAACCCGCTTTCTCAACATGTCGGTTGGAGAAATTTTTAATTAAAATTTTCCAATTCTGTGAATAGTATTTGGAAAAATTAATTCCAAATTTTTTATCATCATATTTTATAATTTCTAATATGTTCAACTTAATTTTTAACAAAATAAATAGTTAAAATAATAAAAAATTAATTATAGTTGTTAATTTACAAATTGGTATACACATGGGGTTAAACAAAGAAGATAAGGGTTTCAAAAACCTAAAAACTTGTACAACACACATTTTATATCCATATGTCATCTCTTATGACCTTAGTCTTGATTTTTAGGTGTTTTATATAAACTTTTCCTTCAATATGGCTCATATAATAAGTTAAGTAAAGAAAAGTAAAAAAAAGAACCATTCTTCTTTTTAATATCTATAATGTTTTGGGATAGGGGCAAATAACATAATATCTTTGGTTATAATTATTATTTTTAAATATATGTAGTTGTTTCCATAATAATTTATATTAAATTTATAGATATTAAAAAATTACTTTAAATGCTTATGAGAATCCAATGCATGAATTATTTAGTTAATAATTAAATAAAATAGATGATACTAAAAATGTTAAAAGTGAAGAGAATTGGATGAATTATTTTGTTCCATTAATTTTTAAGATGATTATACAATATTAAAAAGGTTTGAAAATAATATATCTTAATTCCATCAATGATTTAATATTTTAAACTTCAAATTATTCCATCAATGATTTAATATTTTAAAATTCAAATTATTTGATTAAAGTAAAAATTGATATTAATGTTATTTTCTAAAAAATAATATTTTATTAAATGATTTAAAATTACTAAAAATAATATATTTTGATAAGTGATGTAAAATTTTTAATAAATTTAAAATATGCTCCACTTAAAGGCCGATTATTTTTTTTAATCACTATATTGAACATTGAATATTAAATACTCTATTAATGTAGTTAAGGTAAAAATGATATTGTTTGCATGTTACATGGCCATGTGTTAAAATTAATTTTCAACACGCATATTATTTTTATTTGATAAATGTGGATTTAATATTTATAATTAGGGTGTATAAATTATCTAATAATTCCCACTTTAATTTATTCATAATGGATTAGTTACCTATGTTATGAAACTAGTTACCATGGTGAAAAACTAAAATAGTAAAAAAAGGAAACATAGAAGTTAAGGGAAAAAATATTTAAAAAATGTGTTTAATTATGTGTTGGAGGTGTTTCATGACAATATAATCCCACCACCCCTTTAATTATCAATTTTGTATGCACATGAGGTGATATTTACCTCCTAATAGTGAATATTTTTGGATATTTACAAAAAAATGTCACACCACCTTAAATATTAAAGGGAACTCAATCCACTCACATATTCACACCTTAAACCCACTTAAGTTCATCCAATAACTACCCAAATGACTTAAATAATTCCATAATATCATACTATAGGACTTAGTTTGGGAATAAATCCATCCTTTTAAGTATTTAGTGTGGAACTAAGGAGGATGCCCAAAGAAGAGGTAATGTTATTCAACCCATATCTTTGTTTTATTTTTTTCTACACCTCATTAAATTTTTATTAAAACAATATGGAATAATAACCATAATATATTACTTATACTATGATTTTTTTGTAATATGTTTTTGGCCTAAAAAATCTCCACTCAAATAAAATTGGTTATCAAATCATTGTTCGTCTGTATGATAGACTACCACCTTGTGAACCAATGTCATTCATTCCTTTATTACCACCTTTCACTGTAGGGTATGGTGACAGATCTAAATTATATATATAATATTTATAAAATTAAATATACCTACAGATTAATTATTTCATATATATATACACCTTCCATTCCATTAGAGATATAATAACACTGCTCATGTGTATGGTGGACTACCGCCTCACGAAGCGATGTGATTCATGTTTCACCAATGATTCAAATTGAAGGTGATAAAGACAATGTTAATGATTATATATAATATAAATGAAATAATAATCATATTCATGACATATTTATCATTCTAGAAAAAATGATATATATCATTTTCTTTCTTTCCTTTTCACTCACTCAAATATGATAATGTCATTCGTGTATGTGTGGATTATCGGCTTCACAATGCGATGTGACTCTTTTTTCATCACTGCACCACTTAAATGATATAAATAAGTATATAATATGGTTTATATGATATTATTATCATTATATAAATATTATATATTAATAACCTTATTTTTATAATGATCATTGGAAAATGGAAATGTTACTCATGTGCATGTATGGCCTATTGTCTCCATTATCATAACATACATCATTTTTTCATAGAATATTTCATGATTCGTTTTAAAAGTAAAATTGATGTGAAAATACGATAATTATTTCATGATTATTATTCTATATTTTATGGAACTATATAATATTCACAAGAACCAGAACATTCATAAACATTCATGAATGAGAAAACCAGGAAATTAATACCTGAAACAATGAAAATGATAAAAGATTATTAATGAACGTGTGGTAAGATATTATAAAAGGATAATATATGAAATTAAAAATATTAATATGGTTCCTTTATAAGTTAATAAAAAGTTTAAAATCACTATACAGTAGGTTGACATATGTTCAACCAAAAGGAAGCGTGACGTAAGAGATTTCATCTCAATTTTATTTCATTGGGGCATATTGTAAGTTTATTCACCCAGTTTCTTTTATATGGTTTATACACTTCCCATTTGATATGTAATTTCATGAATAATTCATTATTAATATTATTTTATGTTTTAATTTGAATTATTTCATCCAAGGGAATTTTACTTGAAAATTAACAAGGGGTTAAAGTTATTGTAAAATCTCACTTTCTTTTGGGATTGTTAATATTCTCTTGAAACAATAAATTTATTATAATAATTTTTCATTATTTATTAAATTTATATGAAATATCTATATTATTTTGTGATAGATATGATTATTTCTTAAACTGTATATCAATTTGACATATGATGGTTACATTGAAAGTTATTTGGTTACCTGGGGTAATATTTTTGGATATCAATATTAGTTATATTAATATTTAGATCGAAAGAATGTGTTCTTGATGGATAAATTAATAGAGGTGGTGAATTTTAGTTTCCAAAAACTTTAGTTTAAAATAATTAAACTAAAAAAATCACAAAACCACTTTTAGTGAAATATCATATTCGGACATGGACCTTAGTCCAATTATATCAAAGTATCATAATCATGACTGATTTCGATAATATGAGAGTATAAAAATCATAATCGTATAAAATTAAATTATTTAAAATTAAATATATCATATTAATATTATATCTAATTTTCATATTTATGTTTATCATATTCAAATCAGTTATAATAGAATAAATACAAAATGTGCAGTAAAAATATAAATTTTAAGAAACAAGTAATACAATAACAAATGGGTGTAAGAATGAATTATAAAAATTATTGAAAATATATATCTTTTAACCTTAAGATTAAGGTAGTTAATAACCTTGACTAAATATATCCTTTGTTTTATACTTATAAGAAAGTTTTTCTTTTCTCAGCAAGGAAATCCCTTGATACGATGATTGTATTTTCTCTGTATGTCTATCCTCGAAAGAGCATGATCCAATGTATTATATTCACTATCTCACTATCCCCATAGTCCTTCAATCAAGATGATCATATTCACCATATTCTTATCCACATAAGTCCCCAATAGTAATAATATATTAGATCTAGGTAACAATTATATCAATGTTTCTAAAGGAAAAAACTGACAAGGTTTCGTTGTAATTACTCTCTCTAAATAATTACATAATACTAAGAACAAGCTATTCACATTATTCAAGATTTAGAAAAATTGAGAGAGAAAATATAATCAATTACTTCAAACTCTTCAAATGACCAGGTATTTGTAGGTGAACTCCCAACAGTCGTATTTCCTTCTTAATGGTCATATTTCTTTGAGTTTGTTGCAACAACTTAGACAACTAGAACATCAATGGATCTATTGTAACTGATTGTATGATGTCATATTTTTTTACACCAACATAGTGTAAAATCTATTCTATTATGATATAAATAATTTTTACATATGCTTAATACAAACTTAAGTCATTCTGATAGACTTTCTTATTTTTTTCATTATAATAATTTTTATAAGTATGAGTCCAATATTTATCATAGATAGTGTATGTCTGATTGTTATAACTTTTTTAGTGAAAAATATAAGAAACAAGTTATATCATCCATATTGATAATGGTGAGTTCGATGTCTTTCAGACAAAGTCTCATTCTGATAATCATAAGTATGATTATTAGTTTATATTCCTAAATACATTAAAAATCATTCTAATTATTGTAAAAAGATTATGTTTTATAAAAAATCTAAAAACTTTGGACATGAAAAATTGGTAAACTTGTAATTACGAAAGTTTTTTTTATTTAAAAAACTAATGGAATGGAAAATTCATAAGTATAAATTTTGACTCAATAATCTACCCCTTTTTTGAAATTAAAAAACAAAAATTTTATTTGAAAATTATCTTTGAAAATCATACATTCAATTTTCTTTTAATTACATGGTATTCAAAGATGAATAATAATATTTTAACTCCCCCTGAGTTTCTAACTATTCTAAATATGTAGAATATATATATTTAATACTATTATCTCCCCCTTTTTATATAATATCTTTTTAATCGTTAAATTCTCCCCCTTACTATAGAAATCTTATTTTATTATGAATTTATCCCATTTTGTATAAGAATGTTCTCCAAAAATAGTATTTCTCCCCCATTTTGATTTTCAAAAATAATGGGGAAACGTCTTGAACTTCTTGAAAAGGTTTAGAAAAACAACTATACAAGACAATGTAATGAACTACCTATTCATCAACAAAAAATGAAAGAATATTCAACCAATCAGAATTGGAAAAAATTCGAACAAATCAAATGTGATTAAGAAGTTGTTCATTTATAATCATGTTTTCAAAATATAATGATAATTTCAACCAGAGTTCAAAAGGAAAAAGATTTCAAAATTTCTTCACCAAGGACTTCACAATTGTCTTTATCTTCTTGAACTCTTTTCTATAATCCTCGAACTTTTCTATTTTTTCTTCTTGAGACTAGATCTGAAGACTTTTAGATAATTTTTCATTCTGATTTTTCAAAATGATGATTTCCTCTTTATAATATTTGAGTCTTTACAACTCCTACTACAAATATTTAATCTTTCCTTTCATCTGTTTCACTTCCTGGTTCTGGTTTTCATTTTTATCTCTAAACTGTTCCATGAATTTCACTCTAGTTTCCATATCTTTAGATAATTGACTAAAATCTTCAGGGGATTCAAACATAATATTTTTGAATTATTAAAAAGTCTTATCATGTAGCTTGACATAGGCATAAATATTATGATACCATTTCATAACCTTATTTATTGTCTTTCTATGGGTTATATAGATTTATTTTAAATTCTTAAAATATTACTCACACCAAATCACCCTTTCTGTTAATGTCCTCAAATATTTTGATTTCTGATCAAGGCTATTATGAATCATTTTACCTATTGATTCATGTCTTGGGAAATATGTAATTATTTCTTTCAGTCTCTTCAGATATTTAATGATATAATCAACTCATTAAGTAGTAATCATATTCATTGAATCTGATTCTTCTTTCTTAATTTTGGGGAGTTGAGGATGAATAGTTCCTATTTTAACTTCTTTTAATTTTCCTTTATCAATATTATTTTATACTGATATTTCAAATTTATTTATTTCTTTCTTTATATTAGATAATTGAATAATCTCATCATCACAATTGTTAGCTTTATTACCATCTGTATTTGAATTTTGATCTTTCTCAACTTTCTTAAATGAAGATTTGGCTTCTACCTTTGATGATATTTTTTTCAGAACATTAAACTATACTAACCTAATCTATCTTGGAGGGTAATTCCAATGAGAATGAATGTTCTAATGAATCTTTATTGTATTGATTTTTTTATCGAAATTTTGATTTTCTTCATCTTCCTCATCCTCTTAAACTTCAAAAACATCCTCAATTTTATTTATTTACTCTTATTATTCAGCCTCATCACTATTTTATTTATTTTCATCATCAACTACTTATTTTTCAACAAAATCTTCATCATATTCACTTTCTTCTTCTATTAAATCTTCTTATTTGGATAATTTATCAATCTATACATCCTTTTCTTCCATAACTTTGATAAACTCCATCTAGAGCTACTTTTTTATTATTAAATCATCTTTTCATGTAGGAATTGATTTTGATGTTTTTTCTTGAGCTTTAGGTGGTACTAATTCTTAATTAAATATTTTTATTTTTATTTTATTATCCACTCAAGGTGTATCATCATTTATAATTGTAGTTTCTAGGAATGATAATATAGAATTTGGATTTGCTTTATCAGACTAAGAATGAGGTAAAAAAACATTTCCAGAGGCTATCTCAATGCCTTTTATCAAATATTCTATAATTATTACACTTTTTAGTTTCTTCTTCTATTTTATTTTCTTCTCTTATTTCTCTATGGTATCTATAAAAGATAACATTAGAGATTTAGCTTTATAAGAGTCAATTATGATAATCTAATACTCTAGTTTACTTTCTAACTTATTTTTCATCCACTCTTGATAAACATCACCATGGACTTTATTTCTCATCTTTTTATTTTTTGTTGAGGAAGACTATGATTTTATTTTCTTAATAACATCCTTCTCATGTTTATTTTTTTATTCTAATCACCATGTTTATATTTCTTTGAGGGTTCTACTTTCGGTGTGTCGTCACCATGTTTCTCAATAAACATTTTTTATTTGGTGTAAAAGGTGAAAATAATATTCTTTATTGTATTATCACTTATGAATTGTATTTTTATAATATTTGGAATTGAATTATTTGAATTCTTGAAATATTTCACACACTTAATAATTAACTTTCTTAAAATAATCAGAAACATGATTATTTGAGGCTTAATAGATCTGATCTTTATATTGTTTATGGTATGAAATATGAAACTTATAGGATCCATATTTCACATATTCATAAGAAAGTATAAGATTAAAACATTAAAAAACTTTAAAGTGTCATGATACCCTTTCCTCAGAATGGATAATCGTTTAAATTAGAGGGAAACAACCTGATTATCTAGTGTGAGATGATTCACATTCCAAACTTTTCTATAGTGATCAAATAGGGAATTTTCTACCTTATTTTTATCAAAAGATCCAATATCATCCAATAACATGTGAGACAGGAAATAATCTTCCCCATATGATATTATTTTAATAATACTCCTATATTTCCCATATAACATTTTATACCATTTATCATATATCATAAAAGAATGTTTTTTTCATCTTGTATGAAAAACATAACATAAGTATAGAAAATATGAACAAGATCAAGGTAAACAAGATAAAAATATGTATCATTATATTCTACACATATTGACTCCAATCCTTAGAATATTATAATATTTCCCAATGAGGATTCATACTTCTCATAAAAAAATATACTAAATTTTCTCAGAAAAAAAACCACTTGTTGAAATCTTTAGTAGCAGACACCATATTCAGATATGAGACAACTGATTCGAACATGAAGGAAATTGAACTTTTTGAATTGAGATGATTAAAGAGTATCAGCAATTTGGGGAAGAAATTTTGAGATATCTGATGTGAGACATGGAGTTTTCCCCTTTATATAGGTGATTTTTGTGTCATTACATCCTCTAGAATAAGTTCAATGGATAATATTTACCCAAATATGAACTAACGATTGAAAATGATTCAAATAAAGATTAATGAATTTTGAACTCTAGAGGTTTTTTAAATATTTTTCATAATGATACTGAATAAAATTTTTGAAAAATTTTAAGAAAACTTATATAGAAAAGAAGTGTTTTTATAAAAACATAAAGTATTACTACAATAAATATAAACAATTTTAATGAAGTAGTGAAAATTTTTACAAGTAAATAAGAATACATTTTATATTTGGAATAATTTATTAGTATGATAATGATTTTATTATAGATTTTTGTATACTAATTCCTTATAATAGTTTTAAATGCTAAATACTATAATTTTAACTAAATATTAAAGTTCTAGTAGAAACCACAAAATAATAGTTTGAATGTGATATTCTTTAAAAATAGTGTTATTATGATTAAAAACTAGTTATAAAAATTTATTTCGATGTTTTTATTTAAGAAAAAATAATTGTGATGATTATATTGAAGAACATATTACAATGTTTTTTAAATTTGAAAAATTAATAAAAAAAGTGAGTTCAGAAATTTATAATGTTTTTGAGTCCAAATATCATTTTGATAATTACGACTCGAAAAAATTTATTGGAAATATGAGTCTAAAACTCATTTTGATAAAATTTTGAAAAATAAAAAAATATATATATATAACTAATTTTTTTGAAATATCATAAAAAATATGTACTCCCCATATAAATAGAGGAATCTTAATTTAAGGATATGGGTAAACAAAAATTATATATGGAAGATCATTTTAGATTAATCAATCCTAGATGTTGTTTGATGTATTCAAATATAATTAAAGGTAATAGTTTTTTAAAAATATCAGCACGTTTTTCTTGTGCTCTAATGAATTGTAAAATTATATCTTCTTTAAGTGTGTGATCTTGATGTAAATTTTGCCTTATTTCTATGTGTTTAGTATGTGAGTGATCTTCTAGGATTTTTTAAGGAAATGAAACTAGTATTATCACATTGTATTTGATTTTTTAGAAAACCCAAGCCATAGTCAGTGTGTGTGCGTTGTATCCACAACACTTGAGCACAAAAACATAAAACAACCACATATTCAGCTTCAATAGTGTAAGGTTATATCGTGTTTTGTTTCTTACGTGACCAAGAAACTAATGAATATCATAAGAAATGAAAAGTTCTGGATGTTCGTTTCCTATTCATTCTACAACCACTAAAGTTAGCATCTGAAAAAACTTTTTAGTTCAAAAACATTTATAAAAGAATGAAAATTCATAAATCCATAGTTTCATTTAAATAAACAAAAATATTAATTTTAAATATTTTAAATGGGATTTCTTTGGATTTTCCTAGTATCTTTCACACTATTATATAAAAAAATAGTAATTCAATATAACTAGAAGTTAAGTAATATAAACTTACTATCATACCTATAACTAGAAGTTAAGTAATATAAACTTACTATCATACCTATAAAAATATTTTGATCAAATGGTTCTCAGCCTCATTAAGATCATTTTTAATTGAGGTACCTATGGGAGTAAAAATACATTCAGTATTGTAGTATCCCAAATTTTTAAGAAGATATTTTATATACTTATATTAGGATATAAAATTTCCTTCTCATTTTTTGTGAGATTTGAAAAACTAGAAAATATGTTAACTCAACCATCATACTCATCTCAAACTCATATTTCATAAGTTCTACAAATTTTTCAGTTGATCTAAATATAATTTCATCAACATAAATTTAAAAAATCATAATATTTTTTTAAATTCATTTATAAAAACTGTTGGATCTGAAGCTCCCATTATAAAGCTGTATTTTAACAAAAATATTGTTAACCTATCATTCTAGACTCTGGTGGATTATTTAAGTTTATATAAAGATTTTGTAGATTTATAATCATATTCAAGATGTTTTTTATTTTCAAAAATAAGGTTTGTTCAATATTAACTTCATCCTAAACATATCCATTAATAAAAGCACACTTCACATCCATTTTAAAATGTGTTAAATTAAAGAATACATCAAAGGCTATTAGAATACAGATAGATTATAGTCTAGCTAATGGTGCATAGGTTTATTTATTTTATATGCCTTATTGATGATTATAAACCTTGGAAACAAGTATTTTTTTATTTCTAATAATAATTCCATTTTCATTAAATTTGTTTCTAAAAATTGATTTTACACTAATTTTAGAAGTTTCATTATGTCGTTCAACCAAGGTCCAGATTTTTTTCCACTCAAATTTATTTAGATCATAATGCATAGTCGTGATCTGATATTCATCACCTGAAACCTCATCAAGTTTCTTTGGTTCAAATTGGGAAAGAAAATATAGATTTTTAACTTCATTTCTTAATTAAATTCTAGTCCTAACTAGTTGATAAACATCTCAAATGATATTATCACTAGGATGATTCTGATGAAACAGTTAATTCCTTGGGTTTTGAAAATGATTTTATTTAACATAAGATAAAAAATACTCCCAAGGGAGAACTTTTGAAACTATTTATTGGGCTTTTTTCTTATAATAATAATTTTCTAACAAAGGTTGAAAATCACTTTTTAAAATAACATATGAGGAAGTTGTGGGTTGAGGTTGTTTGGAAACAAAAAGATGGGTTTCTTCAAAATTTACATGCACCGTTTCCTCAACAGTACAAGTGTTTTTATTAATAATTCTATATGTCATATAAGTAGTGGAATATCCTAAAAATATCCCTTCATCGGATTTGGGTGAAAATTTATGTAAGTTATATTTCATATTCAGGATGAATACTTTGCACCAAAAACACTGAAGTAAGAATATTTTTGTTTTCAACCTTTCCAAAACTCATAAAGATTTTTATTAAGAAATTTTCAAATGAAAATCGGATTTATAGTATAGTAGGTAGTACTAACTACTTTATCCCAAAGAAGATTAGAAATTTAGTATTCACTCAAAATTATTCTTATTATTTATTAAAGAGTTCAATTTCTTCTTTCAAAAATAGCATTTCTCATGTGAGTTCTAGGGGTTTAAAAGTAATATTATATACCTTTTTTAATAAAAAATTTTTAAAATAGTAATTGAAAAATTATACACCATGATCACTATGAGTAGTTTTCAAGGGAAGGCTTTTCTGATTTTTAAATTTTTCTACAAAGGTTTTAAAATAAAAAAACTTTTTATTTCATTGCAATAAATTAGACCCATGTGTATCTAGTGTTATCATCCCCCAATACATATTAATATTATTTTCCTCAAATACACCCAATTTGTGTAGGTCTGAATAAGTCCATGTGTACTAACTATAAAGCATCAATAGTTGAGACTTCACTAGTAGATTTAAAACTAGAATTATGTTTCTTACTGTATTGAAAAGGGTCATGGACTTTTGAAGAATCAAACCTAAGTTCTAGTAGATCCTTAATAAGTCCTTTCTTAGTCAAATTAGATATATTTCTAAGGTTAAAATTTCCTAACCATATATTCCATAACCAATATTGATCTTCCATTGCACTATGGAAAGATAATTATGGGCTCCTAAGGTCATCAAAGTTAGGTTTACAAATATTTTCATACTAATTAGTAGAAATGATTTATTCATCCTTGGAATTGAATAAAACACAATTATCATTTATAAAATTTACAAGGTAACCTTCATCAAATAATTGAATTATTCTTATAAGGTTATGCTTAATTACATTAACAAATAAATCATTTGAAATTAAATATTTACCTAGAAAAACTATGTTACCTGTACTAAAAATCTCTCCATGAGCATTTTATCTGAAAGTAACTTTTCCACCATTCATCTTGACAATATTTTTGAAAAACAATTACTAGTCATATGTCAGGAATAACCACAATTTATATACAAAGCATTATTTTTGTTGTTACTTTATTTATATCCTTTACCCAAAACAAATACTTCATGATAATGAACATTGTTTATGAATTAAATCATTTATTAAATATATGAGGATTGATTTGGAAAATAATGACACTAGTTGTGGAACATTTCTATAAATCTCCCTAATTTATTTGCAGCCACATGAGATGAGTTAGTTGACCAAATTAGATAGGTTTTCACCCAATATGGTTTAAAACAAAATTTTAAAGGTATTTATGGTAAAGGTGTCATCTACCTTTGAAACATGACGTCTTATAATTAATCATTTCCTTCATTCATAATATATTTATTATTATACAAGATATTGTTTCTAAGTTATTATTTATTGATTCATTTAATTATCATATTGTTTATTAAATGGAATGTGTTCATAGTTATTTACCATTGCATATTTATTCTTCCTTATCTTATCATGATAGTCAGGTTATTTAAATGGAATGTGTTCTTAGTTATTTACCTTTCCATGTTTATTATGCTTATTTATTCCTGATATATTATTTTGTACTTGACCCTTATTATTTTATCTCACCATTATTTTTTTCCTTTCCTCGTGATATGAAACAAAGATCATTGAATGAGTTTTCAGAGATGTAGTTTATTTTATGTTGTTATATATTATGTTTTATTTTATATTCCCAATGTAAATGAGCATCATATATGTCATTGGTTCTCCAATAATGCTAAACTGATCAGTACTTTGGGATGTAATTCCTTGTATATATTCCAATGTAATAAAGTTGTACATTATCTCCATGAGACTAGGGTTTGGGTTGTTACAGTTTGTATCATAGTAAGTCTATTAGAACCCATGGGAACTAGATTTAGGAAAACAAAGATTAGGTAACATAACCCTGTAATATAAATTGGGGATAAGTATATAATAACATCCTAAAGTTCTGTTAAAGTATATATTATGTGGTTTTTCCTTGAAATACATTCTTTTATGGATACTGACAGTGGATGTGGATTGGGAAAAGAGGTACCTAGGTTTAATAACTCTAAAAAAGGTACTATATGATTGACTTGATCATTTCCAAGTACACGACAATGGGCCTTACTTCACATCTCATTTGACACTCTCGGGGGATATTATTTGGATGTTACATATTTTCATTACAACCCATTATGAAGTATTTTAAAGTAAACATATCCAAAAGAAAACATGTTTATAATCCTATGATTAATAATGCATAAATTATTATTTGTGATAAGTGTTTCACCGTATTTGGAATTATACATTATGATTTAAAATTTAAAATTTTATAAGGAAATCCATTAAATTTCATTGTTTAGAAATGGTTCCTATAAAGAAGAAGGTATCAATACTCATAGATAATGTAGAGATTTCCTTGCTGAGGAAGCCAATGAAAATTTTATTAAAATAATAAAATTTATGGATATATTAGGGAATAATAATCAAGTTATGAAAAATAAAATTTACTGGATAGAGAAATTTATACCACAACCTGATTATTTTATATTGTAACACTTTATGAAACAGAGGCCCTTATAATTTAGGGGGACTACTGATCTAATAAAAAATTAAAAATGTATTAATTCATTAGAAAAGAAAATTATGGAATTGAGATGCGGTTAAAAGAAAAATATTACACTTATAATGTATCACCTCAAAGGTGACGATGATCAATAGTGGTTGTTGATAATGAATTATAGGGAGGAAGAGAAAATAAAACCTATGGAATGGAAATATTTTAAAGAGAAATTATTTGATAAATATTTCCATCATGAGAAAAAAAATTAAGATGAAGATAAATATACTTATCTTCGTAAAAAGGGAAAATAATGTGTTTCTTAGTATTAGGATACCTCTACAAGTTTATCTTGGTATTCTATGGATTACATACGCAATAAATATTATAAGATTGATCGCTTCTTTGAAGTTATTAATCCTAGTCTCTAAAGTGTGATTGTATCTCAATCATTTTCATCATATGATGAAATTGTTTAATGTGATATCAATATAGAGAATGAATTATCCATGTCTTGTGGACTCAAATTGAATCAATGGAATTAGAGGATGGAAGAGTAAAGAATGGATAATGGGGGGGATATAAAGAAATATTTTCCAACATGTGATAATTGTAGAAATGATCACCCTAGTAAATGATTTAAGGGATTGAGAGTTTTTTATAAGTGTAGAGAGAAGGGTCAATATGAAAAATAATGAAAATGGAAGAAAGAAAACACTTCCATTCAATTTTTCAAATAAAGGTGATGGGTCACTATGAAAATTAATTCCCCAAGAATAAAGGGAATATATCATAGAAAACTAAGGGATCATGTTCAAGATATTCTATAGATAAAAGTGAAGTAGAATGATTAATGTTCCTGTGTACTTGGATCCATGAAATTTTTTGTAAATTATTTTATCTATGATATTATCATTGAAATAATTATTAAATATATATGTACTATATTTTAGTACTATTTTATTATGGATTTGGAATTCCATATTAAATGTTATCGATGACCAAGAAAATTGATTCACTGAAAAGTTTAATTTCTTGGAAAACACATGATTGAGGGAAGGATAACCATTAATATATTCTTGATGTTGATATAATGATTTCAGGATAAATTATGATTGATATAGATAAGGTAAATTGGATAGTATTTACTACCTTGTAACTGATTAATGATTTATTGATAAAGTGGTTTATGATATCATTGATAGTGTAAACAGTGTTTTGGACCCAAGGAATAAATCAAATAATCCATGTTTTATTTAAGTAATAAGGAGTCATTCATGTTTTAAATAAGTATTTGTGGGAATTAATGTTATAAACATTTTTCAAAAGAATACATGATGAAGGTATTAACATGTTTTGTATGAGATGATTAGTAGCTACTTCATGTTGTTTGGGGGATTACTGATAAATTGATTTTTTAAATTCAGTGAACTTATTTATAATTTTATGGATATTATTCTTTTGGAAGGGACATAAGGTTAACTATTTTTGAAATGAATTATGTATGACTTTGGATGAGGTTTATAGATTAATTTATTGTATTAGATAACTTCTACTATCCATATTGGATGTAGATAATATTTTGAGATAGACATAAATACTTTTCACTCTTTTATAGATCTTATGATCCATTAAATGTGAAATTTAGTACTTCGGGCATAAAAAAATTAATTTCTAGATATTCATTTCTTGGAGTAAGGAACAAATTGGAAATTGTTCAAGGCATAACTAAATGATGAGAATGTTCTTATGAAATATAATTAAATTAAGTAAGTATATATTTTCATGGAAGTTCATGGAATTTAAGAAAAATATCTTGAAATAAATTTTTACCCAATTATTAAAAAAATTGATGATACTAATGAAATTTCTCATTCCTCTTTTTTTTATGGATTTGTGTTCATTAACCTTCTCTAGATCACCCACTTTGTTGGGATCTTTATTCTCTATCACTCTCTGTTAGTATTTAGGTGTTAGTTTTCTCTTTTATGCCCATGTTTTTACCTCCCACCGATGTTATACTATTTTTTAAACCTATTATATGTTATTATATAAGACCTACACAAATATCTTTCTATTTTTCAATAATATGTTCTATTAAATATTTTTATGATGTGGGTTTTTCAATAATGGTATTTCCAAATGTCAAATCCTTGATTATTATGATCATGTTTACATTATGAGGATGAAATTTACTTAGATTAGGAAGAATGTAACACCCTAAGACTTAAAAATATATTTATTTTATAATAAATTTAATTTATTTAATATCTTGTAATGCATATAACATCGGGTTTAAACAAAACATGTTTTAATCACACTCTGTAAAAATAATTTAAAAATAATTTATATAAAAATTATAAAATTTATTTGAAAAATTAAACTTCATTTTTGAAGTCAAAATACCAAAATTAAATTAGGGTTTATTTTTCTATTTTTATGATAAGTTTAATTTTTTATGAATAGTGAAAAATATTAAATTTTAATTGAAAACTGCCTTTTCATTTAAATTTTTTATATTGTAAAATTTCATTTTTACTTGGTTTTAAAGTATTTTTAGTTAAATTGTACATAAATTAATATAAATTATTTCAATTTAATCATTTTCATATTTAATGTAGATATAAAAACATTGTATACTTTTGAACATTTCTTATTTATAACCTTGTCTTCTTGACATGTATGTGGGATTAATTTTATATTAAAAATTTCCACTCCTGCTAATTGAATTTAAATAAATGAATTCCAAATTTTAAATCATAATATTTTATAGTTTCTAATAAATTCAGAATAATTTTTTACCAAAATGAATAGTGAAAATAATAAAAAATTAACCATTACGATTAAGGTAAAAATTGGTTTACCTAGGGTGGTTAAACTAAGAAGATAAGGGTTAAAATAACCTAATGACTTGCAAAAAACCCATTTTGTCCATATTTTGGCCCTTATGAAATGAAGATAGATTTTTATGATTTTTTGGGACTATTTTCAATGAATGTGACCATATAATAAGTTATGTAAAGAAAATGAAAAAAAAACCCTTCTTCATTTTAATATCTATAAAAATTTGGGATTGGGACAAAAAATATTATATGTTCAGTAAATTGAATGAATTATTTTGGTCCGTTATTTTTTTAGATGGTTATAAAATGTTTCATGGGTTTTAGAATAATATATTTAAAATTTAAAAAATTTATTGGTATTTTTAAATTTGAATAAATAGAATAATGTCAAAATTGACATTAAGTTATTTTATAATAATTAATATTTTATTAAATGATTTAAAATTTATAAAAATATTATATTACGGTAATTTATTTTTAAATTTTTATAAATTTAAAATATTTTTCATTTAGAGACCAGTTTTTATTTTATAATGACTATATTTACCGCTATATTATAAAACACTGTAAGCGTGGTCAAGGTTAAAATGATATTTTTGCACGTTACATGCTCTTATATTAAAATTATTTTTCAAAACACATAGGATGTTTATTTGATAAAAATGGATTTCATATATAGAATAATAATTTCCATGTTATCTAATAATGATCTATTTAATTTAGTTTTAAAGGATAAATTAACTAGGTTAGAAAACAAGTGACCATAGTGAAAAACCAAAATGGTAAAAATAAGAAAACATATAAGTTAAGGAACAAAATATTTAAAAAAAGTGTTTCATTGTATGTTGGAGGTGTTTCATGACCATATCATCCCTTGGACCCTTAAATTATAAATTTTTGATCCACTTGGGGTAATATTGACCTCCCAAAAGTGAATAATTTTGGCTATTTATAAAAATGACACTCCTCCTCAACTATAAAAGGGGACTCAATCCCATAACTTCATCACACCATAAAACTAGTTTGGATCATCCAATTATTACCGAAATCACTTTCCAACTTCCCTCATCTCATCCTAGATGCCTTGTTTTGGGATAAAATTCAACCTTTGAAGTATTTAGTAAAAACATAAAGAGGATACCTGAAGGAGAGATAATGTTCTTCAATGAGCATCATTATTTTACTCCTTTCTCCACCTATTTTGGTCCATATTAAACCATGATGATATAATCACCTGAGTGTCTTCCATATAATGGTTTGTAATTATAATATGGGAATTACCTACAAACATATATACTTCAATCAAATGGGTTACAAAATCATCATTAATGTGTATTGTGGACTACCACCTCGTGAATTATTGTCATTCATTCTTCAATTATCACCATTCATGATTGGGTATGATGATGGATAAAGTATTAATATGATATTTATAGCATATTTATACCTATGTGTAAATTACCAACCTATCTTCCACTGAAAGGTTCCCCAGTCAGGTGGGTCACATGGCCTCATGTGCATCTCCCTGAATGTCAGAGGCTACCAACTGGAAATAAGGGATTAGGGTGTGTTTGTAGAGAGACTATGTCCACTTTTCAAAGTTTAAGATAGTTGAATAGCATACCATATCAATAGTGGAAGAAGTAAATCAATCATAAATATCATAAATATCCAAAATAAGAATAAATAAATAATTTTTAATGTAATAACATAAAAAAATGATATGCCATGTCATATCTCTACAAAGTATCTAAAATAGGTATACAACCATTTCTACAATACATGTATCAAAATACTAAAAATACCAAAAAAACTATTCCAAATAGAATTATATGCCTCGTCTTGGTCACATGCTCCCCTAATCCTAGGAATATCACAAATCAAGAATTGTATTATGGACACTTTCCCTGATCCCTACCTATATCCATGAAGTCTATCTAGGTACCCAATGGTGGCCCAAGATAGGGTGTGAGATAAAATCCCAATAGGCCACCATGAAAATTTTCTATAATAATAAGGGCTATTCAATACAATATAATCATTGTGTGATTCATATCATTGGTGTAGAAGAAGTGAAATAAGTACTCATGTAATATGAATAAAAATTAAAGTGAAACTGCCTAGCCAAACAAGGATCACTACAAAAAAATGTTCAAGCTCCTATAATAAGGAAACTATAAAGAAAATAGAAATAAACACCAAGTTTATTCCCTATACACGGTAAATCATATCATCCATGGACACACCGTATAACCTATATATCATATCAACCACGACTAAGCTGTATAATCCAAAGTGTTAGATCAACCATGGTTAAACTGTATAATCAGAAGTGTCAGAGCCTATGAGGCCATATCCAAGGTGTAGAAGACTAAGACATCCTCGTCAAGTCCCTATAGTATATCTATAGAAACTTGGTTAGATTTGTATTGGGGTTTAAAGATCATTTTAATAGACCACGTAAACTACAATCCAAATAAAACTAGATCCAAGGGGTTTCATTTCCCAAGGCGTCACACAGAATCAAAATTGAAGGAGAAATATCATCTGACACATCAAATACGAGTATCAATATCTATGGAGGCAACATCCATTGCATCTAATGGAATCATGATCCATGGTATTCCAAACATGGAATCTACTACCATTTCAATTTGTTTCATTCATTTCTCAATTCACAAGAATTCATAATCCATGAATTCACCCACTCATATGAAAATTCATATTTAAACAATTAAACAATTCACATCATGATATCACATGGAGAAGGATTCAAGACATAAACTAATCATTCAATTAGATTCAATTCATTTATAACCAGGATTCCTATACCTAGGAATTATCAAACACAACCCATGGGTGGTTTAATAATAGAAAAAGGAAAGGGAACACCCCATAGGTGTCCTAGGATGGGGTAACAACCTCCAATAGTCACAAGGAACAAAAGGTAATCCCTAACATGTTATAATATGTTCAATTCAATTATTCAATTAATTATCGAGGCAATTCTAGAAAGTTTTACATGCGACATAACATTAACTAGGTATATAAATTACCAAACCATGAGGTAAAGGTATACCCCACCTATAATAGGTTCGTAGTGGGGTGCTCATCTAGTATGAGTTTCTGATTTGGTATAGATCAAAAGAAAAATGAAGAATGGGTGAAAATAGTGAAAATAGGGAATATTAGCTTTCACCAAAATAACTTCGTAGATGCTAATAAGGATGATAAATGGAACAAAAGGAATGGATTAATTACCTAAATATATCCAACAAGACTAGTGGAAGAAGAAATGGATTTTGGGTTGCAAATCGGATGAAAATCCTAGGTCTTGTCTTCCATGGGTGATCCTACATGAGAGAGAGGGTAGTTGTGAGTTTTCTATCAAAAAAGGAGGCCCCTACATATTATTTTAAAAACTAGACTTATGAATTTACATGGAGTATAAATTATGTACACATATTGTAAAGATTGGGGTCTTCCTCTTTGAGAAAAACCATTACATTACATAAACTAGCCTTCCTAGGCCATTAAACATCAAGTAATGAATACACATCATGTATTCCTGTTACATGACATGTAATTTTCTTGTAGCCAAATTACATCCCCCATGACTCTTCCTTTACAAAAACTACCCAACCAGCCCATGACTTGAATTTTAGTGACCAATTCAAAATGAAAACATAGACAATAGTATAAGTAGAGATAAAAGAATTTATACCTCAAGAAAAACTAGGGATCTTATAATCATCCCCATTTAAATAAATTTTTCCCAAAATTTCCCTCTCAATAGTGGTTAGTAATTTCCTTAGAATAAATCTTACCATTGAGCACGTACTTCATCTTGATGTTGCCAAGTCTTATCCAGTAAACATCCATGCTTCGACAACACCTATACTAGAGGAACTGACCGGCCTCAGAGAACCTTTTTGTTCCTGACAAAAATATATATAAAATTCTCCTAAATGGGTGCATCAACTTATAACTCAAACTCATCTGGTTATAGAGTGTGAGATATTGTTGGGTGATAAAGAGAAACCAAGCTACATGGAATACATTGTGTGTAGTTCAATTCCTCTGAGGTAACTGTAACTGATAGGCTACCGGCCTAAATCTCTCTAGAATATCGAATGGCCTCACATATCATGGTGAATTATTAGAATGTATCTTGATCCGTCGATGTACTAACCTCATTGAGATATGTAAAAATACCCAATCCCTGACCTCAAACTCTAGAGGTTGTTAACAGTGATTTGTATAATATTTCTTCCAAGACTGTACAATATCCATCTTCTTCCTAATCAACTGGACCTTCTAGGTAGTCTCATTCATGGTATGTGGTCCCAGTAAAGCAACCACACCTATCTATAACCATCATATTGTAGATTGACATGGACTACCATGAAAATCCTCTTAATTTGTCATCTATATCGTCTCCTGATGACTACTATTGGAGGATAACTCAAGTAGGGGAATATGCCTCTCCCAAGAGCCCCCAAAATATAAGACGCATGCATGCAGCATGTCCTCAATAAATTGAATCATATTATCTAATTTTCCATCAGTCTTAGGGTGGTATGTTGTGTTTAGAAGCACCAATGTACCCAAAATACTATGCAAACTTTTCTAGAAACGATACGTAAACCGAGTGTCCCAATCTGAAATGATACTACAAGGGACCCCATTAAGTCACACAATCTCTTGTAAATACTACCTCCCAAGCTCATAGATTATTACGGTATCCCTACTTGATAGAAAATGGAAAACCTTCATGAGCTTGTATATAATAACCCACACAAAATCACTACCTCGAGGTAACCTTGGAAAACTAGTCAGAAAATCCATCGCGACATCATCCCATTTCCACTCAGGAGTGGGTAAGTACTATAAAATCCCTATTTGTTGCTAATGTTTGACCTTAACCTACTAACAGGTGGAAAACATCACAAAATAACCATCCACCTCGAATTTCATACCCGACGTAGATCATGGTACATTTTGGTGACACCAGGATGCATTTCTCAAACTATTGCATGAAACTCCCACATCAACTCCTCTTGTATGTCCACTACAACCCATAAATGACCATGAATATGTTAGATCTCATCCTTTCCTATGGTTCAACCAGGATTCAAATCCTCTCATTCTACACTCTCTCATAGGAACATTCCCTCCAAATAAGAAATCTACCTCATTCTCACACTATCCAAAAGGGTAGAGGTTGCGGCTAAGGATGAAAGTAAATTCTTACCAGAATTGTCTTTTACATCCTTGTGCATCTCATAAAACAAGGCCATAAGCTTCCACTTGGTACTGTCCTCCTAAATTACATGTATCGGATTCCTTCTTCTCAATGCATCAACCACTTCATTTCCATTTCTATGCGGTTAGGAAAGATTGGAGTCAAAATATTGTAGGTAATCAACCCACCATCACTACATCAGATTCATATCATGTTTTTTAAATATTTACATATGGGTTTTTTGGACTGGTTACACCACAAAATTCTCTCTCGGTAATTAGTTTCTCAAACAACTCAATTCATGTACAACTACAGCAAACTCGAGATTGTGTGTTTGGTAATTCCTCTCATGTGGCCTCAACTAATGAGACTCATACTCTAAGACTATATCCCCTATATCAGAACCACACCTATCCTAATACCTTATGTGCTACAATACATAGGGTAACCCTTACACGACTCTAGAAAAATTAAGATAGGTGTTGAAGTCAACCTCCATTGTTTTCTCCTAAAATGTTGTCTTGATGGTATCTGACCATAAAAACTTCACACATTTCATAGTAAATCTCATAAAGGTATTTCTAAGAATGAAAAGTCCTGTATTAATTTCTTTTAATACCTTTTTATCCCATAATAGGCTTCTTATATCAAAGGTGTTCATAGGATTCTCCCAGGAAACTACAAATTTCACTTTCTTTGGGTCAACTAATACTCCTTCTCTGAGATAATGTGACTTAGAAAGTGAATATTATCCATACATAAGTGGCACTTTTTTATCTTAAAATGTAGCTGATTCTCTCTTAGTGTATCCAAAATGATCTCTAGTTGTTTGGAATGGTCATGTTGATTATGATAATACACCAAGATATGATCCATGAAAACCACCAAAAACAAATCCAAATAAGGATGGAAAACACTATTCATCAGCACCATCAAAATATCTGGTCCATTCATGACACTTAACAATATAACCAGATACTCATATAGAACATACCTTCAAGGAATATCTTTATGAGGTATGTATGTATGTCAAACACGCACCTGATGGTATCCAAATATCAATTCAATATTTAAGAAAACCCAAGATCCTCGGATCAAATCAAATAGGTAATCTATCCATGGATAGGGATAGTGGTTCTTAACCTTCATCTGGTTTAATTTTCAGTGATCTGTATATAGACTAAGGTCACCATCTTCCTTTTTTACAAAAAGGATTAGTGAACCCCATAAAGAAGTATTGGGTAATATAGACCACATTACTTCCAAGACCTCAATATGTCTCTTGATCTCCAGCAACTCTATAGTAGTCATACTTTAAGGAAGAATTAATATCTCACAATCTTATGGAACTTGATTGATGGATAATTCAACCTCTATATCTATAGGTAAACAAGAACATTTATTTGGGAAAAAGTCCATAAGATGATCAACTACTGGAGGGAAGTATTCCTGCTGTGATCCCTGATCATCCAAATATAAACTAGTGATCTAGGTTGTCATTTCACCAATACCATAATTTCGTGGTCTAGATCAGCTCACATGGACATCCCATTCACCCTTTTGAATAAACACTCTTCCCTATGGTGATGTGAAGGTCACCCTCTAGTGATATCAATCAACATAGTCTTGAAAATAAACTAGCCATTCCATCTTGAGTATGACATAGAACCTGCTCATCTCGAGGAAAAAAAGATCCCATATGAAGTGACACCCACCTATCTTAAGGGGGCTCCCTGATCTAGCACACACACTCAATTATGATCTCCAACAAGGTGTCAGGCATCATAACACCCTTATAAAATTGATCAAAAATCCCACATATTTCCACAATACTTATAGATATGAAACTATGTGAAACACCTGTATCTAAATAAGTATATACTAGTATAGAGGATACTAAGATCATACCTCTCACTAAATAAGGAATGGAACCCTTCTCTTTAGGGGTAAGATATACAGATTATATCTGGCCTGAACCATAGCATGGTGAAACAACCTCACTACCTAGAGAAATCCCACTCTTCACCCTAGGTATAACCGGTTCCTGGCTTCCTTGGACAAGACCAACACCACCTTGGCCTAAATGATTGGTACTGCTCTAGCTCCTTTCCTAACACAGACCTGAGTAACCTTCACCTAAACCTAGAGTCAGATCTGATCCTCTTCCACTAACTTCTAGTGGTAAGGTTCTGCAATAATGTTGTATGTGGACCAAACTACTGAAAGCTCGGCACACGACTAGGTCCAAATCATATTGTTTCCCCATGTGTCCCCCTCTATAAAACAGATGATAGAAAACTGCACTACCATAATTGATATTGTGGATGGTACTCATCTAATGAGATGGCTCAAAACATTTCTTCATGCAAGTAGATGTCAAACCACTAGGTTAGGAGAATATACTACTCTGATCTATGCCCCCATATTCCCTCGGATTACGCTCTATAATTAGCACTGATTCACTATCATATTAATATAGGTTAACTAGAACACAATGACATGAGTTCAAACTATATGTATGAGACCTTACTCAATGCATTTGCCTCTTTATTCCTCATCAACAAGATATATAATCACAAAACATTGTAGATCTATAAATTGTGGTGAATACTCCTTAACCATCATCATAGCCTGCTCTAGACACATGAAATCACTAGCTCATTCTACTCTCAGAGTCTTGTGGAAAATGTAATCATAGAATCTGGTTTGTAAATCACCCCAAACCATGTCTCAAAGCCTGTCATCCTATTTCAAAACATCTAATCCATGCTTTTCTACCCCCCACCCTTCCCCCAAGCTTGTAATTCATGGGATTAACACTCCTCTTAGAAGGTGTATATAAATACTCAAAGATTGAAAACATAGTATCATGCCAAAAATTAGTATCCTATAAACCTATACACTCAAAAATTTGAGAGGATGATACTTTTGAAACACGTGCATCTTCTCTTCCATGGATGAGGTAAGCTACGGTGCTCCCTGGAAAGTCTGCATATAACATTTAACACTCTCGTAGAACTATGCCTCAGAACCAGTATCTGGAACAACTACTAGTTACTTTGATGAAATTATAGAAGGATATACTAGTATTCAATGGCCCACGACCTCTATAACAATTTAGTATCCACCCTCCTATAATATTATTGGAGGTCTACACGGTGGTAGGTCTCTATAATTCCAAACAAACTCCTTAAGAAATATTGATAGTAATGTTCACAGGTAAAAGCATAGGACATATCAAAAACTTCCTATGAAATATTCATACCCCTCTACCATCTCTTAATTCTAGGACTAGGTAAAAATAAAAATTCTTAACATCACTATAGTTAAATTCTTACTCCAACTCAAAATATGGGTCTAGGTCAAGTTATTTATTTCCACAAGTTCATTTTTCTATTTTATTTCCTAATCATTCCAAATTTCTTTTTAAATTGATGAACAAAATTATTGATAAATTCCAATTCATGAGGGCCCATACACCTCATGAATCAAATTATGGTGTACACTTAATCTACACCAATACATGTTCCAGTCTATTAGACCAATGGTCCTTGACTCAATGTGCCATAGTTTACCACATATGGGGTCTATTATAGCCTAATATAGAAAAAACTATTTGGGTTGCATCATTAATTTTTAGTGCCAACTATGTTTCTCAATCCCCCTTATAAATCATCTATCAATACATTATATATATCACACAATCCACATATCACCAAGTCATTCAGTCATTCAGTCAAGCAATACATCTTTTATGGCAAGGAATGTGAATCATGTAAAGTGACTGAAATGATGCATGATATGGAATACCCTCATATCATTGAGTTGTAATAAAATATGTCCCTAAATAATATCAATGATAACATATCAATTAAATTGTGTCACCCAATGGTTGAATCAATTCAACTATAATAGAAAAATACATAAAACAGTAATGTCTATTCGAGGTAAATTTTCTTTTTCCTATGTGTGGGTTAGATACTCCTAAGAATAGTTCATTAACAAATTCCAATTCCTTTCAATCCCATTATATTGTCTCAAAATAAAAAAAAAGCTAGAAATGGGACCTCTTTTAAACCACATTGTAACATCCTGACCCGGATTCAACTGAAAAGTTCCTGGAACCGATGGGTCACATGGCCTTAAGACCACCTCCCTAAATGATATAGTATTTTGACTAGTAGCGAGGGCCGAGGGTGTGTCTATGGGGAGACTATGACCTCTTATTAGAGTGTAACACAGTGGAATATCATACCAGACCAATAAATAAAGTTATAAATAAATCAAATAGATGATAAATATCCAAAATAGGAATAAATAAACAATTTCATAAGTAATATAATATAAATAATGATATGTCATTTCATGTCTCTAAAAATAATCCAAAACATGTATAAAGGCATCAGTACAATATATTTACCAAAATAAAAAAAAGACCAAAAAGAACTATCACATCTAGTATCACGAACCTCAACTCAGTCCCATTCTCCCCTACTCTTAAGCATATCACAAATCAAGAAAATTACTATAGGTTCTTTCCCGGATATCTACCTAAATACATGAAGTATGTATGGGTACTTAATGGTGGACTAAGATAGGGTGTGAGATAAAATCTTTTTAGGCCACCACAAATGGTGTCTAAAAAATCAATGTTGTGTAATACAAGCTATGCAGTGTGCAATGCATATCATAGGTATAGTATAAGTGAAACAAGTTCCCATGGAATATGAATAACATGTAAAGTAAAATTACCTATCCAAACAAGGCTCCCTATAAAACAATGTTCAAAATCCTATAATAAAGAAATTGAAAAAAATGGAAATAAACACCACATCCATTCCATATACATAATAAATCATATCATCCATGGCAATGTTGTGTAACATGTATATCATATCAACCATGACCGAGCTATATAATCAGAAGTGTTAGATCAACCATTGGAAAGACGTATAATTAGATGTGATGGAACCTGAAAGGCTGCATCCAAGGTATAGAATATCAAATCATCCTCAACAATTCCCAGGATCATCTCAATGAAAACTCAGGTAGACTTGAATTGGGGTCCAAGGATCATGTCAACATACTATTTCCACTGCAAGACCAGGCAAGCTGGATCCAAGGGGTATCAAGGCCCAAGGAATCCCATGAAATCCAAACCCAAGGAGTAATCTCATCCAAGTCATCCACTATCACTATCAATATCCATGGAGGTAAAATCATTTACATCTAATGGAATTGGGATCCAAGGTATACTAAAAAATCCATCCACTGCTATTTCAATTTATTTCATTCATTTATCAATTCAAAATCATTCAAAATCCATGATTTTTTTCACTCGAATAATTATTCATATTGAAATATATAAATATTTCACATCATGATATCACATGAAAAAGGAGACAAAACATCTTCTAATCATTCGATTTGATACAATTCATTTATAAGTGGTCTTCTTCTATCTAGGAAAGATCAAACACACCCCATGGGTGTTTTAACAATAGGAAAAGGAAATATAACACCCCATGGATAGCCTATGTTGGGGGAATGACCTCCATCAGTCACAAGGAACTAAAGGAAATCCCTAAAATGTACCAGTATGCTCAATTCAATTATTTATTTAATTATCAAGGCATCACTATAATGTTTCAAATGTGTCACAAATAAAAAATTTCATATAAATCACTAAAACTTGAGGTAAAGGTATAGAACACCAATCATAGGTCCATAGTGGAGTGATCATTCAGTATCAGTTTCTGATATGGTTCATATCAAAATAAAAATGAAGAATATATGAAAATCCTAAAAAAGGGAATATTTTCTTGATCCTAAATAACTCCATCGATACCAAGAATAACTAATACCAACACAAAAGGAATAGAGTACATACCAACATGAATCCAACTAGACTGACAGCAAAAAAATGAAGTCTAGATCACAAATCAACACCAAATCCTAGGACTTAGCTTCCATGGGAGCTCATTCATGAGAGAGCTGGGGGAGTTGAGGGTTCTATCAAAAAAAGGAGGCCCCTAACTCTTATTTTAAAAATATGACTCCAGAATTTACCCATAGTGTAAATGATTTGTACATCGTGTAAAGCATGGAGTCCTATTCCTTGGGGAAACCTCCTTAAAGTATGTGAACTTGCATGTTAATTCCATTACACATCATGTATTCCAATTACACATCGTATAATTTTCCAACATTCAACTTACCGCCCTTGTGACTCTTTCTTTCCAAAAACTATCAAACCAGACCATGTCGCAAATTTTAGGGTCCAAGTCAAAAAGAAAACATAAAAAAGACTTTAAATAGAAATAAAGTAATATATGCCTCAAGAAAATCTTGAGACCTTATACTATGGAATCATTATATCATATATATATATATATATATATATATTCCTTTCATTCAGTAGGAGATACGATAATGTTTATCATGTGTGTGGTGGACTACCGCCTCGTGAAGTGATGTGATTCATATATCACTAACATTTCACATGGAAGGTAATAAACAAAAAATTAATGATTATATGTGATATAAATGAAAAAATTATTATATTCATGACATATTTATCATCTTGAAAAAATAATATATATTATTTCCATTCTTTCCTTTTCACTCACTTAAAGATGATAACATTGTTCTCGTACAAGTGGACTATCGTCTTCACAAATCGATGTGACTCTCTTTTCATCAACACACCACATGGATGATATATATAGGTATATAATATGGTATATGTGATATTATAATCATTCTATAAAGATTATAATTTACTTACAGTTTTTTTATAATGATCATTGGAAAATGGAAACGTTACTCATGAGTACGTATGGTTGACCGTCTCCATGATCGTATCAAACTACATTTTCATAAAAATATTTCATGATTAGTTTTAAAAGTAAAATTGATGTAAAAATATGATAATTATTTAATTATTATTATTATTCAACATATTATGGAACTATATAATAATCGCAATAACTGTAACTTTTATAATAATGCACAAAAGAGAAAACTGGGAAATTAATACCCAAAACAATGAAAATGAAAAAATATTATCAACAAACGGTTGATATGATTTTATAAAATCATAATATATTATATTATAAATATTAATATGGTTATGTTATATGGTAATAAAAGTTTTAAAACCACTATACAAGAGGTTAATTCACATTCAATCAAAAGGAAGCGTGAGGAAATGGATTTCACCTCAATTTAATTTCATTGAGGAAAATTGTAATATAATGAATATATTTTATTTTATATTGTGTAGGCACATAATATTTTACATGTAATATCAATAATAAATCATTATTTAGGGTATTTTATGTTTCAATTAGGATTATTTTTTTCAAAGGTATTTTAATTGAAAATTACCAAATTGTGAAAGTTATTGTGAAATCTCACTTTATTTTTAAATTATTACCTTTTTCTTAAAAAAATCACTTTATTTTAATAATTTTCATTAGAAATTAAATTTCTCTTAAATATCCACATTATTGTGTGATGGATATTATTATTATCTAAACTATATACCATTTTAAATTATAGTGTTTATATTGGCAGTTATTTGATTAACTAGAGAAATTTTGATAAATTGATATCCTTTACTCAATATGGATACTTAATGATAAGGAAAATTATTTATGAATTAAATAAAGAATTCAATATTTTAGGAATTCTTTAGAAATTCATGAAATGGGTTGGGGACCATTTATAAAAATCTCTCTGATGCATCGGTAGTCACATAGGATGAATCAGTTGGCCAAATCTGGTGGGTTTTCACCCATTATGTTTTAAATAATCCTATGGAAGGTCTTAAAGGTAAATGTATTATGTTTCTAAGAAACATTAAATCCAATAATTAATCATTTCCTTCATTAATAATTTAGTTACTCTTATCTGTGATATTTTCTCTATGATATTATCTATAGATCCATATCATTATATTCTTATTGATTAAATGGAATATGTTTTTTTACCATTCTATATTGACTATGAGTTATCTTATCATGGTAGTCAAGTTTTAAAAATTTAATCTATTCCCAATTATTTTTTTATTCTATGTTTATTACACTTATTGATTCATGATATCATCCATTGTACATAAACCGTACTGAGAATTTCGGATCACCCTTATTTTTTTTCCTTTCCCCATGATATGAAGAAGATATCATTGAATAAGTTTTCAAAGATGTAACTTATTTTTTATTATTTTTTATTATTTTTTATTATTTTTTATTATTATTTATTTTCTATTCGCAATGTAAAATGGGTATAATTTATTTATTTAGTTCTCACAAAATGTTAAAGTGATTGGTCCTTCAAGATGTGATTCCTTGTATCTATTCCAATGTAATAAAGTAAGACACTAACTCTAGGCTACTGGGGTCGGTGTCCTTACACACATTGTGAAACATACCCTTAGAATTTCAGTTGATTTTGAATCATAATACCATTGAAATAATAGCATAAAATAAAAAAAAATACATAACATGAATATAAAATATTCATCATATAACAAACCAAAGGGATATATATACACTATAAAAAATAAATAAGTGTGGAGGATTAAATATCCTAACCCTAGTAGCTCATAGTTAGTGGTTAAATTATTATAATGCCACTTGATACAAGGAATCAGATCTTTAAGGACCCAATAGTTTAGGTATATTTTTATAGTATATAAATACATTAATATCACATTAAAATTGAAATCATAAAATACAACATAGTATTTTTTTAGAAAACAATTATTATCTTTGGCATATCCTTTCATATAAATCATAAAACAATTCATGGAATCCTGAGGAAAGGAAATATAAGAAAGTGGTGAGATATAATTTTTAGTAAGGGTATGTGTATAGGGTAATCTATCGTGAATAAATAAGGAATAATCAATATGTAAATGTAAATAACTAAAACACATTTCATTTAATAAATAACATAAACATGAAAAATAATATTGTTGGAATAAATAATGATCAAATAATGTAATATAATTAATCACATGAGATTGAAACTTATCCATGGATATTATAACTAATAGAATAATCACATTGACATCAATCACCACTCTCAAAATTAAGGAATTAATATTTTCAAATGTCATAACCATACTATCAGGTCCTTACGCCAAGACATATTACTTCAATGTTCCAGGCCTTTTCCAAATACCCAAGATAGTTTGCTTCATGAGACCTACCAATGCATCAAGGGGTTATAGTGGGCCCCATCCATTACTTACTAAATAAAATTCATTCCTCATATAAAAGGGGTGAAACATAATCAACATAAACGTTTTAATTGGAAAATTAACATAGGAAATGTGTATACTTTCCCCAATCAATAAAAATAATCATAAATCATTCGGATTAATATGGATAATGGAATAAAAATAGTATATACTCAATCAAACATGTTATAAACCATCGATATATATAATAAGTATGGAATAATTAAAAAAAATCCCAATAGGTAATAAGTGAAAAAAGGATTAATTCCATTAATGAATAGAAATACTATAAAAAAATACATCAAACCATTCATGAGGAAAACATCCTTATCACATTGAAATAAAATTTTAAAGAGAAATATTTATAGAATATTAGGGAAAAATTATTTAAAAACATCCTTGTAAAATTGAATAGTATTATTAAATGAAATGATTTGTCTTGATATTAATAAATATGTTTCAAGATGATGGGTAGGTGTGATGATGGAGGATTCGATCACTAGGTAGTGGGATGGAGAAGGAGGCAAAGAGTCGAGCAGTTGGGCATCGGTGAAGAAACCATCGGGCGACTTGGGATGAGTAGGAACATGCTACGGGAGGTGGGTTTTTGGGTAGGGGGATGACGGTGGATATTACTAGGCATCGGAAACAATAGTAGAAGGTGACTTGGGATGAGGAAAGATGATAGAGGCTTCTATGATGATTAGGTTTTCCTCGGGTGGTGTTGGTGTGACTCTGCATTGGGTTAGTGATGATGTAATGGTTCAGGGACAACTTGCAGGTCAATATAATTAGGGTTTAATTCCTCATATGTGGGTTTAACCATTGGACCTTGATTTCATTAAAATAGGTTTCTATCCTACCCTAGAAAATAGTGGTGGTTTTACTTCAATTAATAACAAAGGAGGGGCTTCTATCCTACCTTTATAAAAAAATAAAAAAATCTATTGTAAGAAAAGGATTTTTGACAGAAGAGAGAAATAAAGTGATATTTTATTAAAAATATTTTCCCAATAATTTAAAATACCCAAGATAAATAAAATTATACTATTAAATGAAAAATTAATGAATGAGTATAAATGAATAAAATAGACTGAGATTGTGATATAAATACTAAATAATTCCCCTAATGGAGTCTTAAATATAAAAAATCATGAATTATATGATATTGTCAAATTAACCCTTACCACTTTGGTAACTTTTGAATCATAAGCCCCATGAAATAAAAAATATTAAATGAAAATTTAAATACCATTAAGATAAATATATTCAGGATATAATTTATTAAAGGGCCATTATATACACTAAAAAAAGAAATAAGTGTTAAATGTGGTATATGACTCACATAAGTAAAAGTGAGACGAGAAACCCTTATAATGATCATAAGGATGAAGTGAGAATTAATTAATTAAATGATTATGGGTAAAAAAAATTATAAAAATAAAACTCATGGAAATAAAACATAATATAGTCATGATTCATTTCACACATAATCTTAGAATATCAAATACAATGAAGATGTAAAATAGTTGAATAGATAGAAATTTAATTATAAAATTGATGACCACTTGATTATTTTCAATTCAAATAACCATTTATTAAATAATTTAAATCATAACATAAAAATACCATGAATTATTAATGATTCAATATATTACAAGTAAAAGACTTAGTATATACACTATATCAAACAAATTAGGTGTATACCATTATAATATGCCACAATGAAGTGAAATTGAGACAAAATATCTTACTGCGTGATCCATTTACTTTGTACATATCTATGATTATTATATAATAAATATAAATATATTATAAATATATTAACAAATCATATTTATATATTTTTGACCATATATTATTTACTTAGAATCTTTTATAGCCTGTTTATTAATAATTCTTTATTAAAATTACTATTTTTATGATAGTTGCTTCATTTTTCATGTACGTTTTGGTTTGGTAATTTTAGACCTTTTACTTTGGACATGGTTCCATGATATCTATAATGTTAACCATGAAATAAATATTTTATATAATCACTATATAAGTTATTATAACAATATTTACATGATAGAGATGGAAAACTGAGCTACACCACTCATGGAGACGGTAGGCCATGTGAACACATGAACGATGTTTCCATTTTTGATGATGGATAGAGTAAAATAAAATTAAATAATATTACACATTTTTATAAAAATTATTATATCATGTTTATCATATTTATTTTTTAAATATATTCTTATTACCATACGTGTCTAAATATGAAGAAAAACATATCACATTGCTGTGTGGAGGTGGTAGTCCAGAAAAACGCGTGAGCAACTCTGTAATTTTCCTATGGATTATATTATAAGAATTTATATGTGATATTATAATTATATAAGTATAATTATATCATAAATGTAATTTAAATATGTTAATTCCATCATTATATCCATCTGTGAGAGGTAGTGATGAAAATGAATTACATCAGTTCGCAAAGTGGTTGTCCACCATACACATGATCGACAGTTTTGTTTCCCATTTGATGGAAAATGTAATTACCAGATTTTATAGGTATTATTTTTAATATTATATGGAATTATTTCGAGACTAGGTGTTGAGATGACATGTTATTCTAAGGCCTAGTGTGCCAAGAACTATTGCTTGAAAATAATATTAAAATATTAAATTTCACATGTGCGTAGTTTTCCTGAAAAAGTGGAATAACTACTAAAAAGATGACCTAATTAGAAATACGATGGCACTGTTAAATTTAGATAAATGAATTTATCTCAATTGGGGACTAATATCGACCGGTGCGGGTCAATTGTGGAAATTAGTTTTTGATGTTTTACTAAATAAAATAAATGGTGAATTTGTTTTATTTTTAATGTTTCACCGACGCAGTGGTATTATTTTTAGATAAGCCTTAGAGACAGGGAACTAGGGTTTTTCACATAACCCTAGAATTTCCTAAAGAATCTAGAGAGAACTTCGAGAACTCTCTCGATAGTGAACGATGACAGGATTTCGAATTAGAGATCGACAAATGTTATTTTTGAAAAACCTCGCCAATAGCGGTGACGCAATGATCTATTCTCTTGAGTGAATAATCTGAATTTTAGGTATGGAACTATTACTTGATTTACATTCCCAGTTTCTACAATCAACAACGAACGCAGTTCAACCAACGAACAGGTTGACCCGAGGTTTGATTATTCTTGTAGGATGGGCATATTTACGATAAATCATCAGGGGATGAATTGTTTATCCTTTTTTCTTCATTCTTCATTATAATAGTAATGGATTGAGGATTACATAAAAAGGTCGAGATTCATTCCTCATGTCATTATTTATTCATTTCTTAACCTTTTTCTTAGCATTCATCATCGTTGAACCCTCATGGTCAGGGCTCGGCTTACCGAGAGGATCCGAATGTGATCAGACCCTCGGATTGGAGGAAAATTCACCACAGAGGCCACAACAGGGTATATCATGTTACAATGAACTTAGATCTATGATCATACCAAAATTATGGCATCCAATAAGCCTTGGTGGTCCACAAAATGTACCACAGGAGCACCGGAACATGGCGGTGGCCACGTGTGGAAGGTAATGCGTGGAAGATGTGTTTTATGCAGGTGTAGTTGGCAGTGGTTGTGGCGGCGCCAGCTAGTGGGGTGGTGTCAAATAGGGGATTAATCAGGGCCGTGAGGGGGGGAGTACATGGCGGGGCGGCCGTTTGGAGCCTGAGGAAGCAGTGAGTCCGTAGGGATGGTAGAAAGAGTGGGATAAACACGTTGGATGTGGTGTGCCACCATTTGGAGTAGAGGGGATACGGTTGAGGCAGGCCACGTGCGACAGACCAAAGAGGTCAGCATTTGTGCGGTCTGGACCAGAGGATCTGGTCCACTCTATTGTCCCATCGGGTTGGACCAAGTGTCTCGATGGTTTATGGTCCAGCGAACCCAACAGGCCAGGTGGGGTTGGGTCGGGTTGACCGGGTCGGGTTGGCCGGTAGGTTAGGTTGGGTCCGGTGGGTCGGATCAGACCCAGATTGGACCCGAGTCAGACCTTTTTATGAAAACTACCATAACTTTCAAACCATGTCTCTTTTTTTGAATTCATTGTGTCGTTGGGACCCTTGTGACGAGATAGTCCATTTGAGGTATCCTAAGTGGGTTTTTGTGGAAGTGTGCATACAACCTAATGGCTTGAGGAGTAGGTTCTCCCAAAACGAGCATACTATGAGCATAATCTTATGGCTGGATGTGAATTTTGGAATACATAACTTTCTGAGACTACATGACTTACCAAGAATACATGTCTTATCGAAACTACATGCCTAATCAGGATTGAGTGTCTCATCAGGACTACGTTTCTTATCGATATAGGATGTTTTGTGGATTGCATCTGATGATCCTATTTTGTGTACTATAGACTTATACCTATGTGAGATTACTGTACTATTTATTTGTGGTATACTTCATGTATTTATTTTTCATATAATTTTTATATTTCTTTTGTTATACTTCGTGTATTTCTTATTCGTATTCCTTTGTAGTTTCAGGGTGTCCTACTAAGTATTATTTTACTCACCCATGCATGGGCTTTTCCCATATGTGTCATGTCTTGTGCAGATGATCGATACATTGATTGAGTTCTAGGTGGACCAGGACTAGGTAGTTCTTAAATATACCAGATAGTTGAGGTGTTCTATTACGGCTCCAGAAAAGTGTCAAGTACCTTTCCCTTCAGGTAGGGTTTTCTATGAATGAGTTTCAGGAACTTGTGCATTCACTTTTACAGACACTTTCTTTTGGTGGGCTTGTATTCTGGACCTGTTTACGTTCCATTTTTATACTTTATGTGGTTGATATCTTAGTATATTCATGAATTATTTACTTAGTGTTTTTAAATTTTAGAATTTTGGTCTTGGATATGTGTGTGTGTCTATAGGTACTTAGAAAAATGACTCCCATTTTTAGGATATGCCTATACAGTGATAGTCACCAGCCCTTGGCCTATTGAAGGTGGTATTGTGGTATTCAGGGTACATGACCCTCTAGAATGGGTCATGACAGAGTAGTATCATAGTGTATGCATTCATCTTTTACGTAGTATTTTTAAATTTCAGCATTTTGGGATTGGAGATGTGTGTGTGTGTGTGTATTGGTACAAAGGAAAATACCTTCTATTTTTGGGATATGAAACTCAATTCCATTCACCAACCCCTGACCTATTGAAGGCAGTCTTGGGGTTCTACTTACACGAGACCCTCTGGGACAGGTCATAACATTGTGGTCTTAGAGGTACAGAGTTTCCTTGGTTTGGATAGGTACTATTAAATTTTTTTACCTAAATTTCCTTTAGAATAATCATCCTTGATAGGTTTTACATGAAGGGTAGAACAATTGGTGTGGTTTAAGAAGTTCCAAGAGAGTTTTCAAAAGCTGAGGTAGAGACTAATGATCACTAATATATTGAGATTTCAAGAGGAGTTCCTTGAATATGTGGTGTTATGAGATGCATTAGTAACCAAACTTTGTTGTGTCCTGATGAAGGGGCAAGCGTTGATTGGTTGTGGTTCACAATAGCTAAGACCACATGATATAAACTATGCAACCCATGATCTTGAGTTGGTAGGAGAAGTATTATCAATGAAGATGTGGCCACACTACCTTATAGGTTAGTTTTTTATCATCTAATCTCATCACAAGAGTCTCAAATATATCTTCTCTTAGAAGGATCTGAACTTGAGATAGAGATGAAGGCTAGAGGTCCTCTAGGACTATGACTTTGAGATAATCTATACTCTTAGGAAGGGGAACATGGTGGAATATTCTCTCAGCAAGAGATCAAGTTTGTAGTTACTTAATGAGTCATTGGAGGATTTGGCCTCATTGTAGATATCCTTTATGGATTTAGATGGAGAATATTAACTCTAGTCGATGGTTGTCACCCCTACCGTCTTATAGCAATTCGAGGAATAGCCTAGAGATATGAATGGTGAGACTATGCATGCTCATATTTCTATAGGGAATGCCCCTGATGGATATTCGAATGGTGGGGAGTACATCGTTATTTTTAGAGGAAGAACTGTAGTACCATTGTTGTTGTGGGAGGAGGTTTTGAGGGAGCTCCATACATCCCCTTTGGTGGTACATACAGGTGTCGAGAAGATGTACCAAGACCTCAGGTGTTAGTAATGGTGGCTGGGAATGAAGAATGGAGTTGTAGAGTTTGTCTCTCAATGCCTCACTGATTAGTAAGTGATGTACAAGCACCAGGTTCCATTAGGTTTGACTCAACCCCTTGAGGTTCTAGAATGTAAGAGGGATGGGATATCGTGGACTTTGTGATAGGTTTACAATGTACATCTAGGGGACACAATACCATCAAGGTGATCATAAACTAACTCACCATGTCATCCCACTTCTTATATATTTGGAAAAAAAGTTTAGTGGAGAGCTTGGGACACATCTACATGCTGGAGAAGATTCATCTCCATAGAGTTACGTAGACGATAGTGTCAAATAGTGATGTTATCTTTACATGCCGATTGTGTAAGGGGGTGCAAGATGCATTTGAGACTCTGTTATGCTTGAGCACAGCATTGCACGGAAAGCCTAGCCAGACGGCCATGCAAAAGTGGAGATCTACTATCATGACATAGACGCTAGGGAGGGGCAGTTTCTTGTAGATATTCTGGTTGATTTCCCTAAGACCTTCGGGTCATGTAATCTCATAAGCCTACGCGCCTTGTAATGTTTGAGCCTCTAGGCCTTATTAGGGTTCTCCATCATCCCGTGAAAGGGGGTTATCAAAAATTAATAAAAATGAAGGACTTCAGGCCATTCAGACTACATAGAAGGTGTAGGTCATCCAGGAGTGGATGAAGACTACACAGAGCTATCAGAAGTCTTATGCTGACTGTAGATAGAGGCCTTTTGAGTTTGAGGAGGGAGACCATGTATTCCTTTAGTTCTCTACTCGATGTGGGATATATAGATTTGGCTAGGGCGAAAAGCTATCTCTGAGATTCATCATCCCTTTCCTGATACTATGTACAGTTGGTGAGGTGGTGTATCACTTGGATCTACCTCCATAGTTAGAGCAGTTGTACGACACTTTCTACGTGTCATAGATTAGAAGATAAATTCATGATCCATCACACATCATTGATTGGGGAGAGTTGGACTATGAATATGTGGAGACTTTTTATGAGTACCTGGTGAATATCTTGGATCAACAGGAGAGGATCCTTTGTGCGTGATCGATTCCTATGGTGAGAATTTGGTGGTAGGATGGGAATCTCTAGGAGAGAACATATGAGCGGGAATATCATATTTGTGATCCATAGCCTCATTTGTTTGTATAACCTTTTTGGGATTCTGTGGAAATAAAGCCCCAAGGTGGGGAGAATGTAATGTCTTGGGTTTTCCATGTATTATTATTGAATATTATATCAAATTATTTTGAGACTAGGTGCTGGAGAGTGTATGATTTTTAGGCTCTATGTTCCCGAACCAATTTCCTGAAAAAAAAATATAAAAATATTAAATAGAATTCACATGTATTTTTCCTAAAAAAGTATAATAACTTCTAAACTAGTTCCTAGATCATAAATTAGAGGCAACCATTTCATTTAAAGGAGTCCATTTACATTAGGTGGGTCTAAAATCAAACAGAATGGGTCAACATCAGAATGTAGTTTTTGGCATTTTTATAAATATAATAAATTGTAGAATTATTTTATTTTTAACATTTCACTGACATAGTGACATTATTTTTAGATGATAGATACTAGGATCTAGGGATAATCACATAACCCTATAATTACATGGAGGCTCTAGAGAGAACTTGTATAACTCTCTTGATGGCGAACGATGATGATATTTATAATTAGAGATTGGAAGACAATATTTTCTATGGATCTCACCAATGATGGCGATGCATTGATTTATTCTCTTTAGTGTATGATCCAACATTGAGGTAGGGAAATATTCCTTGATTTTCTTTCCCCATTTATAGAATCAAAGATGAACACATATCAACCAATGAGCACATATACTCATGGCTCAATCATTCTTGCGGGATGAGCATATTTGTGAGAAATAATTGGGGGATGAATTATTTACCCATGTTTCTTCATTATTCATTATAAAATGAATGGATTGAGGTAGAAATGAAGAAAAGATTAAGATTCATACCTCAGGGTGTTATTTTTTCTTTTCTTATTCTTTTTCTTTGCTTTTTTCATCTTTGAACCCTCATGGTTGGGGCTCGCCTTACTGGTAGTCTCTGAATGCAATCAGACTCTGAGATTAGAGGAAAATTGACCATAGAGGCTACAGTATGGTATATTGGGTCATGAGGAAACTGATTCTACAAACTCACTAAATTTCGGGCAGTGAAGGAGCCCCAGTGGTCCATAGAAAGGACCACCAGAGCACCGAATACTAGCGCTGGTAGCAGATGCATACGGGAGGTAGCGTGTAGCATTGGTGTCGTGCATGGGTGCAGTCAGTGGTGGTCGTAGTGGTAGTTTTGGTAGTGGTAGAGTGGGGTAGTGGTTGTCGTGTTGAGTACTGGCAGTGACAGCTAGTGGGGCGGCATCAAATGGGGGATGTGGCGATGCTGTGAGGGGGGATGTAGTGAGGCGGTCGTGTATGTGGTGGGCTGGACGCATGGATCCCACGACGGTGGTGAGGCCACGGGTAGGAAAACACAAAGGGAATAATTTATGGGACGCGGTGCGGCACCGCCTAGAGTAGAGGGGCATGTGGCTAGGGAGGGGTGTGTAAGGAGGACTAGATCTCCCTGTGTGCATGCATGCAGAACTATAGGTGTTGGGCCACTCCTATGGTTCATCAAACCTAGTGGTATGGGTTGGGTTGGCCAGATCAAGTCAGGATGGCCGACAGGTCAGGTTAGTTGACGGGTTGGTCTAGGTCTGGTGGGTCAGATCATACCCGAACTAGACTCAGTTCAAACCTTTTTATGAAAACAGCCATAACATTCCAACCGTGTGTCCATTTTAGGAGTTTTTTACGGATTTGGGACCCTAGTGAGTAGATGGTACTTTTGGGAAATCATAAGTGGTTTTTTATGGAAGTGTAAATATGACCTATTGTATTGAGGAGTAGGTTCTCCCAGAACGATTGCGCTACGAGTGGAATCCTTTGGCTGGCTGTGAATTTTATACTACATGACTTTCTGAGACTATGTGACTTATCGAGACTACTTGTTTTACCGAGACTACATGTCTTATTGGGACTGATTGACTCATTGGGACTAATTGTATTATCAATAATGGGTGTTTTTTATATTTCATCTGATGATCCGGTTTTTTGTACTATAGAATTATACCTGTGTGATCTGATTGTACTATTTATTTTTGGCATACTTCATGTATTTTATTATAGTATGCTTCATGTGTTTATTTATGGTATACTTTATGTATTTATTAGTGGTATTACTTTGTGTTTTTGGGGTGTCCAAATGATTATTTTTTTACACACCCCTGAATGGGATTTTCTTGCACGTGTCATGTCTTTTGTAGATGATTGAATTTTTGATAGATTCCTAGGTGGAACAGGACCAGGTACTTCTTAGAGATATCATAAAATTGAGGTGTGCTCTTATGGATTCAAATAGTTGTCTAGTATCATTCCCTTTAGGTAGGGTTTTCTGTGGATGAGTTTTAGGAACTTGTTCATTCACTTTTACAGATTCTTTCTTTCGGTTGTCTTATATTCTAGCCCTATTTACTTTCTAGATTTCTATTGTCATACTTTGTGGTTGGTATCTTAGTGTATGCATGAATTGTTTACTTAGTATTTTTATATTTCATCATTTTGTGCTTGGAGATGTTTGGATGTGTATAGGTACATAATAAAATTCCTCCTATTTGTGGGATATGTCTACTCAGTGTTAATCACCATCTCCTGGACTATTAGATTCGGGCTTAGGGAAGTCATGACACAAGCCCCTCTGGGATGGGTCATGACAGAAGAGGAGATGGATATAGCTTATTACCCTAACATAATAAAGTTTTAGTATGCATAATATACTACTTTTATTATTTTATCATGGTTGGATAATAATTGATGGAATTATAAGAAGAAGTAAAATAGAAACCGATGGTTGGTAACATTACCTCTTATTCAAAAATCTTCTTTAGGTTTATACCAAAAGACTTCATAAATTTCCTTTATTATAAAAAAAGGTATCTAGTATGTGGTAATGGATTTAAATAAGATATTTTGGCTGGTATTTTCTAAATCAAAAGTCTTTGTTAGTATGAAAAGGATAGGAGAGCAGTTATTTTATAAGTCAGAGAGAGGAGACACATGAAAGTTTTTAAAAGAAAAAGTGATACCCACATTTTTATATGTTATAAGGCACCAAAATGGTCCATTATTAAACCATGTAAGTTATTTATTTGAAATATGTCAATATAGTTGGAATTGGATCGGTTTCTAGGTCATTTTAGCTATTATCCATTTAGTTTATCCCCACTGTAAACAAGTTTTAACCGTAACCACGAAAATTAATTTTTTCTACTTGTACTATTCACTATGACAAAAAAATATGTTGAACTTATTATAGATTATTAATTATTTCGATTTCAAATATGGAATAAATTTTTACTAATTTATTTCATATAAGTGGAAAATTTTAATTTAAAATTAATCTCTTGGGTGAGATGAAAAAGTGGTTTTCCAAGGAAAACATTTTCATAAGTATAGAACATTATAATATCAAAACTCAATATTAAATTGATTAAAATTTTATAAATTTTATTTATTAAAATATAATAACTCTAATTTTACTTTTAAAACTTTTTAAATTTGAAATGTAACTTTCATATTTTTTAAACGAAAAGGCAATTTTCCATAAAAACTATAATTTTTCACGATACATATAAAAATTAATCTTTTCAAAAAAATAAAAAAAAATCACTCGAAAATAATTTTAACATGATGATTTAAAAATTCAAGTTCATTTTATTAAATAAATTTTCTAAAAGTGGTAATAAAATTAATTTTAATGTGTGTATAAAAAGTGCAATGAAACGACATATTCGAAATATACATTTTTTCACAAAACATTTCTTTTTTATTTCAAATGATTGATATTTAATTTATAATCAATATATGATCATTGAATTTATTTTATACATGTGTAAACCATATTATTTTAATAATTTATTTATTATTATTTATACTAACAAATTTAATTTCTAGTTTATAATGGTATAATATATTATGTTTTATTACACTCAGGGCTTCGTGTATTACAAGCTATCGAAGAGATTAAATTTAAATTAATATAATTAGTAGGATATCTAATCTTGGTTTTCTATGTATAATATTATACCAAACAAAATTTTATTATTTTATATTCTCAAGGTGTTATATTCTACCTATTTTTAATAAATATTTTCCTCACAATTTTAACATGATCTCGGAAATCAAGGGTTTTCCATTAGAAATAACCTTTGTAAAAAACCCCCATATTGAAAAATGGTTAAAAATACATACAATGAACATAGGTAAAGGGAAATATGAACTTCATCTAGAATAAAGCAAAACTAGGTTTCCATGTATGATAAAATTTGTTGGAAGTAAAAATATGGACATGGAATAAAACTGTAAATAATTATATAGAGTGATAGAGATCAGTGATCAAAAGAAATTGAATGGTCAAGAGAAATATAACAACCTAAAGAGAATAAATCTATGATAAGTTAAAAGACCATTGATTCATAATATAATAATGTAATTAAATAAAAATTTTCTTTTAAGATCCTTTTCCCCAGAGATTTATGGATTATCTTACTATCATGATAAAGAACACTAGAAAATATACTTATTATTTCATCATTTGGTTGTGCTTTGATAAATTTCCACTTAATTTTTTACTGCATGATATGAATATACAAGATGAATTTTTTTAATGATTGAAGCACTAAAATAAACTTTTAATGGATCATAAGATCTATAAAATAGTTACAATCCCTTCTTTATGCCTCAAAATATTTACCAAAACCAAAATAGTTATCACGTATTGTCCAATATAATACATTAATCTCTAAAACTCAAAAATAAAAGAAAAATTTGTATCCATTCAATAAGTACTTATCTATAAAATAATTTATGTAAAAAAATGTGTATTAAATAGGACGTCATATATTCTAGTGGTAGGTGCTTCACACCTATCACCCTTTAGTTCTTGGTTCATTCCATGTGACCTTATCAGATTTTACAGGGTGTCACCCGACATAAAGGTTTACCTTTTTCATAAAACATACTAATATAATTCCTATAATTTTCCAAAAAAAATATGATAAATAACCTAAAAAATAACATTATTCCTAAAATAACTTTTTAACCACAATTGTTATTTATATGACTTATTATTTTCTATGAAATAAAATAATATAAATAGATTATTATTACCATAACATCAATGGTCATATTGACCCTAAAGGTTATAAATAATTTTTATCTTATGTACACAAAATGTAAAATCATTCTTCCTAAAATAACTTTTTCACTAAACATATACTAAAGCAACAGGTTCTAATTCATAAATGTTTCCAAAGCTATCCATAATCTTGATAAAATTTTATTACATAATGCCTCAAATGGTTATTTAAGACATTGGACACATGATTAACATTAAACTCGTAAACCCATGATTGTATCCATAAATATTATGTTAATATTATATAAATACATACATGATTCCAAAATGTACATAATCCATATATGTTTTGGGATTCTTATAACTAAAATACTATTGGAAAAAATACTTCTACAATGTAATTATTCTATCCAAATATTCAAGCACTTTAATCATTACACTTTTTATGTATTAATAGAATAATATTGTCCTTGATCCCTTAGCTTCTTCTAATGTATATTTCTTTGATTCTTGGGGAATTCATTTTCATAGTGCCATATATCCATAAAATTGAAACACTAAACATTAGAGGTTTCTTTCTTATCCTAGCATTCATGAACCTGATAGCATTTCTCTACACACTTGAATAAAACTCTTATTCCCATCAATAAAGTACAAGGGTGTTTCTTTCCAAAATTTCAACAGTTGGGGACATCCTTATTTCCCATATTCCTGGTATCCATTTTTTCTCTACTATAATCTTCCATTATTACATCACATCCATTTCTCTACACACTTAAATAAAACTCTTATTCCTATCAACCATGTACCAAGGTGTTTCTTTCCAAAATTTTAATATTTGGGGACATCCTTATTTACCCTCTTCCCTTTATCCATTTTTTATCTACAATCATCTTCCACTATTACATCACATCAAATACATTTTATTTTGATAATTTTATTTATCTTTTTGTATCACGTGATATTATATCCTCTTATGATGAGAAAATTTGGGAAACTAGTGTCCTTTGAAGAATTTCCTTAATCCCATCAATTAAATGAGTAATCATTCACTTTGTTTTATATTTATAGTCTGGATCATTCCTTTCTAAACATTAAAAGTTTATGTTATACTTAGAAACACTTTCTTCTTACTTTTTTCTTAGACTTGATAATTTTCTCCCTATATTCACTCATTTCTCATGAGGTAAATATTTTTCTATGAAGAGTTCCTTAAAATCCATGCACTCCATGTTTTCTATTTCTTTTTCATCCTTAGTATTTTTTATCAATGGCCTTAATTGATCTATTTTTTTATGAGAGATGATAATATTCCATGAATACCTTTTCCCTTCCATTAATTACTAGAATGAAAAATATCTTCTCTAAGGAACTAATATGTTTCTCATATATAAATGGATATGTATTATTATTGAAAAATAGAGGTTTGTGACTCATAAAGTATTCTAACATTATTACACTGCGTGGTTGATCAACAGGGTACTCCATACAGGCAAGCTTATTACTTATAACTTGGGTCGTCTTACCCAATACTGTTATAATTTGATTAGATCTACTTGTAGATTTTTCTCCTACTTCATTAACTTTCTAGGGAGGTAAGACCCTCTAAGTAATGCATGAAATGATATTGTTCTCATTTATTCCTCTATGTGACATTTCTAAATAATGGTATACACTGGATTAGATCACAAAACTAAGAAAAATAATGCATAGTCCCAAAATTAGTGAAAAACTTATCATAAATTGTGAAATTTATGAATACCCAATCTTATAAGCTTAATCATGGTTTGTTTGGAAATGGTTTTAAATAATAAAAATATTTTCAAATCCTTTATAAAGGTTTATAAAGAAAATATAAATTATCACAAGTATATCCTCAAGAAGTGTTAAACAATGTGTGTTGTAAGGGATGTTTTCATGTACCGTGTGAAGATCATATCAAAGACCAGTTGACCCTTCTCAAATTTATTTAACCTTGTTACAAGTATGGCAGAACCATATCCACTTGTAGTATCCAAATAGGGATGTATTTCTTAGAAAAAATCATAATATATTCTTTACTAAAACATTAGGATATTCTTATATATATATATATACATTCACAAAATCTTTAATATGGTTATGTTATATAATATATGTTTTTAAAAATCAAGTTCTCAAGCTATGTGATAAAAATCCTCTAGTACAAACTATTATAACCCTAACCATAGTAGCCTAGAGTTTGTGGGTACTTTATTACATCGGAACTAGATACAAGGAATCACATCCTAAAAGACCAACTAGTTTTTTATTCTTGTTAAACTACATACATACTTGAATATAATATTATAATTGAAAACATTAAATAAAGCATAGTATATTCTCTGAGTACACTATTATTATCTTTTTCATATGACCACCACAAGTGGCTGGGGTGGTGAGGCAGGTTGCGGTATGGGGTGTCATTCATGGGGTTGAGTCCCCAAACCATGTTTTCTTGTAGCGTACATTGTAAATAAGACCCTCCTTCTATTATTCTATTTTTCATATTTTTACATATTAATAATAATATTATTATTGGTATCCTTGGGAAATGAAACAAAAGAAAGGGGTGAGCTATAATGCTTTGTAAAAGTATGTGTATAATAAAGTATATCATAAATAAATAAGGAATAATAAATTTGGAAAGGTAAATAATTAAAACATATTATTTTTAATCAACAACATGAACATGAATAATAATATTGTAGGAAAACATAGTGATCAAATAATGACATATAAATAATCACTTGATCTTGAAACTTATCCCTGGAAATTCTAACTAATTAAATAATGAAATATAAATCAATAACTAATCTCATAATTAGCTAATGAATATTTAAAAACATCATAACCATACCATCATGTACTCATTCTAAGACATCTTACATAAAATTTAAGGACTCATCCAAATACCCAAGCTAGTTTGTCTCGAGAGACGTATTGATGCATCAACGGTCTATAGAATCCATCACTCGTCACTTTCTAAATAAAATAAATTATTTATTTGAATGGGGTTAAACATAATCAATATAAACATTCATATCAAAAAACTATCCTATGAAATTTAAATATTTTCCCAATTAATAAACATAATCATAAACCATTCAGAGTAATATAGTTAATAGTATCAAAATAGTACTTCCCCATGAAAACTCACCATAAACCATTTGGAAAAATAATAATTATGGTATCATTACAACATATTTATAAAGGTGAATATGTAAAATAAGGGTGGTTGTCATTTATGAATAAAAATACCATAAAAATTACATTTAAAACGGTTTTGAGAATAATATTATTTTCACATTGAAATCTATTTTAAAATAAAAAAATTAAAGAATATTACGAACATAATTTTCTACAAAAATTATGATGTAGACATGTAACTTAAGCTTAAATATAATTCGTGGTAACCGTTATGGGAAATATCATTCATTTTTTACATGTTATCTCAAATATTTTGTTCATGTTTTTATAATTAAAGTAAAAAATCACCTTTTTTGGAAAATGATAGAAAGTTTCCATTAAATTTTTTAAAATAAAATAATGTGTAAAAATGATTTTAAACCATAATATGATGATATTAAAAACATTTATTAAACCTTTTTTAGAAAACATATATTTCGAAGAAAATGGATTTTTACTGAAGAGAGAAATACATTCTAATTTTATTAAAATTATTTTCTCGATCATATTAAATACCCATGGGAAGAAAATAGTTATATTACATGAAAATTTCATTAATAACCAAAGGATAAGAAAACATTTTGTTTTTAAGATATAGATAAAAAATAATTCCCCCAAGGGAGCCTTAAACCTGAAAAATCCTGATTAATGATGTGATTGTCAAATATAATGTTGACACATTGGTATCTTTTGAATTGTAAGCCCCGTAAAATAAATAAAATCAAATGTAATTTTAAATTCCACGAAGATAAATTGATTCATTATATGAAATATAAAACGGGTAGTAAATATACCATACAAAAATAAATAAGGGATGGATATGGCATATGTCTCATGGAAGTAAAAGTGAGACGAGGAACCCTTGTAATGATCATAATGTTGAAGTGAAAATTAATAAATGAATGGTTTATGTGTATAAAAGGTAAATCCATATAAAAATGTTTAAATAAAATATAAAAAAATAAAAATACATTACACATATAATCTTATAATATAAAATACAATGAAGATGTAATATAACACAATGGAAATATAGTGAGTTATAAAATTCTTTACCACATTTTAATTTTCATTTAAAATCCCATTTGATGAAATAATTCAAATTTAAACTTTAAAATAACATGAATTGTGATTTATTCATTATATTACATGTATAATTGGAATTATATACACCATATTAATGAAATTATATGCATAACATTACAATATTCATCTATGAAATGAAATTAAGCAAAATCCATTACCTCCAATTCAATTTCCTCCATTTGTGTCTATAATTATTTTATAATAAATATAGATTTGTTATAAATATATTGAAAATAATAATAAAATATTTCCTTTCATATATTATTTACTTATATTCTCTTATGATTTTTTATTACTAAATCTTGATTAAAATCATTGTTTATAGTGATAATTGCTTCATTTTTTATGTATGATTTAGTTTGGAAATTTTGGTCCTTTTACAATGATCATGATATAATTGTATGAAAATTTTTAAATATGATATTAATATAATTATAATAAATATATTTGTATTTATTATAGTCCATAAAAGTTAGATATGGGAAAATCATCTTTACCATTCATAGAGACGGTGGGTCGTATGTACGCATGAATGATTTCTCCATTTCTTCCAACGGATTGAATGAAATAAAGTTAAATAATATTTTACATTTATAAGATAATTATAATATCATATATATCATATTTATTTATTAAATTTATCCTTCTTACCATTCAATTTGAAATAAACTGAAAAATGTATAACATCACTACGTGGATGTGGTATTCCACACATACGCACAAGTGATGTTATCATTTTCCAATGGATTGAAAGGTAAAAGGGTATATGTGATATTATAATTATATATGTATAATTATATAATAAATACCATATAAATATGTTAAATCCATCATTATATCTACTTGTGAGAGGTGATGATGGAAAATGAATTAAATAGGTTCGTGATGCGGTAGTCCTACATACACATGATTGATAGTTTCATTTCTCATTTGATGGAAGAGGAGAGGGATATTAGCTAATAAATTATAAAAATAATATATACATATATAGTTGAAACTGTTTTAATTATTTTATTATATTTTTATAATATTTTAAGGATTTATATGAATAAATAAAATAGAAATTTATGGTTAGAAACTTTACATCTTATTCAGATAACCTCTTTAAGTTTATATCTAAAACCATACTAGATCGACATTGTAATCCAAAAAGGACACTAGAATGTGGGTAACAATTTAAGGAATATATTTCGGTCGGTATTTTTTTGAAATAAATGTCTTTGGTGGTGTTAAGAGGAGAGGAGAATGGGTGACTTTTATAAGTGGGGTAGAGGATAGACTTGGAATTTTCAGAATAAAAAGTGATACCAATGTTTTTTCCATGGCATAGAGATCTATAATGGGTCATTATTGAACCAAGGAAGATATATGGTAAATATATGGCCATAAAATAGGAATTTTAGAAGTTTATAATCCATTTTAAACCTTCTCATTTTAGTTTAACCCCTCGTAAACTCATTTTAACCTTAACAACAGTAATAATTTTTTTACTATTCATTATAACCAAAATTTAATTTGAACTTATTATATGATATTAATTAGGATTATTAAAAATATTGAATCTATTTTTAGTAGTTTAATTCAAAAAAGTAGAAAAATTTTAATTTGAAATTAATCCCACATACGAGATGACAAAGGAGTTTACCAAAAAACTTTTTCATAAGTATATAAAGTTTTAATATAAAAATTCAATATAAAATTAATTCCAATGAAATAAATTGTATTTGTTATTATATAATTTATATAATTTTAATTATATAAAAATTTTAAATCCAAATAGAACATGTAAATTATTTTAATGAAAATGTAGTTTTCAATAAAAAATAGTAATTTTGACTATTCATCCAAAAATAAATCTTTTCAGAAAATTCCCAAAAATTTAATCTAAGATAATTTTGAATATATGATTTCAAAAATGAATATATTTTTATAAAATAAATTCTATAAAATTTTTTGTAATTAATTTTAAGGTATGCGTGCAAAGAGAAAAAAATATCCTTTTAGAAAAACACAATTTTTCAGAAAAAATTTATTTTTCTTTCAAATGATTTATATTTTATATATAATAAATATATATAAACATTTAATTTATTTTATAAAGATGAAAATATTTATTATTTTTATAATTTATTTATTCTTATTCATACCCACAAATTTAACAGCTAGGTTATAATGTTATATTATATTACGGCTCATTAGACTTGGGGTTGTGTGTATTACAAGCTATTAAGGAAATTAAATTTATGGAAATATATTTCATTTTTTTAAGATCATGGTTTTCGCCACATATTCAATCAAAAACAATGTTATTATTTTATAATCTCAGGGTGTTACATATGGAATATGTCTCATAGAAGTAAAAGTGATATGAGAAACCCTTACCTTAGGCCATGCTCTCTTAGTATGTTCTTTTAAGATACTACATTATAAATTTAAATTTATCATAAATCTATAAAATAATACTTTTAATATATATTATATCATAAATTATTCAGTTATAATATTTCACCACCCATTTATTAATATTTTTTTATTAAAATATCATCTTCTGATCATTAATTGTCTTTTTTCATTTATGTTTCTATTCATTAACCTAAATGGCCCGAAGGCCTTATTTTTTATTTATTTTTGATAACCCCCCTTTTAAGGGATGAGGGGTAACCCTTACAAGGCTCATAGTCTTATAGATTACATGACCCGTAGGTCTTATTAAATATACATACTATACTTGGATCTCCTCCTCCCAACTTCTTCATCATGATATCAGCTCTCCACCTTCGCATGGATGTTTGGTTATGCTTCCTGTTCAAGCATAGGATAGTCCTGAGGGAAATTTCATACCCTCTCTTTCTGAAAAATCTGCTTAACTTCTTCTCTGGTGAATGTTGCTACTCTGAATCCCCATCTAGAGTCTGCTTTTTTTAGATTCTGTCTGATCATCTTATCACAATTCCAGGTGGCCCAAAGGCCTTGAGGTGGCCTAAAGGCCTTGAGGTGGCCCAAAGACCTTGAGGTGGCTTGAAATACTTACTAACCCAAAGGCCTAGGGTGGCCCGAAGTCCTTAAAGGACCTGAGGCCCAAACCGTTGGCCCAAAAGGCCAAACAGATGAATAGTTCTGGCTACTACAGTAACGAACAATTTCTGCTATAGTGCTTGCTACAGGTACTGCTGTAGTAACCCAGAAATATGTCTCCACCCAGTTTTGAACTCGGGTCTCTTGGATGCACTTGTCGAGTCCTCACCAACTGGGCTAAGGCTCTTGTGAATTTTCTATTCCTTAGTTTTGATCCTTATACATTTTTCATGGATACATCATATACATAATTATAATAATTTATAAAATATCATATAAATTAATTAAAATATATATGTTTATAATAATCCATAAAAGGTATAAATATAAAAATTAAATACAATTCTCATGGAGATTGTAGGTCGTACATACATAATAACGTTGTTTTTAGAAATATTAAACACAAGAGAGGTAAACAATAATTCACCTTTATTAGAATAATTATTATATCATATATTTCATATTTATTCATTAAAACTATCCTTATTACCATCCATGTAAAGAGAAAATGAAAAACAAATCACATCATTTTGGTGGGTAGTCCAAATGTACGCACGAGTGACATTATCATTTTCCAATGGATTAGAAAATACGAGTGTATAAATGATATTATAATTAATAAAGTATATTTATGTCATAAATATCATATTTAAACCTTAAACCCATCATAATAACTTTCCATAAAATATAGTGATAAATGAATTGTATCGTTACGTAGAGATGGTAAGTCGTAGGTACGCACTAGCGATACTTTCACTTTACATTTAATGGGATGGAAAGTGGAAAATAGTGGTTTCATAATAATAATTAAATTTAAATATTTTTAAGATACTGAATTTATTATTTTATTATAAATAACATAGTTTTATATAAGATATAACAATAAAAAAATTGAAATAGGTGAGGTAGGACAATTACCTCTTCTTTAGGAGACCGCCTTTAGATCATTTCTTGAGGAACATAGGGTTGGTTTTTTGGGAGACCAACACCTCCAAAACATGGAAAATTATTTTGAAAATAGTAATGTATAGGTATTTGTTGATCTAGTTTTCTCAATGTGGTGTAAAGAAGCGAAGGAAGGGGTGACATTTTATAAGGGTGACAAAAGATAGAATTGGAATTACTAAAATGATTAAAATATAACTATGTTATTCTCAAGAAAAATTGTTCAAAATTGAAATATATTTTATTATATGGTTGGAAAAGGTTTAAATACCATTAAAAAATAAATATTTTATGGTTTTATATGGTATTTTAAGACATATCTCTTCGTTTAACCCCTTAACCAATTTTAACCTTAACTATGGTAATGTCTTTTTCACTCGCATGGGGTTATAATTTTACTTATAATGTAATTATTACCTCTTAAAATGGAATTATCAACCATATATTATACCCATTATCCTATTTAAAAAATAATATTTTTTAATACTTCAATAAAAAATTATTTAAAAAATTATTTTTGATAAAATGTCATTAATGTCAATTTTGACACTATTTGTTTAATTAGAATTAAAATACATAAATATAAATTATAAATTTAAATTTAATCCTATAAAATAACACTAATGTTTCATACTCATCTTTAAAATTCTTGGAAAACTTTAAATCATTCAATTTATATAAATTTTATTATTTTTAAAATATTTTATTTTATTTTTTTCATTATAAAATATATAATGTTCCATTATTGTCTAAGAATTTAAGGTAATTATAAAAATAATAAAAATTATAAATAATTTCCAATAATGAAAATAATTTCATTATTCACAATATAAAAATTTATATTCATTCATATCTTGATTTTTTCCTATTGGACAGATAAGATATAAGAGAGTGACACTTTGGAACTTTCTTGGCTTTAAATATAATATATGTAATATTCATCGACCATTTGCCTTTTAAAAAATATATTTTTTATGCCTAAGGTTATATTTTTTTATGTAAATACATAAAATAGGAATTATGATGAAAATTTATGGACTTATCAATGAGTTGTAACAAATATTGTTTTTATTTAGTCTTTACTAAACAAAAAACAATTGCAACTATTACTATTCCTAATTCCTAAAAATAAAAATTTCATATTTACCAAATATTAACCTCATAATTAAAATATTAATTATTTTTTTTCCAATTCGATACTTATAAGTATAATAAATTAATTTTAAATAAAAACACAAAATGAGATGAAAAACAGTTTTTTAGAAATACAGTTTTGTAAACAAAAATTAAGATTTATTCTTATCCCATGCATAGTAAAAATATTAGATGAATATTAAAATAATTTATTAAATATATAATATATTTATTTAATTAAATTAAATCACTAATTATTATTAATTTTACTTATTAATATCCTGACATATTGCAGGCAAGAAAACAATTTTTCTGACAGATTCCATTTTTATGTATAAACTTTTTTCATACCAAATTAAATCATAAAATTTATTATAATGAAATTATTTCGATAATTGATAATATAATGGACTAATTATACTTTGAAATAATTTTCAAAAAAATGGATATTTTTAAATGAATGAGACAAAAATATTATTATCAATAAAAATCGTTATTTTTCATTATTCACTGGAAAATCAATCTTTTGAGAAAAATCCAAACAATATACCCAAATATTATTTTGATATTTTGATTTAAAAAATTATATTATTTTTATAAAACAAAATTTATTGAATTAATATAAATGTATTATAATAGTTTCTTGCAAATTGAAAAAAAAATTGAAAAAAAGTATTTCAAAGGGATAAAATAACACTATCAAAAATTAAGTACATGTTTCCTGTGAATTAATAAATTAATTTTTATTTAGTAGGTACTTTATATATATCATACTTCATTCAATACTATTCATACCCTCTAATTCAATGTTTGGGTTCTAATGTTCATATTTAAATAAAAATATTTTGTGGTTCATTTAGGCTCGATTTTTCATGTCGTATACACTATCGAACATAAAATTATTTTAAAATATGAGTATATTATATTCTCCCCCACTTTAATAAATTTTTTATCACAATTTAAACTTATTCTCGATAATAAAGGCTTTTAAATTTTAAAATTTCTTTATGGAAAAAATCGCATCATGAAAAGGGTTAATAAAACTTTCTCTTGAAAAGTGGGAAAAGGAAAAATGACGGTCATTGGGAATAACACCAATCTTGGTTTAAAAATAGAATAACATTATTTGGAATTAAAAATATGTACATGTAAGAAAATTGTAATTTCTAAATAATGATGTATACTGATAGAGAACATTGATCACAAGATAGTGAATGATCATGATAATTTTAATGATTAGAAAACCATAAACCAAAGTGGTTTAAAACACCTTCGATTCATCAGAAATAAAGGTAATAGGATAACACATTTTCTCAATTTAATTTTTCTAATGTTGAGAGACTCTTTAACTATCAAGATAGAGAACATGAAAAAATATAATTACTTGATTTCATTCAATTTCATAAGAATAGTTTCATCCTTTGGTTGTTCTTATATGAATTTACCCTTCATATCTTAGTCTATGAAATGAGGCTGATTTTTTATTCGTAAAGCATTCAATTTTATTGGATCATAACATCTATAAATATGACATGTCAATTCTTTTATCTCTAAATATTTACCAAAACTATAATGGATAGCACAAGTAATTCAATATGGATAAATATAAAACATTAATATCTAAAAATTTAATAACACTAAAAATTCAACTTAGTCTATTAAATTAACCTCAAGACTCCTCAAATATATGTCTAATCAATATTCATAAATATGATATATTATTTTCTTTATTAATTTAACATTTATCCCCCTTCAAAATTAGTCACTCAAAAATTCACACACACAAAAATGTATATTCTCTAGTCATATAATCTACAATATATCCTAATTATCTCCATAATTAACGTAATTCAATATATAGAAAAAAACTTACATACTTAAAAAATAAAATCCAACTGTTATTCTTCAAATAAAATATCCTCTTAGTAAAAATTATCTCTATTTTTCGAAAACGTATAATTATTCGAAATATATAGAGAACTTCTTCTGAAATAACATTAATCACAAAAACACTAAATCACTTTTTAGTCTCCTAGTAATCTATAAAACATATGTTCTAAAAATTTAATAACCCATAATTACCTCATAATCAAATATTATATAAACTATAAAGGTTATCAATATATTTAAAAAAAATTCCTCAAAATATGAAAGAATTATTCCTAAAAATAACATTCCCACTAAAATACAAGTTATACATAAGAGTTATATATACCTCAAACATCTATTAAAACTCAATCATAAAAACCCACATAAGGGGTTTATGTGTATTTAAAATTATAATAAAACATTAAATTATTAAGAAATTATGGTACCTAAAAATCATAAATTATAACCATATAAATCATAAGTATATTTTATTTATAGAAGGTCTTAAAAATATGTTAGAGGTTTATGTTCACTAATACATATTTTTCCTAAGTGTAATTCCCAAGGTTTCTACTAAACATACTCTAATTTAAAATATAAATGATATAACTCCAGTAGCCTAGATCTAGGGGTTACTTTATTACATTGACACAGGATATAAGGAATCACATAGCGGATGACCAAATAGTTTCGTTATCTTTGTAAACTAGATACATACATTCTTCCCATTTTATATTGGAAATAAAATATAAAACATAGTGAGAGTAACTTATGTACATCCTTGAATACATTAAAATATTCCTTACTCATATCATTTGTAAATAAAAAAATAACCATGATATTAGATGCTCATTAAGGGTTATATGCAGCAAAATCTATCTTGAGTAAATAAGGAATAATCAATATGAAAAGGTAAATAACTGAAAAACATTCCATTTTATTAGTAACATGATAATGGGAGATAATATGGAAGGGATTATTTATGATAAAATAATTCCATATAACTAATCACAAGATCTTGAAAATTATATATGGATTTCATTATTATTCAAATAATCACATGGATTTTAATAACTAGTCTTATAATGATGCAATTCATAATGTTGGAACTCATAAAATTAGCATCAAGGCCTCAAGCGAAGATATATTACATAAATACATAAGGCCTCATCCAAATACTCAAAATTTATTGTATCGTGAAATATAATAATGCATCTATGGGATATAGAAATCCTTTCTCATCACTTAGTAAGACTAAATCATTCACCATATAAAAGGGGAGAATAATAGTTCAATAAATAATCAACATAAATATTTTTATTGGAAAACAATAATACGAAAAGTTAATATTTACCCAGTCAAACTTATAATAAACCATCCAAATAATGAAAAAGTATGGAATCATTACAATATATTCCTATTATAGTATGCATAAAATAATGGGTTTTTGTCATTGATTAATTGAAATACCGTAAAACATCATTAAAAACATTCATGAGGAAAAGACACATTTCATTTTAAAATAAAATTTTAAAAACTAAATATTTATAGAATATTAGTGTAAAAAAATTCATATAAAATAACCTTTTAAAATTAACAGGTAATATTTAAATCATTCATTTGTCACAACTATGGGAAATTCCATTCATTTTGTGTATGTTAAAAAATCCCTTTAAACATTTTTAAGAAAAGTCCAAAAGTGCCTCATTTAGAAAATGATGCTAATATTTCTTTTAAAAAATTTGTAAAAAAATTCTGGGTATAGATTGATAAAATAAATCATTTTATAATAGTAATATCATTGTTTAAAATATTTTAATTAAAATATATATTGGAAAGAAAAATAATACTGACCAAAAAATATAGTCAGTTTTTCTTAAAAATATTATTTTAGTATCTTGAGTACATAAAGAGTGGAAATTGAATGGAGAAATTGTAATTTATAGATATAAATAAAGTATAATAAAATGTATTGGGTTTAATATATAAATAAAAAATAAATCCCCTGGTGTAGAGTTAAACATAAACAATCATACAAAATAATGAGATTGTTAAATAAACCCTTACAGTTTATGTAACTTTTGAATCATTGTCCCAATGAAAGAATAAAATTGAATAAAACATTAAATACCATTAATATAAATGATTCATGATATAACATATCAAATTTAAGTATACACACACAAAATAAATAATTTTGAATATAGCATATGTCTCAAAAAAATTAAAAATGAGACAAAAACCCCTTACCCATGGCCTTAATTGCTTCAGAAGCGCTTTAAAACACATTTATAATAGTTTTAAATTTATTATACTTCTATTAAAAAAAATTACTCATAATTATTATATTATATGTGTTAAATTTTAAAAAAAATTACCACCTATTTATTAAAAAATCCTTATTAAAATCTATGTTTCCTTGTGGTAACTAACTAGTTTTATATGTATGTTTCTGTTCTAAAGTTCTGGTCCTTTTATATTTCTATGGTAAAATCACCTCCAAAGTTATATTTCTGATATAAATATAATATAAATTCATTATATACAAATATATAATTATCTATGAAGTTCATGGATATAAAAATGAATTACAACATTCATGGAGATGGTAGGTCATACATTTGCATGAACTGTATTTTCACTTTTCAACAGATAGAATGAAATAATGTTATATAATAGTTAAAATTTAAAGAATAATTATTATATAATATATGTCATATATATTTTTTAAACCTATTTTTTTATTATACATGTAAAAAGTAAAGAAAAATCAAATTACCTCACTTTGTAGAGGTGGTATCTCACAAGTATGCACCAGCGACATTATTTTTTTCCAATGGATTGGAAGGTAAGAGGTTATAAATGATAATATAATTCCATAATCATATTTTTTCATAAATATAATATATAAATATTAAACACATAATAATACCCATCTATAAAATATTTATAAAATGGAATTGTATTACTATGTGGAGATGGCAAGTTGTACACATGCACTGACGAAATATCCACTTCCAATTTGATAGAAATGACGGTGGATAATAGTAGTTTCATAATCATAATAAAATTTTAGTACATTTAGGATAATAAAGTTTTTATTTTGTTATAAATACCACATATTTATATGATTTATAAGAATAAATTAATTTAAAGAGTTCTATTAAGACAATTACCACTTTTTCAGGTGACCTCCATTAGATCATTCCTTAAGGAACATATAGTAGGTCTTTTTTGGAAACCATATATAAGGAATCAACCATAAACATTAAATATTCTAGTTTATTTAGACTATATTTCACTTTTTTAATTCCCAATTATCTTTTAGTTTTATATTTTTAGAGATTTAGGTCATAACCCATATATAAAAAACCATATTTTAGAATGTTGACACTTCTAATCAGTATCCATTTTTTCCATAAAGTAAATATTTTAAAATAAAACACATTTTATTTTCATGAAAATTATTTAAAACTTTAAAATTTAATTATTATTTTTTATTACTCATTCTTAAACCCTATAAAAAATTTTCAAGATATTTTAAGAGAACAAAAATCTCAATAAAGGACATAAAATAAAATAAAGGAACCCATTTGTCCATAATTACTTATAAAAAATTCTTTTTCAAAGTAATATGTGGGATCAAAAATAAAAATTCTATTACCCAAAAAATCACCTTCTCTGCCCAAAAAATTTTATAAAACATTTCATAATAAAATTTTGTGTAAAAATAACACTCAAAAAGGATACTTTGAAAACATTATAAACTCATGATAGATATTTTAAAAAGTTATAATTTTCATCCATAAGAAGTAGAAAATACAATATCTGGAAAATAATATCATTTATTACCTTTTTAGAAATAAAATATTTACCAAAAACCATATAAAGCATAGATAAAACATATAGTTATATGAGGAAAACATTATCCATATCAATCTCACAAAAGGAATTTCCATACAGTTGAATTTCATACCCAATGCTTTGGAAGTCTATCATGGACCCATCTGTCCTAGGTTTATAACGTAAATATCTGTCCTTGGTTCATAATGTTACCATCTATCCTTAGTTTATAAAATAAAAACCCATCATTATAAATAATTTCTATGAACCATAATATAATCATAACACATAATAGCTTTCAATTTACAACATTACACTCGTTAAATAATCTTTTCACCCATAAAAAAATATTTCTAGATATTGAAATATCTAGTTTATTTAAAGACCTATTTTCAGTATAAAAATATGTAGCAAAAATGAAATAAGGTTTTTATTTTTGGAAAACCAGAAATGTTTTAAGGGAATCCAAAAAAATAATGGTTACAGTGGATGGAAATTTCATTTTTTCTGTATACATTAAAATAGAATATTCCATTTATCTTTTATACATAATGTTATAATATTGTATACAGATTCTGTAAAAACAATTCTTTTGAAAAACATTTAAAGAAACTAATAATTGATAAAAAATATCATTTATAAAAAAATTATTCCATATAAATAAATCCATAAAATAAGTTTAAAAAAATATGGACATAGAAGAAAAATTATATTAAGGGGGGTTCACAAAACGGTTTTAAAAAGAGAGGCTCTTACCTTGAGTTTTAATCATCACATATGTTATTTATCTATTGGAACTATAAAATTATATTTATTATTTACTTGAATAAGATAGTTTTTTATGTATATTATTCAATTAATTCTATCTCTTATCATAGTATGCTAAATTAGATAATCATTTAAGTTCACTTCATAAGTTTTAATGGTATTCAACTTATGTGTCAAAAAATACTTTAGTAAGTAAAATATGGTCAAATAGGTCACTATTACATCATATCTAGAATAATAAAAATGAAATAATTGTATTTTTTATATATAATTTAAACCTTTTAATTCAATCATGGATGACGGTTTTGAAAAATGAATTGTGTTACAATAATAGAGATGATATGATGTATGTACGCATGAGTAACGTTTCCAGTCTTCAATGATCCTTGTAGAGATAAGGTAAGTATTATTTTATATCTTCATAATTATCATAATATAAAAAATACCATATTATTTTATAAAATATACTTATATATTTTATCCATGTCATGTTGTGATAAAAAAATAATCACATCACTTCGTGGAGGTGGAAGTCCACACATATGCATGAACAACGTTATCATTTTTCAGTGATTGGAAAGGTAAAAAATAAAATCATATATTAACTTTTAATAATTATAAAAAACTCATAAATATAATAATTATATCATATATATATCACATATATTAATTAACATTATCTTTATTTCTTTCCATGTAAAGATTTAGTGAAAATGAGTCACGTTGCTTCGGTTGTCTATCATACGAACAAGTGACATTATCATATCCCCCATGAAATGGAAAGTAATAAGATATATGTGATATAATAGATAAAAATATATAATTAATTTACAAATATAATATATAAAAATTAAATCCATCATTATAATAATACATTATAGGATGTAATGAAAAATTAATTACATCGGTATACGAGGTGGTACTCCTCTATAGACATGAACGACAGTTTCTTTTTCCACTTAATGGCATAGGGGATAGACATAGGTTATTAAATTAACATAATAACATATCATTATATGTGAGATAATGGTGTTATTGTTTCATCATGTTTGGATAATATTTTATGGAGGTGGAATAATAAATAAAAAATGCTCGATTAAGAATGATACCTCTTTTTTTGAAAACCTCTTAAGGTTTGGAACCAAAATATTTACAACCCGGCCGAAAATTAAATTTTTTATTAAAACTCTTTTGTGGAAAAGTGTGAAACCACACAAGTACAATATAATCTGAAGGTCATCTAACACAAAATTATATCACAAAGTCATTGAAAACAAGACTAAGATTGTTAGAACTGCATACCTGATATAATCCCCATTGAAGTGCTTCAACCTTCATGCTCGATCATCCCGGATTAAGTCTTCAAAGTAGGTAGCTATATTGCCCCAAGTCTAGATATATTCCTCAACATGGATCTTTCATGCATTGAAACCCTGTTCCAGAATAAAATCTTGGTGGTTGATCCAGTCCTTTTTCTCCTTACTAACATCCATTTTAACCTCTCTTTTAAGAATTCTTTCAACCTCCTCCCTTAAGGAATTAAGTTTGATATCGTTTTCATGAATTTATTCATTAGAATCAAGAATTAATTCAAGATATTAAGTCTTCTCTCCTTCCTTATTTCCTGCCGCATCACCCTCCCCTTGATTTTGGATGTCTCCACGCTTAGATTTAATATTTCCACTTATTAGGCCAGAACATTCTAGATTTTGAGTTTTTGGTTTACCGTACTTTTCCTTTTCCTTACTAGAAGATCTTGTTTGAATTGGATTAGGTAGTTGGGATTAGTCCTTCCTCCCTTTATATCCATTTCCTTTAGACACAATGCAGCTCTTCGCGTCATGGTGCCCCTTCCGATCCTTCTTCTTCCTTGGGCTATGGAGACCTCTAATTCTCGCTCCCTCCTCACTGCTAATAGAAAATTGGCTAGAGACCTCAGCTTCATTCTCCCCCTCAGAGAGAATCTGAACAGCCGAGGGATATTCCACTGCCATAGGTGCGCCCACATCTAAAGAAGTCCCCAGGGACCGAACCAGGAAGTTGGCCTTCATACCTCCACTGGATAGTCGGTCTGTTTCCTGGTCCTAAATTGGAATTTCCTCCATTAAACCTTAAAAACAATTAACAAGAATGATGTTTGCTTGATCATTTTTCAGTTTGGACATGGTCACTGTATTTACTCCATCCCCTATAACTTTTGTCTTCTTGGTACCTGTAGAGCCTCTCTTACTTGCTGCATCAACCACACTTACATGATCAGGGGCATGACCATAGAAAACTGAATCATCATTCTATCCCAAAGATCCTCTCTTTTGAGGGACTGAAATATTCTGGTTTGGCGTAACCCAAGATGGGGACCTTGGCAGTGGAGTAACTAAGCCTCTATTCTTTACAGTATCATCAAATGAAAGATAAACCAAAGGAACAAACGGGTGATCTGCATCCAGAACCATTTATGATTGATGGCTGACACCCAAAACATGATTCAAGGAATTAAAGATATCTGAAACCCTTGGTTCTTCAGGTCCTGTTACTTCCTTAGACCCCTGGTCGACTATTGAGAGAACCGAAGGAGATACTGACCCATTTTGTTGAACATCATTCACCACCCCAGGGTGTATCAAGAGACTCTTCTCACAAGCAGTGGATAAATGCCCCAAGTGACAACATGAAGAGCAGAATTCTGTCCAAGATTCAAAATCCACCGGTTGTTTGCACCAGAATTCCTCCCCGACGGTGATCAAGATACAGTCGACATGAGGTTTGGAAGTATCCACCTAAACACAAATGCGTGGGGAGATGGGATGACACACAGACTCGGTTATACTATACGAACACAAGAATCGGCCAATCATATTACCAAGCATACGGATTATAGTAGGATTTTGGAAGGGGAGGGGGAGTTCGGGAATACTAACCCACAAATCCGTAGATGTATTGTCACGTTTCATATAGAAATCATAGCACCAGTGATCAATGTAGAAGCACAGTCTGTTGCATACACAAGGAGCTCTGGACCATGACATGATCAAGTCCTCATCCGACGAGAAATGAATCATCATGTTTCGCTTGTTAAGGAGCCCCAAAACTACTCTATCTTATAAAACCCCAGGAAGTGAATACGAATCTTTCAAAATAGGAAAATGAAGGACGTCGATGCCTGAAGACTTCCAATAGGGTCAGATTTAAGTAAGCTAAGGCTTTGTTGAATTCTGGGGGAGATAATGAGAGGTTAGGGTAACCGCCATGAAGATCCGAGACTTTAGGGATGAGGTCGATGGCTGGGAAGGAGGGAAGAAAATCAGGATTTGAGAAGGGTGAGAAAGAAGGTCTAAATTCTGCGGAGAATTAAGGGAGTCCCTCCCCCTCGAGCGGGGGAGGGATTGGGATCACGGCCATCACCGCCTAGGGCATCCATGCTCGAGTTCCGAGAGAACGATTCTCTCTCTCCATAAATATATTTACAAAATTTGTTTTATGATCAAAAAAAGGCCTATATAATATGGGTAGGGAAGTAAGAAATTTATTTGGGAAGGACATTTATTAACAAAAAGGATTTTTTTTGTGTGACAAGGAGAGGATATGTTTGGCCTTTTATAAGTGGGTGAGAGGTCACACTTGGAATGTTTGAAAAGAAAAAGTGATAGCTAAATTTTTTACATTTTGAAAGTATCCAAAATAGTATATTCTCAAGAATAAGATGATATAATGTGTAAATATTACCATAAAATATATTTTTTCATATTCTTGGGTCATTTTAACCCTTATTGGTTTTGTTTAACCCCTCGGTAAACTCGTTTTCACCATAACTAGGGTAAAATATTTTTTATGTTTTTACCATTAATTAAGAACAAAATAAAAGTTTAAATAATTATATAATATAAATTATAACTATTAAAAATATGGTATTCTTTTAAAAAAATTAAATTCAAATAAGTTGTGTAATTTAATTTAAAATTAAACTCACAGATGCGATGAAAAATTAGTTTGTCATGAAATATATTTTTCAATAATAAGATGGTTTCATATTACCTATATGACTAGTAATAATAATTGTATGATTTTAAATTAATATTTATTAATATATAATATATAAATTTAATTTAAATCATTAATTTTTAGTGATTTTTTTAATTAATTGAAACATAGAAACATTATGAACTTTAAAATAGTTTTTTGAAACATGTGATTTTTAAATAAATAATAAACTTTTACTAAAATCCAATATAAAGATGATTAAAATGTAATTAAGAGGATTAAATATAATTAACGAATAAATATGTTACATAAAATCATATTAAAAACATTATATCACTTTTAAATTTCAGAATGTATTGAAAAAATATAGCATTTTTACAAAAAACAGTTTTTCACTATTTACTAAAAAATAAATATTTTTTGAAAAATATCAAAATTACACCCTAAGATAATTATTTATTATGATTAAAAAAATGAAATTTATTTTTCCAAATAAAAAATATATAACATTTAAATTAAACTTTTAAATAAAACCTTATATGAAAATATTTTAGTTAAAACTATATCCTTTTTATTTTAAAATTACATAAAAAAATTATATTGAATATAAATTTCTAATTGTTAAATATTAATAATCATAAAAATGATTTAATATATCATTACATGGGTTATTAAATTGTTCCACCCTTTTTTAAATTATTACCTCAAAATTGTATTCCCTTATTAAACAAGTGGGGATATATGTCTCTCATAGCAATTTCAGATTCCCATGTTGCTTATTAAACTATATCGGTTTTCCATAAAACCCTAAATTAGTGAATCATATTATTCTAAAAAAATTTCTCTCTATTTTCAAAATTTTGAATAAGTTGTTTGTCATAATAAATTTTATCTTACAACTAAAATAATTTAGGGATAAAAGCATGAGATAAATTGAGCACATATTTCCTTAACATAGAATCATGAAATAGGTTGTGTACCTAGGATAAACACAGAGGAAAATAAACTTAGTAGGAATATGATCCACCTTTATATAGAATTTAATATTATCATGAATCATGGATTTAACTTCTGATTTTTACAAAAATTAATAAAACTCTTCCATGGAGATACTTTAAGAAAAAACATGATTACCTACCTTGAAAGAAAGATCTTTCATTTTGTTATCCACATAATTTTGTTTCCTTCTCTGAGATGTCCTCAAATATTACCAAATAAATTGCACCTTATCATTCATTTTCTCTACCAACTCTGGTACCATCAACATCCATTCTCACACTTTATCCTAAAAAAATTTCATATGACACCGATTTTCATATAATGTCTCGAATGGTGCCATCTATACACTATAATAAAAACTGTTACTATAATAAAAACTCATGACAAGAAAGATATTGGTCCCAAAACCCTTGTAAAATCATTTAATAAGAAAAAATAATATCATCCATGTTCTGAATTTCCCAATTATACTGACCAGTGGTTTGAGGATAAAAAGTTATACTAGAATACAATTTAGTACCCAAAAATTTCTAAAGTCATTTCCAAAAAATTAGATGTAAACCCGGGATCAATGTTTGATACAATGGGGATAGTAACTCCATGTAACCTAAATATCTATATGAGATAAGGTAAATGAAGTTGATCTAAAGATATAGTTTTTCAAATGGGAATAAATTGTGTAGATTTAGTTAAACGATAAGAAATAACCAAAATCACATTGTTATCCCATGATTTCCTTAGTATTACCACCACAATATCAATGGATATATTTTCCAATTTTCACTTAAGACCTTAAATAGGTTGAATAATTCCCTTTGGTAATTTTTTTTTTGCTTTAACCTATTTATAATTGAAGCATTTCATAGTAAATTCAACAATATCTCTTTGAATTCCATCCAACCAGTAATACTCTTGATGGTCTCTATACAACATAGTACTACTAGGATGAATAAAAAATGGAGAAATATGAGCTTACATCAACAATTATATCTTCATTTAGGAATGTCAGTGCACACATAATATCTTTTCAAATCTAAAAAATGTCTTTTTATACATTAAATTCAGGAAACATACCCTTTATAACAAATTCTACATTTTTTTAAACATGATCCTCTGTTAAATCTTTCTTAATTATTTCATAAAAAATTTATTGTACTAAAACATGAAACAAAAAAGTAGGTGTCCCTGCATCCACAACTTCTATTCCAAAATTTATCAAATCATGAACCAAATGGTCATGTTCCAAACATAACATGGTTAATGTATCTATATTTTTCTAACTCAAAGTATCATTCAATTTTTTGTTTTTCAATGATGGTAATGAATTGTGCAATCATAACCCTTGATCAGTTACTATATTCATCACTTTATAATATTCAATTCTTTATAATTGAATATATACTTACAAATTTTATCCTCATTATAAATTTCACGCATTACTCTATTTAAATGTTACCTATAAATTTTTAAATAAAAAACCACAATAGAAAATTTCAGATCATTAATAGTGAATTTAACTCATGATATTTCAGTTTTCATAAAACATAAAAATTAACTAATCATTCTGCATCAGGACACAACCAACATCTTTTCAATAATCATCACTATATATGATAAATTCACCATTACTAGTGGGAAGGGCCAAAATTATAGAATTCACAAATATTTTTTTAGTTCCAAAAAGCTAATATGATATTCATCTAACTAAATAAATTTATCACCTTATCTAGTGAGCTTAGTCAGTGGAATAGATAACTAAGAAAAGTATTCAAAAAATCATCTTTAGTAACCCATAAAACTACAATTTTGTTTACATTTATTACACTTGTCCATTAATCAAAAACATTAGTTTTTAGTGTAAAAAATTATTCCATATTTAAAAACAATATGTCCATGTAATGAAATTTGTTACAAAAAAAATTCACACTAACTAAATTTCCTATATAGTTTCTTTTCTTTAAAGGTTTTAAAATAGTCATTATTTGTCCCTCATGTTCATCATGAATTTCATAATATACCAAAATCTCCTAAATAAAAACAACCAAAAATGTATCTAAATAGTCATGTAAAACTCAATTCAAAAAATACATAAATCAATCTGGTGCATTAAACATCCCATAGGTCATAACTAAAAAATCATAAAACAAATATGTATCCTCAAATTAAGTCATTTGAATATCTTCATCTGTTACTTTCAACTAATGGTACCCTAAACTGAGATCAATCTTAGAAACAATTATTGTTCCCTGGATCCGATGAAATAAATCATCGATATTACATAATGGATTACTATTATTAATAGTCATGTTATTCAAGGATCTATAATAAATTCAAGGTATCATTGGACAAAAAATCTTTTTTACAAACAAAAAGGAGCACCCAATGGTGATGTTCTAGGTTTAAGAAAACCTTTATCAAACAACTTCTACAATTGTTTTTTCAATTATAAAAGTTCCACCTAATCCATTCGATATGGGTGTTTTGTATAGGCTTAGAATCATGAACTAAGTAAACAGTAAAATAAACCTTCTATTCTAGAATAGAACTTAGTAAATCATCTAGAAAAACATCCATCTATTAATTCACTATTGTGACATCACTAATTAAAATAGTTTTTTTCTTTTCAACAACATGATCTAGGAAACTTTCAAAACTACCTAAAATCAATTATTCATCTTCTTGGTAGATTATTAATGGTATGAAATCATTAAATAAAATATTATTGTCTTTGTAATTTATCATAAGATTATGTTTTGGTATCCAATCCATACTAAAAATAACATCAAACTCTTTTATGGATAGTTAAACTATAATTTATTGAAATACCATCCCATTAATAACAATAGAAAGGTCCACATAAATCCTTGTCTCTTTTACATTTACACTCTCGGTTTTCACAAAAAAATTTATCATCATTTCATGAGATGATATTTCTATTTTTCAGGAAAATATTTTAGAAATGAAGGAATGTAAAAATCCAAAGTGAAATAGGTATTCACATAATTCAAAAAAACTAGTAACATACCCTTAACCACTAAATTTTATGAACTAAAATCAATCGTAGTAGTAGAAAACAATTTTTCTACTCACTTTTTCTTTTTATATTATAGATTTACACCATGAGTAACCAACTTATGACCCACATTGGCATATTCCTTAAATAATTGCAATTAAAACATCTTTCCATTGTATTTTAGACACTTTTTTGATCATTTTCCTTATATCCATGAGTCATATGAACAAACTTACAACATTTTAAGTACTTCCCAGGCATCATAAGAAATTTCTCAGGATTATTTTTACAACACTTATCACAATATAATAACATTATTTTCTTACCTCAAGACTTCTTGGATACATTCCCACTATTTCCTACCACCTATATCTCTTTTTATATTTGTTCAAATAATACTTCATAAACAAAAAAAACATTTCTAACTTATCGATACATCGAACATGTTTCTCATAGAATCTAAATTCACAAGAATGAAACTCTAACTGATATCATGACATAAATCCTGAGTAAAATTGATTAATTTTACCACTATTATCTAGGATAAAATATGTGACGTACCATACCAATTAGGTGAGGTTTTATTCATATACAACCAATGAATCTTCATCCTTTTTCTATAATTCCAATAATTGTTTTCAATCATGAGCCTAAAAACCATAAAAAAATATTTTTCTTAGAAAATAATCTTAAAATTATTCC